>CM021106.1:143995287-144421157 GCA_007115665.2 Sequoiadendron giganteum | reverse complement strand
TCTAAGAGGTAGCCAACCCCTATCAAGGATAACTACAACAACTAGTGGCCAACTAATGAGAGTCAGTTGTGGACTGAACTCCCCTACACTTTTGGCTCTGTAGGACCAAGGTGGGTAAACCTAAATGTGTTCATAAGAATACCTCATGACTGGTAAGAACACTTCCTGTATACAGATCAAAATTCCTACACACTCAGAGAGATAGTCATCATTTCATGGTATTGGCAGACCAGAGAATGATTACCAGTGTCAAAGAGCAACGGAATTGACCCACTTACTATGAGAAAATACCTCCGAAGGAAGACAAGGTTTTAACAAGTGTTTATGTTCAGTATTTGGATTACCATGCTTAGAGCTTATAGTCTTAAACCAAAAATAATGCTACAAACATTGTTCAGTGCCTCATCCATTGGGCAACAGAGTCATACAGAATAAAATCCGATACTATGAACTTATCTTCATATAGCATTACTATCATGAGATATTTCAGTACACTAAAATAGTACTTCTTCAAGAATCCTGAGCATATACAACCATGAACATGTAATTGGTTCTTCAAGCATTTGATTAACTTCTTGAGTTAAAGCAAGAAAACTAACTACACTTTCAATTAATTATTGAAACTGAACAGAGGAACCCTTGATAACTCCATTCACAATCCATGGCACACACACAGGAGAGTAAACCATCTTAATTTTATAGATTTCTTTCGATATCAGTAATTTAAAAAGCATATCATACTAATCTGTATACAAATTTCCCCTCAAGATGATTTTCAGAACAAAATGTTCATAACATTTCAACTATAAGACTGACTGTACAAACTTCAAAGCTTCAAACCCAAAAATCTTAACCCCCTACAATGAGCCATGAAATCTCCTTTATATGACAGGAGAGCAACAAGCATTAGGCCTCATTATCGATACAAAATTGAATTTCAACACAAAACGAAATTCAAATCCACATTTCTCATGATTTGATTACATCGTGCATGATCGGAGGAATCAAAAAATGGTTACAATAACCAGTCGGTGAACAAAAATTCATGCAGAGCACGTGCACATCCACGTCCACAGGAGAAAAAGGCATGAGCAAACACATCCAACAAATCCCCAACCAGTCACCATCAAGAGAACACACGGCCCCGGTACAAGTGACCGCTTCGAGAGCATGCCTGAGATAGCGATGGCACCACCTCCTCCTTACCAACCTTGCGAGCACATCCCTGAACAACTAGACCCAGAGCCAATGCAGATACTAGCTCAATTGCCAGATCCTCCTTGTCCACTCCCATAAGCTCCGCCAGGGAGGCCAAGTAGCACTGATAATCAAAATCAGTCTCAGATTCATCAGAATCTGAGATGATTATCGGGGATGAACAATGCACTGGCCTCTTCCCTGTGTTCCCAATAATAGCCTTGTGAGCCACGGGAGAATCAGACTTCTTCATGACTGGCGAAGCCAGCCTCGCACTCCTTCGCTTAACTGATTTATTCATGATAGAAACAGAGCTCAGCAACAAATAGAAGAAGAAACCTTACTGCACACAAACACAAGAGGATGCAATGTTGATCGCATACAACTCAGTCAACATTTATAGAGTAGGCCAGTATGCAGGGTACAATTACTTGAAGGCAATTCAAGCACTCGCACAATTAGTTATCTAGATAACCATGAATACCCTCAGTAGGATGGCACTGTTCGCACGCAGGAAGAAATCAAGTGGAGATCCTCTAGAGAAGGAAAACCCATGCCATTAATGACACGAGCAATAGCCAAGCAATACATGCCACGCGAACAACTCACACACCCCTTCCCTGCAATTGAACCACCGATTCGAGAGACACTCTAACAAACGGAGGGTTGAGATCAAGTCAATGGACGCTGACAATCCACCTTAACGCCTTCAAAAAACATATCCAATCAAAACCCTCAAAAGTAGTAGACCCGAACCGCATAGTGGGACCCATATAGTTCCATTGGCAAGAAAAGAAAATCCACGTATCATGCCCTCGCAGACCTCACAATACCCTCCTGGATATTTACTCCGCTCATACGAGGTGTGCGAGAAACCATAATTATCTTGTTATTAATGCCCGTCACCGGTGAAAAGATAGCCCCACGTCATATCCAACACCTCGGGAAGAAAACCCATTCATCTGTTCACGCCATGTGGCGACATCTCGCGAGCGTCACACCACTTTGGTGACGCCAGCAGGAAAACCTGCGAGGTCGGCGAGAAGCGGCCAAGATCCAATCCTACGATCGGACAGTTCATCAAAACTCAGACAGAACATCCAAGTGGGGCCCGCATTGAAATGGGGCCCGCATTGAAATTCCCGGTGGTGTAGAACATAAGCCATTATGCCAAAAAGATCGACGAATTAAGTGAAACGGGGCCGGTAAAGCACGACCAGAGAGGGATAAAACCTCACTTAAGTGACCAGTTCTCCATGGCAGCAGGTCACCGTTAAAACATAACAAGAGGATTTCAAACAGTCAATAATCAAGGTTACCATGAGTAACTTTGAAACACTAAAACCCTAGCTTTAATTTTCTCAAAATTTGAAGTCCCATCAGTGGCTCTGACTGGGGATGTATGCCCCTTGTGGGCATAGCAAGAATCCAGAATCTCTGGTTTCGCAGACCAGATTATTGAATTGGACAAGCCCCTCAAAAGTTATATTGCCTTGTTCTACCAACTGGACTTGTGTATACAAACATGATAGCCCCAGGCTACCAAACAAGAGAGATCAAGGCTTACCTCTATCAAAAACAAAACTTTCCATTTCTTGATAGAAAAAGAACTTGCAACATTCCCCATTTCATGTTTTGAAGTGCATGGGATAACCAATACCTTTGTGACTGCAATGGAAGCTTTCCCCACTCTGCCCCTGTATTGATTTAATCAATGCTCTGCCCCACCAATTTAAAAGCAATATATGACCATGATAATATTTTACCTTATCCTGCTCCTAGTCATATTTTATAAAGTGTTGACTCATATGTTCCAGGAAATGAAAACTCTCATAAGTTACCTGGTCCGCAATATCATCCATTCTATTATCCTCAGTTTGCATATTAAACTGAAATTTATCATACAAAATAGTATGCAAAGTACCCTTATTTCCATTAGCTAACCAAGACGATACATAGCTCAAGGAAGTTTTCTCTTGGCACATCCTTTCTTGTATCTCTTCATTCATCTCTATATGAAAACCCTCAAAGATAGGTTTAAAAACATCAACTTCACTTTGATCAGAAAAGATAGAGCAATACATACTGGCTTTATTGTACTCAGTACTCTTTGTTGAATATGTTGATCTATAAGTGAATAATTCAGCACAATCTAAAAACCCCTTACTGACTACATCAATGCTAGAGGGCAGTAACACCTCCATCTCCACTTTACATAGGTAGTCAGGGAGAACCATAGGGCCTATGTATTCACCATAATACTGGCTATCTTCGGTTGTATTCTTCTGATCACAAACACCAATATCCTTAGATTGTTCACCATTTATATAACTCCCCTATTCCAATGCTAACATATTTGAGGTACACTCTAGATATACACCATCTGACAATTTTTTCTTCACTTGGGAACAAACATGGGGTTCTTCATCTTCACACAACTCTGATAAAAATAATAGTTCTGTTGCATTCTCTGCAAACATTCATTACCCCTAAAATCATAATCACTAGCTTGCAACAGAATCTCGGTAATATTAGAATCATAATTAGGATTAGGAAACACAATAGGTGTCTCACATAATCCTACATCATTTTTCCTTTCAATCTCATCATTACTTATGCAAACATCCTGTAATGAATGAGCACTACCTTTATTTTGTATAGATGCATTCCTGGGTGACTCTTCAATCTCTATCCATTGAATCACCTGAGCCAAATTAGTAGGTTTCAATTCCTCTGGTAAGGAGCTCAGTCCCAATTCATATAGTTCACAAAATTAATCAATGCATTCATAATCATTAGGTCTTTGCTCTATGGGAATTTGTATTAAGATTTCCAAAAATCTCAAAAAAAACTCATATGATGAGTCCTCTTCTTGCCTTCTCATATCATACAGTTCTGATACACAAAAAACCTGATCCTCTTCACTCAAATTGGACTGGGCTTCAACTTGGATCTCATTATCATCAAACTATATTTCTAGACTTTTAACAATTCTAGCGAGAATTTTATCATCAAATTTTTGAATAGTCGGTTCAAATATTATATTAGCATTTAAGCAAGGGTAATCAATACCTGCAGTCAGATATCTCTTCATCATTGAATATTTCATGTAATTTTCAATTTCCATAGCTAGCTGGTATGCTTGAGGCAGAGTAGTAGGTTCTTTATCCCTTAATAAAAAGCTCATCCTCTTATTGAAAGCACCTAGATATACAACCAAGCTTTCAGCTTCATTTGGTCTTATTTCTTTAGGGATCTCCCTTAATGCTCTTGAAAACCTGAGATTAAAATTCGGGACTAATTCCTCCTCTTGTATGTGAATTCCCATAAATCCTTTTCTCAATGTGTTGGGATTGAATCTTTCACCGAATTATTCCATAAAAGCAATCACCAACTAATTCCATGAAATAACGGAAAAGGCAGGCAGATAGGAAAACCAGTCTCTAGCATCACCTTTTAAGGATTGCACAAATAATTTCATGACAACATCCTCATGATCAATTTCATAATCACCCATTACATCTACAAAATATTGTAAATGTTTTGAAGCCGATTCTACAACTTGCCCTGTATATTGAGGTAAATACTCCCTAATTTTCCTAGGAATTGAATTAGGGTAATTACTGATACCACTAAACATAAAAGGCATATACCTTTGTGTTACAAAACTCCCAAAATGGCTTAATACAACGTATTCTTCTAGCATATTTATGTTTGACCTTACACACGGTAGACTATTTAATAGCATATAGCTATTAGACACATCACTTGTCAGCTCAACCAGGAATTTGTTAATGACTGACAAAAGTATTCCTTATTTTCCAAGATTTTATGCAATACAAATGTGTTTCATAAATCCTTTTACACATTGTATTACTTAGAAGTATGGTAAAACAAATCCTTGTTCCCTTGTATATGCTCGACATATAAATTTGGAACCATTTTTGTCTTTAATCAAAACACCCATTATCATTTAAAAGTAGTGAACTGTTTTGGTTTTGGTAAAATACCTGGTAGTTGTTAGCAACATGTATCAACCTTTTTTCCAGACTATAAACAACACAAATCTGGAACTATTCCTTCATTTATTCATTGGTTCTTTAGTCAGAGTCGCCACCTCCTTTCAGAGGACAATATTTCAAAGAACTTTGAGAGCCTGTTTTCTAGGTTCTGTCAAATTATGGGTTTCATTACCCATGACAGAGTCGCACCATACCACCAGTAGTATTTCTCATAATCATAACCCATTACCATCAAAATTTATCACTTATCTTTACTTTGAACAACAAGTTCTGGATAAGCCCCTCCCATCCCTATGGTTCCTTTGTCTTCTTTCTCCCTCTTTTTCTTTAAATTTCTCAGAAGTTCTCCCCAAATAAAACCATCCTTCAATGAATAACTCTAGAACTCCTAAATCTGTTGCTTATAGGACACCATAGACCATAAGATTATTATGATTACGTTTGAACTACCTCCTTTCATTTAATTTGAAACATTCACCGTGTAAATTCAGAAAAAACATATCTTTTAATATGACTCTATATTAGCGTCGTCTGCAACCAAAACTTACTGAGCTTGTCCCCAGTGGAGTCGCCATTCTGTTGGTGTTTTTTCCCACATGGAAATTGCAGATCTCTAAGAGGTAGCCAACCCCTATCAAGGATAACTACAACAACCAATGGCCAACTAATGAGAGTCAGTTGTGGACTGAACTCTCCTACACTTTTGGCTCTGTAGGACCAAGGTGGGTAAACCTAAATGTGTTCATAAGAATACCTCATGATTGGTAAGAACGCTTCCTATATATAGATCAAAATTCCTACACACTCAGAGAGATAGTCATCATTTCATGGTATGGTAGACCAGAGAATGAGTACCAGTGTCAAAGAGCAACAGAATTGACCCACTTACAATGAGAAAATACCTCACGAAGGAAGACAAGGTTTTAACAAGTGTTTATGTTCAGTATTTGGATTACCATGCTTAGAGCTTATAGTCTTAAACCAAAAATAATGCTACAAACATTGTTCAGTGCCTCATCCATTGGCCAATAGAGTCATACAGAATAAAATCCTAATACTATGAACTTATCTTCATATAGCATTACTATCATGAGATATTTCAGTACAATAAATAGTACTTCTTCAAGAATCCTGAGCATATACAACCATGAACATGTAATTGGTTCTTCAAGCATTTGATTAACTTCTTGAGTTAAAGCAAGAAAACTAGCTACACTTTCAATTAATTATTGAAATTGAATAGAGGAACCCTCGATAACTCCATTCACAATCCATGGCACACACACAAGATAGTAAACCATCTTAATTTTATAGATTTCTTTCGATATCAGTAATTTAAAAAGCATATCATACTAATCTGTATACAAATTTCCCCTCGGGATGATTTTAAGAATAAAATGTTCATAACATTTCAACCATAAGACTGACTGTACAAACTTCAAAGCTTTGGACCCAAAATTTCTAACCCCCTCGATAATGAGCCATGAATCTCCTTTATATAACAGGAGAGCAATAAGCATTAGGCCTCATTGTCGGTACAAAATTGAATTTCAACACAAAATGAAATTCAAATCCATATTCCTCATGATTTGATTACATCATGCATGATCGGAGGAATCAAAAAACGGTTACAATAACCAGTCGATGAACAAAAATTAGTGCAAAGCACGCGCACGTTCACGTCCACAAGAGAAAAAGGCATGAGCAAACACGTCCAACAAATCCCCAACCAGTCACCATCAAGAGAACACACGGCCCCGGTACAAGCGACCACTTCGAGTGTGTGCTTGAGACAGCGATGGCACCACCTCCTCTTTACCAACCTTGCGAGCACATCCCCGAACAACTAGACCCGATGCCAATGTAGATACTGGCTCAATTGCCAGAACCTCCTCGTCCACTTCCATAAGCTCCGCCAGGGAGGCCAAGTAGTACTAATAATCAGAATCAGTCTCAGATTCATCAAAATTAGAGATGATTATCAGGGATGAACAATGCACTGGCCTCTTCCCAGTGTTCCCAATAATAGCCTTGTGAGCCATGGGAGAATCAGACTTCTTCATGACTAGCAAAGCCAACCTCGCACTCCTTCGCTTAACTGATTTATTCATGATAGAAATAGAGCTGAACAACAAACAGAAGAAGAAACCTCACTGCACACAGACACAAGAGGATGCAATGCTGATCGCATACAACTTAGTCAGCATTTATAGAGTAGGCCAGTATGCAGGGTACAGCTACTTGAAGGCAATTCAAGCACTCACATAATTAGTGATCCAGATAACCATGAATACCCTCAGTAGGATGGCACTATTTGCATGTAGGAGGAAATCAGGTGGAGATCCTCTGGAGAAGGAAAACCCGTGCCATTAATGACACAAGCAACAACCAAGCAATACATGCCACGCGAACAACTAACACACCCCTTCCTTGCAATTGAACTGCCGATTCGGGAGACACTCTAACAAACAGAGGGTTGAGATCAAGTCAATGGACATTGACAATCCACCTCGACACCTTTAGAAAACATATCCAATCAAAACCCTCAAAAGTAGTAGATCTGAACCACACAATGGGACCCACATAGTTACATTGGCAAGAAAAGAAAAGCCACTTGCTACGCCCTCGTAGACCTCACAATACCCTCTTGGATATTTACTCCGCTCATGCGAGGTGTGCGAGAAACCATAATTACCCCATTATTAATGCCCATCACCAATGAAAAGACAACCCACATCATATCTAATACCTTGGGCATAGAACCCACTCATCCGTTCACACCATGTGGCGACATCTCACGAGCCTCGCACGACTTTGGTGATGCCAGTAGGAAAACCTGTGAGGTCGGCGAGAAGCGGCCAAGATCCAATCCTGCGATGGAACGGTTCATCAAGCTTCAAATAGAAAAATCCAAGTGGGGCCCGCATTGAAATTCCCGACGGTGTAGAACATAAGCCATTATGCCAAAAATACCGACGAATCAGGTGAAACGGGGCCGGTAAAGCATGACCTGAGAGGGATAAAACCTCTGTTAAGTGACCGGTTCTCCACGGCAGCAAGTCACTGTTAAAACATAACAAGAGGGTTTTAAACATTCAATAATCAAGGTTACCATGAGTAACTTTGAAACCCTAAAACCCCAACTTCAATTTTCTCAAAAATTGAAGTCCCATCATTAATTATGAAACTTAATGATATTCAAGACTACAATAAATGACCTAGAAATGAATGCAAAACAAAACAAAAAATTGAGAAATCAGAGATGTGCACCTAGAAACTTGAAGGAGCTTGAAAAAAGACCTGATATGATGGAAATATTAAATTTAATGTACACTGGGACTCAAATGCCAGTTTGGGTGTATCAATCCCAGATTAGGGTTTTTGGGTTGAAACAGGAATCTAGTGATGACAAGTCTAGATCTTTATAAATCTAGAAAAGTGACTATACTGGGACTCATACGCCAGAAGTGGCATATCAAACCTTCTTTGCTTTCTCAAAGTATCAATATTTAAATATGCTCTTCAATCTTTGCACTTCCTTCTTAACTTGATTTTCAGGTCTGAACTATCAAATTCTGCTATGTAGATGTCTTTTAGTGATCTTTTAAACAAGGTGGTAACTATGGCAACTTTGCACACTTGAAAAATTCTTTCTAACCTTTCTCTTCAATGTGTCTTCAACCTAGACTTGCAAATCACACACTAAATAGAGGGAAAAATGTCATTTTGTTAGTGGAAATTGGTTTGCCTTAGTCAAACCCTATTTTGGTAATCAAACCTTGAAATAAAATAAAATAGGAAGGAGGAATGATGAATGAAAAAAATGATATGTTACAATTCACCAAACTCTAGAAATAAAGTGTTGCATTTACATGTATGAGATGGCTAGCATGAATATGGATCTTGAATCTTGCTTGAATGTAGTAGATCTTGAATTGAATGTTTGCTTGAATCATAAAACCCTACATCACAAATGTTAGCTTAAAAACAAACATGATACATGATGACTTTGACATGATGCTTGATACTTGAATAATGCTCGAAAATTCTTGATAATCACTCTTTAATGCTCTTGAATTCTATTGTAAACTCTTGAACCCCCTTGTAAACTCAATTTTTCTATAATGCATGAATACTCAAATTGCTAGGAGAAAATATGTGAAATAACCTTATATTTATACTTGTTTATGTCGAATTTCCTAAAATTACAACACTACAAGCCAACATCAGATATAGGAGAATAAAATACCACCAAGAATTTGAATTTAATTTAGGTTTAAGCCACACGAGGCTCATATGCCAAAAGTGGCATATGAGTCCCATTAGGCTAGGCTTTGGGACACATTTTTTAAGAAAGGCTTAGATTTAAGTGAAATCTAGACCGAGGGCCCAAAAATTAGGTGGGACCCATACACCCAAGGTATACATTAGATATGTATTTTGTTATACATATGGTCACACATTCTAAAGAAGACTCTTGCATAAGTGATATTATAAATAACCCTTACTACAATGGTAGAGCATGTCACAAGGTGTCATGTGTTATTGCACAAGCTTAGGGAATATAAGAGGGATCAAGTGTTCTTGTTCGATATTGGATTTATGAAGGAGCCACTCTTTGGCTAATAATTGGGAAATTTCGAGTCATTTTCGCTAAATATGTTAGTCTACAAACTTTAATCTTTTTGTAACTATCTTTGAAATTATTTTATAAATGGTATTGCATAATGAAATGGATCAGTAGTCCACAAATGAACCATAATCCAATATTTTAAGAATAAGAGAAATGTTTGTGTTATTTAAATATTTGAGAATAGTTTTGGACTTACATAAATCCTTCACCACCTCCCATATATCTCTTCCAATGGATCCCCAACATTTTTGATACAAACACAGGGAGATCGTCCAAACTGGGGGAATTCTTTGGAGGTGATTGGAAATTCATTTTTTTTACTACTAAATTAGTTTTTAGAGCCATCAAAATCTCATTATCTTATTCCTTTATTAAGCAAGGAATGTTCTATGGCACCACTACCCACCACCACATTTAAAAAAATGAATTCAAGATGTCCATATCTTCACAATTTGTTAGATGATGGATATCTATTGAAGAAATATTGTTTAATTCTATTTTGGCTTTTACTAACATTTCAAGCATCGTGGATTTTTTGTTTAAATTTCCTTCAACTAACCAAGCTCTCTAGATTTGGATTTCCATTTAATATCTTCTCTAACTAATATTTATGCATACCGAGACATCCAATCCTTTTCTTTCAAGTGATCTACTTAAAACATAATTAAGGAAATAACCTTTTGATTTAACTCCTCTAGTTCCTTTTCTATTATAATCATATCCTTAAAAATATATTTGAAATATTTTTTGTTCCAATCATTAAGCTCTGTTTGAATGTGAAGCATTTAAAAAAAAAGATGAGCATCTTTGTTCCTTTTAGATTCATTGGCTTAAAATATTATTGCTAAATTAAATCCACTAAATCTTCTTTTATGACCCACATCTTCTCAAATCTAAATTGGTATTTCAGAGGGGGTTCATCTTCTGAGATTGTTAGTATCATAATGAAATGATTAGAGCTTTTAATTGAGCATTCCAAAATTTGAGGGGATTGTAACCAATTGATAGTAAATAAGATATTATCAAGATTTTTAGCAATATTTATAAACCTCGCATTCCTATTGGTCCAAGTGTAGTTCCTATTTTTTGGAGCTACATCCATGAGATCCACATCTATTATGAACATTTGAAAATCAATTTGAGATTGTGAAATGCAAGAAAGGCCCCCACTTTTTTCTTCATGGAGAGAATTGCATTGAAATATCGCTCAAGGATAAATTTAATGTTCGAATTTGAGATTATAACTCATTCTATACCTAGATTTTTCCTTTAGATTTAGTCAAACCATAAACATTACTTAAGAAAAATGAAATATCCAAAAGTAAAATTCTTACCTCAAGGAGCATCCAGTTGATGAAAAGAGGATTAAATCCATAAATAATCGAAAGAGTTTTTATAATATTCCCAAAACCTTGCTATCCCAATGTAATGTCCCCCTCTCAGCAGTGATCTTGGTGATGACCTTTAGCCTATTTCTGGGACCCGTAGGCTACTCAAAAGTTCAAATTAGGGTTTCCTATTCTGGTGGAGGTTGTTTAGCTTGTTCTGAAGATTACCTGTGGAGTTCTGAAGTTCTGTTTGTGGATTCGTTCTGGGTTTTCTGAGAGCTTCACAACGGTATAGATGGCTTGTTATTCTGAGCAACTTCTTGAATTTACTATTTTTTAGTAAATTCTATTTCTGGCAGTGACCCTGTTGGCATCCATACTCTTGGCTTTCCCCTTCTAACAGTTCAGTTGGCAGTGTTTGATTTGGCTTTGGGATGCTTCTCCGGGAGAGATAAGTTATTTTAATAATGTTATATTTTAATATTATGTCCCTTGGCCTAGTCTAATGACTTTTAAGTTGTTCTAAAAGGTGGTCTTCATGGGTGGACGCCTCATCAAGGGGTTAAGTGAAATATTTTCAAAAAATGATAAAGTGAACTAAGGAGAAAAGGGATGCCAACTTGAGGAAGGTAAATTGTTTTTAATAATGAAATATTTCATTAAAGGAAATGGGATGCCAACTTGGTGAGAGGGTTGAGTCAACTTGGAAATTCAAATTATGTTGACTCCTTGGTTTTGGCATATCTTCTAGAAGCTTCTAGGGTGCTCTTCATAGGTTATAAAAGGGAGTTGCTTCTCTTCATGTTTTCATCTTGAGTTTATTGCAAAGTTATGTTGCTGGAATGGTGACTGATTGCTTTGAGGAATGCATACCCCCTAGCTTGGCTTAGCTTCTTTCTTGAAAGATAGCAACTAGTTGAGATAATGACTGTTGTTGATCTTTGAGAGCAGATTGAACACAGTGTTAGAGTTTTTTGTGAGATTAGATTATTTCTGGAGTTGCTAGATTGTCTGTAGCTGAAAGTTATTTTCAATCAGAAGTCATTGAGTGATTTTATTTTGGTTATGGGTAGTTGTTATTTGTGTTTCGAAAACTAGGGTGACCCCTTCTTCCAAATATCAAATTTTATTGTTGAGTATTTTATTTTATAAAGAAAAATCGCCCCTCCTTGAGGGTCGTACCATTCTGGAAATGCATTGATTTGTGTGAAAAATAAATATGAATCATTTGGGGGTGGTTTCTTGGTTTCATCTTGGGTGCCATCAGTATTAGAAGTTGTTGCATCTTATCTCATGTTATTTGGATAGGTTTTGAGTAAGTTATCAGCATTTTAGTGAATTTCTATGTTGCTGATTATGTACTTTCAGTGCAGGTTTGTCAAAATCAGACTATTAAATTTGGGTTTTTGAGCAGAGGTTTGAGTTTGAGAAGTCAAGATAGGTATAGGAGAGTCTCTCCATTTTACTGCAACACCAAAAAATTTGATCTTGATCTCGTGACAGACAATTCTCTAATATTGTAAGTTGAACAATAGTACTGTCAATATTCTTAACTGTTTGCCATTTCCCACGATTGTGGAAGAGACTGGCCTCATTTCAGTCTATAGTTTCAGGTTTGAATTCTTGCATCACCCGCTAAACAAGTGGAAGAGGTTGGCTTACCGCCTATTTATTTAATGTAATGCACCACTTCATCATATTGTTGATCGACCGAGTCGTCAACATGCTCTCGCTGAATAAGTGGTCAAGTTGCATCTTTAATTTCAGTAATATACTTTCCATTTCAGTCCTCCCATTGAATAAGTGGTAGAGTGATTGTATTTCCTTTCTATTACTCTTTTCAACAAGTTTCAATTGTGCTAACGATACCCTTTCGAGTATGCTCTCACCTTGCCCGCATTGGGATCTGGGTTGATCAAAGGAAAGGGTTCCCTTCAGTTGGATTGATCTTTCATTAACGTTAATGGGTGAATTTAGTGTGACAAATAAAAAAAAAATTGCTCGGCATATTTCACCCAATTGCATCCAAACAAAATCCTTTCTAATCTTTGCATTGGTTTAAAAAGATGTTAAAAATGAAAGAATTCAATTTTTTCTTCTAATAGAAAGATATTGACCAATAGGTTGTCAATTTGACACTTGGTCATACACATTTTGTTAGGTAGATTCAATCTTCTAACATTCCATGCGGCAATCTACATTGCTCTCTAAGGGAGGAATTTCCCCCTTAGATCTTCAACATGTATTTTTAATTATTGGTTGCCTATTCAATAACTCAATTTCCTCCCTTTCTCTCTAATTTGTTTTCCTCCCACATTTACCCATAGATCATATATTAGCATTTAGTAATATAAATTTTCATTGACCAATGCATCTATAGTTTGTGATACCTAATTCTTCCTCCAAGTTATTTTGTTAGTTGTGTTAACAATAAAAGTAAAGTGTATCCTAAGATTTCAACTACTTGCTAAAAATTTGATTTGGTGTATCCTAACATCTATTATCTTCATGTCACTAGCAAAAGTTTGTCCAAAATGGTATAGGTTTCAAAATATACAAAAGGCTCTTTTTCCAAAAGGGATTTATTTATTATCAACAAAGTTGTTCTTTTTTTCTTTTCATTTGTATTTCCTCTTTACCTTTTCTTGAATAAATTTTCTTCTATGTAGGTCTTCGGTTCTGCATTTAAACCAAAAAAAATTGGATGGTAGATTAGGTCTATTTTTCAGTAGATCGCTCATATTTACATCATAGGTGCACATAGTGACTAGATCATACATATGTCCCATATACACTATTTGAATAGCTCATACACATCACATATACACACAGTGATATGCCACAAAAGTTATAGCGAAATGATATGCTAAGATTTCATAATAAGATAATTATGTTTTATCTCAATAATACATGTGCTATTTAGTGTCTAGAAATAAGTTACTTACCCTACTTTACATTTTATTATATCTCTTAATAATAGCATTGATAGTGGAGGTACGACCAATGAAAATGGAAATTGATGGGTTGGAAAACATTAGAGGGGGAATAATGGTATGAGATGCATGAGAGAGAACATTAGGTTTACGTTGGATATGAGAAGTAGCAACTCGAGCAAGGTTTTTAGAAGGAAACACTATAAGGAGAGTTTGAAGATGAAAATAGAGGTATCATGAAGAATGAAAAATATAAGAGATTGTGGAGGATATAGGTGTATCATTAAGTTTTGTGAAGCATTTATTCTAATAGTCTCCTCCCACATATAGTCTGGTGAGTGGTTTTTCAATCATTTTAGGACTTTTAAATTACTTTTTTTAGGTTTATGTTCAATAATTTTTAGGGTTTAGGGTTTAGGGTTTAGGGTTCAAGGTTTAGGTTTTAGGATTTAGGGTTTAGGGTTCAGAGTTTGGGGTTCATGGTTTAGGGTTTAGGGCTTAGGGTTTAGGGTTAGGGTTCAAGGTTTAAGGTTTAGGGTTTAGGGTTTAAGGTTTAGGGTTTATGGTTTATGATTGAAGGTTTAGGGTTTGGGTTTTAGGTTTTAGGGTTCAAGTTTCACGGTTCATGGTTTAGGGTTTAGTGTTTAAGGTTCAAGGTTCAGGGTTTAGGGTTTTGGGTTCAAGGTTTAAGGTTTAGGGTTTAGGGTTGAAGGTTCAAGATTTAGGGTTTAGGGTTTAGGTTTAGTGTTTATGGTTTAAGGTTTAAGGTTATTATTAGTGATACTTTAAACAAAATATTGAATCAGAAAGGAAATTTTTATTATTAAAACTATATTATGAATAATTAAAATATATTTTAGATCACCTTTGCAATCACAATTTTCTTAATTTCACCATGAATGCAATATGAACTACCTTAATTTATAAAAAGTTGTTTATTTCAAATGAAAATATTTACACATAAGCTTCTCTTAGCTTCAAGAATATTTAATCAAATATTATCTACTAACAAGGCCAACCACATGAAGGTGGAAGCTTGCATGGCCTCCCCTAATTGACCGAAGACAACCACAAAACAACACAACCCATATATTTTATTTTATTTATTAAAAAATATTTATATATCTTTAAATGTGATTATTTTAATCATTTGGAATGATGTTAATATGCGAGAAGCTAAATATTTATTATTAAATTTTAATCACAATCTTTATTTATTTTTATGTTTTAACATTTTTTTATTAATTATAGATATTAAAAAATCATTTTATAATTGCAATGACATGCTTATGTCATTTTGTAATTCATTATGCTTTTTTAAATGATATTTTTGCAAGGCATTTAAAAAATTGTTACTATTATGACAAGTCAATTTTTTTTTTGTATTTTTTGTGGTATGATTATGTAATGTGAATACAAAGTGAATACATTTTGTTTTCGTAAGGGTAATTTATGATTATCCTTTGTGAACTATTTTATAAATGATGCATACAATATTTAGGAAGGGATTTGTGTTGTGATTAATAAATGGTAATTTTTTTTTCAAAATTGTGGTTTGTAACTTTAGTGTTGAGATTAGAATTAATAAATTCTTAAAAATTAATCAAAATTATTCAAAAATGAAAAGAAAATGAGATGCAAAACTTAAAGAATGGTCTTGGCCTATCAACCATTCTTTAAGTTGTCAGAAAAACACATGACTTTAGGGAATAACCATGGCCACTGGTTATTCCCTTCGGTCTTTAGAAGGGGCTTTTAGCCCCTTCCAATAAATTATTTTATAAAAATTATATTTGTACATGTTACAATGCTATTAGGTCAATGTGGTTGACCAAAATATTACTAAAGAAATGGTCAATGTCTAATTTCATCTCTTGTTGCTCTGAATACACACTAGAAATGTCACTCCTAGGTTTGCTATTATGGTTAAAACACTAATTATTGGAAGAGTAGCCTTCATCCTGCTGTTCTAAGAGAAACAATTTACAACTACCCACAACTTGTTGATAATTTGTAGTAGGATTCAGTTTGCAGGGAGGGGTTGTGAGCTTGCATAGTCTACTTGAGTTGTGTGTAACCCTTTCAACCTGTCATATCATTTATTCATAAATCACTCTACCATAATATAAAAAATATCAACATTTTTTTTTTTTTTTTGATGAATTTTCCAGTTATCTATATTAAAAGAGATAAAATTACAAATTCACAAAAAAGGGGCGGGTGGTAAGAAGGCACACCCTGAAAGTCACATGGGCCCAGCCTAGAAAAACCAAAATATCAAATGTCACATGGGCCTAGCCCAGAAATTAAACAACAGAATGAAAACTAAGCAGCTAAAGCAGTGCCAGTAGATCCTGGGGGATCCTGGTCATCCAGATGTTTCCCCCATACATCAGCGGGGTTGGGAGTGACGTCAGGAGGGGCACCGCAACCATCATCATTCTTTTCTTCTTCTTTATCTTTATCCTCACGCCGAGGTGAGATTGCGAGAACAAGCCGCGGAAAGCTTTTGCTAGTGGAGGGCCAACCAGAGCCAAAAACAGGAGGAGCATCTGAAGGCCACCCAGAACCGCCACCACTATTCCTCGGCACACCACTAGAGTGCCAGCCCTAACGAGGACGCGATGGAGGAGAACGAGCCCACCTGGGAGGCCAAGAATCCCTTCGAGCAAGAGGCTGGGAGTGAGCCCACATGGAATCACCCCGCTTCTGGCCCCGAGAGGGCGACTGACCGCGGGAGGAGGAGGGCGAGTCAGGAATCCGAGCCACAGTACAAGGGGCATTGCCTCAGTGGTCCAGGAGAACCTGCAGGTGAGCCACTTCCAGTGCAACCTTGTTGGCTTGCACTTGAATCTGTAACATTACATTAGAACATATAACTACTTTAGCATAAAGAGACACATTAATATCTAAATGTGAATGAGCAAAAATACAAGCATTTTTGTCTTTCTAGATATTGAAGAGGATTTCCACTTTGAAAGTGTGCCAAAGCTGGGTGAACTTAGCCGGGGTTCCAGGTGGGTCCCCCAACAGAACCATATGCCACGAAAAGGGTTCAGGCCTAAAAGGTCGAAATAAATCATGAATCCAAGTCCAAAACTGCTGGGCTTTGAGACAAAACCAAAAAAGGTGCTTGAAGCTTCTAGGCTGCCCACAAAACGGGCAGCGAGGGTTAGAAACCCCCAAATGAACCAGCCAAGAGCCCACAGGCAAGCCTTGGAAAAGAATACACCAAGCAAAGTGGGCCAACTTCGGATTAACAATTGCAGACCAAATGGCATCAAACCTCCTACGCCAAGTAAAGGCCGAGGAGTTAAGAAACCACCACTGGTTCAAAGAACTGAGCATAGGGAAATGGGGTGAAAGCCACCTGTAACTAAGCCGCGACTTGTAGCTCCTTAGAGGAGTATTTGGAAACCATTTCCAGTCTTTCCACCAAGGCTTGTGCCCACGAATGCTAACTTTGTGAAGAATTTCCGTTGGAATGGTGTTCACCAGCTCGTGAAAAGTAGGGCGATCCTGGTTTTGAAGGCTGTAATGGGTTTTAAAACCATCCCACTACAAAATACTCATGGTAGGCCAGTGGAAGAGCTGGTGTAAAGTCTGAATGCCCTTCTTATGAAATCAAAGAGCTTTGAGCCAAGGAAACTTGGCCAGGGTTGACCATTCTGAGCCAAAAGGGGAGACCACCAGAGATTATGCTGGTTGATGGAAAGCCAATCACGAAACCCAACCCCAGCCCAACGGAGCCAAGGCTTGATAGTTTCCCAAGAGCACCAAATGCTTTTAGGCACGAAAGAGCCCATGATTTGAACCGGCTCCCTTATAACCAGAAGGGTTTGGAAGCTGTTTCCTTTCCAAGCGGGTCTGTGAATAGGAAACCCAGACTAGATACAATGCCTGAGGAGAATATTCCAGGCTTCATCCCCAGTAAGCACATGGATGATCCATTTGACACAGAGAGCAGTCCCTTGTCATTGAGTGGAAAGCAAGGCGAGCCCTCCCGAATCCTTGGGGAGATAGCGAAATTCCCAAGCGACCCGATGAAAGCCCTTATGGGTCTCAGTAGAGGCCCAAAGAAAATCGCGGAGCAACTTCTCAAGCCTGTTGTAGGCTGCTTTAGAAGGAGCCCAATAGGAAGAATAGTAGACATGGATGGCAGCCAAGATTTTAGAGCACACCTGGAATTTTCTAGCCAGCGAGAGAGGCTTGGTAACCCAATAGGCCAGCTTCTGTTCAACTCTGGAGAGCACGGCTTGCCAGAGCTCCCGAGGGGAAGCCTGGAAGGCGAAAGGAATGCCCAAGAATCGAAAGATTTCACCCTGACCAATCCATTTCCAGTTATAGGGTTGAAGCCATGCAGGAGTGGGGAGCATCGACTGTCTGTAGCACAAGGTTTTGTGCCATTGAATTGCAGAACCAGACGCAAGACAAAAAGTATCAAGGCATTCAAGGGCAGCAATGATCGATCCTTCATCCTCTAAAAGAGCGAGAAAGGAGTCGTCTGTGAAGTGCCCATTGACAAGCTGCTCTTGAGAGTCCGGGAGAGTGATTCCTTTAACACGCTGCTGGGAGATAGCATTGGCCAAGAGATATCCAAAGCCCTCAACAGCTAGAACATACAAAGCAGGGGCAAGAGGGCATCCCTGACGAATAGAACGAAAAATGCCAAAAGCAGAGGACTGGCGGCCATTAATGGAGATGCAAGCCGAGGCATCGGAAAAAATCATACGAATAGACTATAAAAAATGGGACCCAAAATCCAATGCCTATAACATTGCAAGAATGAAAGGCCATTCAATACGGTCATATGCTTTGACAAAATCAATTTTAATGAACACAACTTTTTGGTTTGAATGTCGGGCCCACTCCATGCCTTCCCAAACAGTAATAATGTTATCAATAATGAACCTGGATTTAATGAATCCAATCTGCTCAGGATGCACAATCTGAGGTAAGAGGTGGCGAATTTTCGGAGCCAAGGCTTTGGCAATGATTTTATAAGAAACATTAAGAAGCGTGATGGGCCGCTAGTTACAAATATCCTCCAGATCTCTAGGCTTAGGTATGAATTTAATATTGCCTTTATTTATTAAATTACCTAGAGAACTATTGTGAAAGGCTTCAAGATGAACATGATGTATCGCACTCCCAATACAGTCCTAGAGTGCTTTATAAAATTCACAAGGAAAGCCATCAATCCCAGGAGCCTTGTCATCGGCCATGGATGAAACAGCTTCCTTGAGATCATCAATTGTTAATAATTGATTACAGAAATTAATCTGGGCTGAAGAAAGCCTATGTGGCACAACAGCAAGGCAGCTCTAAAGGGCTTGTTGGCGTGCAGGCGTGGGGTCTTGAGCCATGAAAACATGCTCATAGTAATGCACAAAATCCTGGAGAATGTCAGGTAGCTCAGAGAGCACTTGATTACCATCTTTGATAGCTTTAATGTCTGGGGAAGAGTGCCTAGCACGAGAGCCAAAAAAAACTCTTTGGAGGCACAGTCGCCAACTTTGAGCCAGTGGAGCCGAGCCTTGGTTTGAGTGCCCCTGGCAGAATAGCTATCTGCCACTTGCTTCTAGTGTCTTAAGTCCACCACCCGGACTTGATGTGACGGGGAGAAAGGACAAGCTGCTAAGGCCTCTGTAGCAGCACGCAAGTCAGTAGTGGTGGCCTCGTAAGAGCGCCGATGGAAGATAGCAAGCTGTCGCCCATAAATGCACAGGAAGCGTGCAGTACGAATAATAGCATCATTCGACCAAACAATCCAGCCCGTACTGCCAGAAGGACAGAACTCTAAATTCCACACTCGAAGAATGTGGGCCAGGGTGGGCTTGTGATGGAGCAGAGATGTGTTCAAGAAGAATTGAGTCTTACACATGCGAGGTTGACAAGATGCCCACTCAATACGAAATTGAATTGGGAAGTGATCCAAAAGGGTCACATCCACTAATGGCTTCACAGGCGAGACAGAGCTCCTAAAAGAAAAAAAGGATTGTGCCGAGATCATGGCACAATCAAGGCGCTTAAAGACTATCAGAACTAGCCCTGTAGTTACACCAAGTGTGCCAGAGGGAATGAGAATGGTGGTAACCCAGATTGGGATCAAAAAGCCCCAATTTATTGAACATATAAAACCATGCCTCCCTTTCGCCCGCAACCCAATGAAAAGACACAGTGCCATTCTTATCATATGCCATGTTGAAATCCCCATAGAGCAACTAGGTGGCAACTAGCAAAGAGTCAGCAATCCAGCACCAAAGCAAACAACGTTCCACAACATCATTAGAGGGATAAATATTAATAATCCTGAAGGAATGGTTCTCAATATTGAGAAGAATCCAGACAGCCCGCTGGGAGGGGTCCACCCCATGGTCAACCACATAAGGAAGCAATTGTGGAGCCAAAAGAGTAGTAGCTCCACCACGACCAGCCTCATGCAGAGTACAAAACATAGTACTGGCTGGCCAAATAGAGTGACAAGCCGTAGCAAGCAAAAAAATTGAAGTTTTAACTTCCTGGAGACAAAGCACTTCAATTTTTGGATAATTCTTCAAAGTATTCCTAACAGAATACATCCTTGAGAGGTCTGTGAGACCTCGAACATTCCATGAGAGAAAATTCATGGAAAATCTTCCATGCTTGCAGAATCCCGGTCCTCTTCACCCAGGGAAGAGAAGCTATTCTTCAAAAACTCTTGTGGAACCGAACCCAATTGAATAGAGGGAGAAAATCTTCGCTTTTCTGGCACATATTCACCTTCTTCTGGTGGAGGAGATCGGCTGCAAGAACACCGTTGGGTCCCCATAGTGGCGGACAAAGCCGGTTGAGCACATAAAATAGTAGCAGGCTGGGGTGCGGCCTTTGGCCTGGGCTGTAGAACAATAGAAGCCACTCCTGAGGGAGTAGCGGTCCCCTTCTCTGAAGGGTTTGAAACTTGCTGGGTCGGTTTCGGGGCTTTGGGAGCCGACCTAGAACCAAATGACTTATTTGCCTGGTTTGTGACCGTAGTCCACTTTGTGTCCGCCTTAGCTGAAGGCTTTATCGGATGAGGATTTTCATTACCCCGTGGCTGAGAGACAGTACGAGGAATTGACAAAGGGCAGTCCCTGATCTTGTGATCAACTGATTGGCACTGGCAGCACATGTTGGGTAGGTTAAAATATGTGATTTTCTGGGAGTGGCGAATATCCCTGATTTGAATGTCTACAGACTCTTTCAAATCTTTGGATAAATTAACTTCCACACAAACCCTCTTTTGAGGACGGACTTGAAAAAACTTATCAGGTTCAATGCAAACAACCTTCCCCAGAGAGGAAGCAATATAGTGTAAGAAGGGCACACATGGAAAGGGAAACCCGGGAAACTCAATCCAGACCAGAACACGCATTTTGGTGTCCTCTGAGACAACAAAATCCTGGGTCCAAGACTAGAAAACCAACAAGGAAGAACGAACATACCAGGCTCCATGACCTAGAATAGCTTGGACATGATTGACTTCCGCAAAGCAGAACAAAAAAAAACCCTTGGTCAGGTTTTGGACCATATCAAGGCGGACCCCATGAGGGACCCAGGCCTTGCTAACCCAGTCTTTTAGCACACTTTCGGGGGGAGTCCTCCCAACAAAATACCCCACAAGGGTGTGTTGTTCAAGCCATTGGCATGTAGAATCAAAATCAGGTAAAGGTAAAACTACATCAGCAGGGGCGTCAGAATGCTTACCTCGTGAAATACTTTCAGAACAAATTTTTGAGGGAATTTATTCAGTGGGGGAGCTATTAAGTTGTGCCGATGAACCGCTAACACTAGTAAAAATTACCGGGTTAGAGCCGGTTGAAGGCATAATAAACCCCTAAAACCATAGTAAATGCGGTCGTACACAATGAAGGAAAGAATTTCTTGTGCAAGAAGAGCAGTATGATGTAGGAGGGGCCATGAATGACCTCAGAAAGCACAAAACCCTACCAGAGCTCATGCACCGCTATCACCAGCCGCCTCATCAATGCTGCAATTTTTCCAAAATATCAACATTTGATTTAAAGAACAACATGAGTTACATAGATAGTAAAATAAATAATGCCAATAATCTAAAATCCATCTAGAAAATAAAGAACTACGCGATGATAGTAAGTAGAATTTTGTGGTGACAATCAAGAGGTGCTTTACCCCTTTGAGAAATTTGTTCTATACAAATGAGAATGGAAATAGAGAAGATGAAAAAGCAACATAAGGAGTGACTAGAAAAGACAAGTGTGTAGACCTAAAAAAGTTTTAGAATAACTAGAGCCTCCAATCCAAGTGCACAATACTTGAAGGTTATGCTAAAGTATCAACATTCTACACTGAAAGTATTAGGAGAAGTGACTACTTAAAAATATAAAAAATGGGTCAAAACATGTGTTTTGTATGGAAGAGACAAGTCATGAAGACAATGACAGAGTATGTGATAGACATGTAGAATACCTTTTCACATCTTAAAAATATAATGACCTCTGTGACAGGCCATAGAAAACACTTGCAAAGTGATAGTCATGGGGATCGGTAAATAGGGTAGTAGTGAGGGAAGAGAATAGAGAATTCATGAAGGGTATACATAGGTTTGGTGTAGAGATGATAAAATAAAGTAAAGGATCCTTAAAAGACTCCAATGGGGAGCCTCACAATTTTGAATGATATAGGCACAAATGAGCATGCAATGGACTGTGATGATAAATAAGCCTATGTTTCCATTAAAACTTATCATATGGTTTCACTGAAAGATGAAGGATGTTAGTCATGATAATTATGAATATCAAGAGATGTACCAAAAATTATTTATATAAAAGACAAGGCTTGTGGAGAGATGACACAGTACGCACAAATATAAAGGATCCTTTCCAACCAGCTAGGGTAGTCACCCCTGTGATAAACATAAGATTGAGGAATCATGAAGATACAAGGATAATATACAATAAATAGTCATCAAATGACTATTAGAATAGTCAAATCACAAAAAACACCCTATACAGAGTACAAGTTATGTAACATAGAGACTATCAAACCTTGCAAAGTTTATGAAGCCTCCTAAAACATGGCCAAAGACCAATGTGCAAGTAGTATAAAAGGAAAATTAAAACCCCAACATGGAATTTGTAAAGTGATCTTCATGATACTTAACTCCAATGAAACAAGCGTTAGAAGGGAAGAGTATGATTGACACTAATTCAAGGTCATCTAACAAGTGTTCAAAAATAATATTTCCATGATGCCAAAAATTATACCCTTTGTTAATTGGTGTGGATCAAATTGTTTGGGGACTAGAAAATTGATGTAACAAGTACTAAAGTAGTGATTAATGCGAATTTCATTCTATTGGAAAATACTAAAGAAGAGGTGATCTATATCCCAAGGTGATCTATAGACCAAGTGATTGCATGCCTGATGATTTGGAGGAGCGATCATGAAAAAATCTTTAATCTATGACAGAAAGGTCAAAATGTAGATGACAATCACAACACTCTACAATGATTAGGAGCACAATTAAAGGATAATCACCTTAAAACATAGTCATAAGGATGAAAATGAAATTCATCACAGGACAACCTCAAATAATGTCATTCAAGTGTCTTCCATCCAATGGGCATTCACCTTAATGACAATAGACATTCAAGTCAAGGAATCTTTTCATATGGGAAGGTACACACAATGCAATGAGGTGATGCAGGAGCATAGGCTTAAAACCAATGAAGTGAATTTATGAGATGGAAAGTAGGAAATTTTCATGTTTCCAAGTTGTCTTGCAGGTCAAGACATCCATTTAATTCATTTGGATAAGGGTTTCCCATTTTCCCACCAAAATGGAATATTTTAAAATTCAAGTTGTATAAGGAATTTTGGAGGCCTCAAACATAAACATGAATGGTGTCAAGAGGCTAAAATGACCTTGAATGTCTCATAGAACATATTTACATTCTTCCATATTGTAAAACCACCTTGGCATGTTGTCAAGAGGTGAATGAGTGTAGTGGGAAGTTAAAAGGGTAAGTTGAGTAGGTCTAGGTGGATAGGAATGAGCAGATAAAGATTATAAGTTTGAAATACAAAACTATAGGGATGAATTATTCATGATATTAATGAGATAACCATATTTTATATTAAAGGAATTAATTGAATAAAATTAGGAGAGGTTGAGCTTGTTTAGGAGCAACTTTAGAGGTTGCCAAAGATAGCAGAGACTAGTTTTTTTTGTATATAATCCATTGAAGAAGAAAATAGGAGTATGTAGGTGTATAGGTGTGGATAATGTGTGAAGGAATTGTATTTAGAGTTTACTGAAGGAATAAGAAAGTGATTATAGTTGTGTATACTATGTTGCATGTTTCCTTGTTTTTCTTGTATTTTTGGTATCTAATATTCCATACAGACCCTCAAACCCTTAACTTGAGCACTGTGATGATTCCATGAGGTGTGATATATGTGAACAAAACTAATCCAATTATTTATACCCATTGAAGTAACTTATTTTGTATTTTATAGTAAACTAGGTACTCTCAACTAGTGAGGGGGCAATTTTAGTAAATTTTGATTTTCTCCCAATTCCACCATTCAAATATTCTAAAACTTGGTGGACACATTATTCAGATATACACATGGCTACAGGAAATATTTAAGATGTTTTTCACACATGTAACTACCATTTTTAATAAGCTCTACTCTATTTGGCCTAAAGAGACCTTGTTTTAGTGTATTTTTGAGATTTCTTATGTTGGGTAAGTGATTTATGCAAGGGGAGTGATTATGCATGTTATATATACCTATTTACACCTTACCTAGTAATATAAAGTTTTAAACCCGCTGAAATTCCTTGTTGTTACATTACAATCCACAAAATAGATTTAATTTAGCTGTTATAGCCCAATTTTTTCCTATTTCATACAAAAGAACCCTATCTAGTTTTCAAATATGTGTTATACAGACAAAAAGGCTATCCAAATCATGTATAAAATTTAAACTATCAGGTACATTAATGAAGTTATGATAGGAAAAGGTCTCTGAGAATGGCTACACGCTCCTAGGCCACTTACAAGGCAAGTACATGTTTTATTGATCACATAGCTCTGCCCATGCAAGGAAAAGGTTGGTATAGTAAAGTTAATAATTATTGAGTGTTTTCAAACCACGGTTAATCTCTATAATTATTCCAATCAAAATTTGGTTTTGTTTTAAGCCTAGAGTGAAGCCAATGTGAGCTAGTGAAAATTTGGATTTCTTAGTTCATTGTATAAACATATAAAAATGGAGGCATATGATCTAGTTCAGATCTCTAGATAAAATATATTCATTGAAGGTTATGATTCAGCTGAATTGACAAGGCATGAAAGGTTGCAAGCAAGTGTTTAAGGTAAAGAGACAAGTTGATGTGAGTATAGTTGTGCTAGGATGGCATCATGAGGTAAGAATGATAGTCACCATAAAATATCAATAGGGAAGACCTTTAGGAAGGGGAAATTATAGTAGTCATTGATATTACAGTCATTTTATCCATGGAAGAGTCTGAGAAGATGGTAGTGATCAATATAATAGGTGATCAAGAGGAAGAGCTTGTTGATGTATAGGTCTGAGTATAAAAAGTAATAGTCCTTTAAAGAGACCAAGGAAGCAATCATGCAATGGACTATAAAAAAACCATGCTAAGGTTAGTCACTTTGAAAAAATCAGAAATAGGACAACCAACATGCTAAGGGCAGAGTTGTATAAGGTTTCGTCTTGTGTCCTACTTTAGTGATGCTCTATGATCATAAATTCTTGACTCTACCACCTATATGAGTCCCTCAAGATATCCTTTGAAGGGTTGTAAGTTACAACATTGTGTTCATTCATCATTACTTCCTTTCAATTATCATTTATCATTGACATTGCTATTGTAGAAGTGGTAACACTTACATGGGGTTTGACTGTGGCAAGCCCTATATGGTATAACATCTTCCTTCTTTATGAATGTTTAGGTTGCAGGTTGGAAAGGATTGAAGAGTTATTGAAGCCAAATTCTACATTGTTGCATTTGTTATCATCAACCTTGTCAAGACAAGGAAACTTACCTACAAAATTTATTGACGACGTTCTGACCAGTTTAAAACCAAAAATCAAGAGCTCAAATCCAACACTAGAAGACTGTAAAAATAGTTTCAAGACTCCCTATCAAAGACCTAGTTGCCCAGGGAGGACCTAGTCCCTTTGCACATGCTCAATCTAACTTTTGGTGACAAGTACACATCAGTCTGCACTGTCCAAATCCACTTGCAAAGTTCTTCTTTCGAACGTGTTTGAACTAGGACCTTTCCTATTATAAAACTATCAACTCAAATATTTTTGAACTATTGGTTTGGTTGCATGACAAAAAAAATGAGAATTACACCACCCTGAAACTTGCTCTTCAATGCATTTGACACTTTTTGCAACATGCAAAAACTTGTTACCACAGTCAAATGGATTGGAGATATGAAAATTTGAGAGAAGTTATTGAAGATGTTAGAGAAGTTTAGGTTGAGAATATTACCACATACTAATCCATATATAGTGTCATTGTTGATAATTAGCCATAAAATATTGGTAAGCCAAAATGGTTTACTGAACTTTTAAATTGGCATTTATGTAGACAATGTGTGAACTTCCATTATTTGGATGGACATGATCAATGTGAATTTCACTGTATTGACAAATACTAAAGAAGAGCTGATTTATAGCCCAAGGTGATCTATAGACCAAGTGAGTGCATGACTAAAGATTTGGAGGAGCAATCATGAAAAATTCCTTAATCAATGAGAGAAAGATCAAAATGTAGATAACAATCAAAACACCATGAAATGATGAGGAGCACAATCAATGGGAAATCACCTTAAAACATGATCATAACTCATAAGGATGAAAATGAAATTCATCATAGGAAAACCACAAATAATACCATTCAAGTGATAGCCATCCAATGGGCAGTCACCTTAATGACAATAGACATTCAAGTAAAGGAATCTTTTCATATGGAAAGGTATGCACCATACAATGAGGTGATGCATAAGCATAGGCTCAAAACCAATCAATTGAATTTAGGAGATGGCAAGTAGGAAATTTTCATGTTTCCAAGTGGTCTTGTAGTTCAAGACGTCCATTTAAGTCATTTGGATAATGGTTTCCCATTTTCTCACCAAAATGGAGTATTTGAAAATTCAAGTTTTATAAGGACTTTTGGAGGCCTCAAACATAAACATGAAAGGTGTCAAGAGGATAAAATGACCTTGAAGGTCTCATAAACATATTTATATTCTTTCATATTGTAAAACCACCTTCACATGTTTTCAAGAGGTGAATGATTGTAGTGGGAAGCAAAAATGGTAAGTTAAGAAGGTCTAGGTGGGTAGGGATGAGTGGATAAAGCTTATAATTTTGAAATCAAAAGATATAGGGATGAAGTTTGCATGCTATCAAGGAGATAACCATGTTTTATATTCAAGGAATTAGTTGAATAATTTTAGGAGAGGTTGAGTTTGTTTAGGAGCAACTTTAGAGGTTGCCAAAGATAACATAAACTATTTTTTTGTATATAATCCGTTGAAGAAGATAATAGGAGGAGTATGAAGGTGTATAACAGGTGTGGATAAGGTGTGAAGGAATTGTAATTAGAGTTTACTGAGGGATTAAGCAAGTGATTATAGCTGTGTATCCTCTGTTACATATTTTCTTGTATTTTTGGTATCTAAATTTCCATATAGAACCTTATGATGATTTCATGAGGTGTAATATATGTGAACAGACCTAGTCCAATGATTTAGACCCATTGAAGCAACTTATTTTACATTTTATAGCAAATTGGGTACTCTCGGCCAGTGAGGAGGTAGTTTTTGTAAATTTTGATTTTCTCCTAATTCCACCATTCAAATATTCTAAAAATTAGTGGACACCTTATTCAGATATATACGTAGCTACAAGAAATATTTCAGATGTTCTTCACACATGTAAGTGCCATTTTGAATAAGCCCTACTCTATTTGGCCTAAAGAGACCTTGTTTTAGTGTATTTTTGTGATTTCTTGTGATGGATGAGTGATTTATGCAAGGGGAGTGTTTAGAAATGTTATATATGCATATTTACACCTCCCCTCTCACTATCAATTTTTAAATCGATGTGCAAGTCTCTGGTGTTACATTACAGTCCCCAAAATAAGCCTAATTTGACTGTTACAACCTCATTTTTTCCTATTCCGTACAAAACAAACCTATCTAATTTTTAGATATGTTTTATGAGGATAAGAAGGGTGTCCAAATAAGGTATCATATACCCATTATCAGGTTTATGAATGAAGTTATGACAAAAAAGGTCTTTGAGAAGGGCTGCAAGCTCATAGGTCACTTACAAGGCAAGTACATGTTATACTAATCAAAAAGCCCTTCCCATGTATGGAAAAGGTCGGTATAGTGAATTTAAGATTTATTGAGTGTTTTCAAACCATGGTGAATATCTATAAGTCTTCCAATCAAGATTTGGTCTTATTTTAAGCCTAGAGTGAAGTTAGTGTGAGCTAGTGAGAACTTGGATTGTTTATATCATTGCATAAATATATAAAATCAAGGCATATGATCTAGTTCAAATCTATAGATAAAATATATTCCATGAAGGTTATGATTCATGTGAATAGACAAGGCATGAAAGGTTACAAGCAAGTGTTCAAGGTAAAGATCCAAGATGTGAGTATGGATGAGCTAGAATGGCATCATGAGGTAAGAATGATAGTCACCATAAAATATAAATAGGGAAGACCTATAGGAAGGGAAATTTATATTAGTCATTGATATTATAGTCACTGTAACCATGGAAGACTTTGAGAAGATTTTCGTGATCAATTTAGTAGGTGATCAAGAGGAAGAGATTGATAATGTATAGGTCTTAGAGGAACAACTTAGTGACAGTCCTTTCAAGAGACTAAGGAAATAATCATGTAATAGACTATACAAATACCATTCTAAGATCAATCACTTTGAAAAAATCAGTAATAGGACAACCACCATGCCAAGGGCAGAGTTGTATAAAGTGCCATCTTGTGTCCTACTTTAGTGATTCTCTATGATCATGAATTCTTGACTTTGCTGCCAATATGAGTTCATTTAAACTTTATCCATTAGAGGAATGATAAAAATGTTCAAACTTCAGTCATTTGAATGTCTCCATGATTATTTCATGTAATTTTGGTATTTTAACTAACTATATTAATCACAATTGCTTATTTGAGTGTTGTCTAGCTAGCTATCTTAATTATCATTGTTGATTTGAGTGTTGTCTAGCTAACTATCTTAATTATCATTGTTGATTTGAGTGTTGTCTAGCTAACTATCTTAATCACAATTTCTGATTGGTATTCTAGCTAACTATTTTATGTTGGACTAACCACAAGAATCTCCCTTCAGATTCGCAACATGGTTTAATTGCCTCCCGTGGATCTTAACTGACGCTTGTATCGGGCATTGACGGGTCGATCTTTTGGTGCATCGACAAGGCCAACAATTGGTATCAGAGCTAGTTCCTTTGAAGAATCCTAACAACTTGAGGTGATCTGAGATGGCATTATACAAGAATGATAGTCCTAGATTTGATGGTACAAACTACTCTTTATGGAAAGTCAGAATGGAGTGTCATTTGAAGTGTATTGGAGAACCTTTCTGGAAGATTACATAAAGTGCATATCCTATTCCTCATAATGGTCTGTCCTCTGAAGATGAGATCAAGCAAGCAAAAGCTAATACTAGGGCTATTGAAGCATTGTTGAGTGCTTTGCTAGATTTAGAGATGACAAATGTGTTAGGATTGAAGACTGCATACCAGATCTGGAAAAAGTTGGAAACATTGTATGAAGGAGATGCGCTAGTGAAAAGTGCTAAGCTACAAAGTCTAAAAGGCAAGTGGGAAGACATGAAGATGAGTGAAGATGAGAACATCCTCTCTTTTTCTCAAAAAATAAATGAACTGGTGATGAGAATTAGATGTGTCGATGGAACCTTGGATGAAGAATAAATTGTGGCTAAGATACTTAGATCTGTGCCTCCCTCCTACAAAACAAGAGCTCATTCTATTGATGAAACTGAGACAGTGACAAATATTACAAGAGACATTCTGATTGGAAAACTTGTTGCCTTTGAGTTAAGTGAATTTGGTGAATTTTCTCCCAAGACTAAATCTGCATTCAAAGCTACAGTATCTAGAAAAATCCAACAGAGATACAATCCGGGTGAGAGTTCTAAAAGGACATTCAAATATGAAGATGAGATGAAAAAGATTGAAGATAAAGAAAGAGAATTCAAAGAACTGGAAGCATTGATTATGAAAAGAGAATCCATAGGTCATGGTAAGTACAAAGGAAATCTACCTATTAAATTTTTTTCTTGCAGTAAAATAGGTCATTTTGCATCTAGATGTCCTGAAAGAGTTTCTAAGTACAAACCCGAGAAGACCAAATTTCAAAGGAAATGTTATTATGCTGAAGAAGGTGTAATTGATGAAGAATGTGATTAAGAAACCATAAATGAAGATGAATGGGTATTTATTGCTATCAAAGAAAATGGTCAGGTGTCCACTGAATCTACTAGTAATGTGAATGTTGAGAAAGCTCTTGCAGAAAAAATTGAAGAAAAAGATGAGTGGGTAATTGACAACGAAAGCTCACATCATATGACTGCTACCAAAAGAATTTTTTTAAGCTTGGAAGACTATGATGGTGGTGTTGTAAGATTTGGAGACAATACTTCTGGTGTGATTCGTGGCAAAGACACTATTTCTTTTGGTGGTAAGCATAATACTGATGATGTTCTTTATGTAGAAGGCTTAAAAGCACAACTTGTTAAGTGTTGGATAGATGGTAGACAAGGGTTACAATCTTAAATTCAAGGATGGTAAGTGCAAAATAAGGGGAAGTTATGGAAATATGATTGCTTCAAGTACAAAGACAAAAGATAATATCTTTCATTTGAGTACTGCTAATGAAAGTTTCTTAATTTCTCATATTGATGTAAGCTGGTTATGGCATAGGAGTTTGTGTCATGTGAACTTTGATAAAATTGTCAAGATAGGCACTACTCAAGTAGTAAGAGATCTTCCTAAGTTATTAAATCCTACTAACACTATGTGCAAGGAATGTCAGATGGGAAAGCAGATAAGAAATTATTTCTAGAGCAAACAGTATAGTTCTAATGGAGTAATAGATTTGTTACATACTGATCTATGTGATCCATCCAGAATCATAAGTCTACAAGGTGAAAGGTATTTTATGTTGCTCATTGAATTTTATTCTAGAATGATATGGGTTGCTTTCTTAAGAAAAAAATATGAAGCATTAGAAAAGTTCAAAAGTTTCAAAGCTATGGTAGAGAATGAGATAGGTTAGAAGATCAAATGTCTAAGATCAAACAGAGGTGGTGAATTTAATTCCTGAGAATTCAATTCTTTTTGTGAAGAGCATGGAATCCAAAGACGGTTATTTGCTCCCCAGACCCCTCAACAAAATGGAGTTGTTGAAAGAAAGAATGGAACCATTCTAGACACTGCTAGAACCATGATGCTGGAAGCAAATGTTCCTCATTTCTACTAGAGAGAATTTGTAAGTATTATTGTGTATACCATTAATAGGGTGTATGTCAACAGTAATTCTGGTAAGACACCTTTTGAACTATGGTTTGGTTATAAGCCTACTATCAAGTATTTCAAAAAAATTGGAAGAAAATGTTACATCAAAAGAGATGATGATATAGGGAAGTTTGATGCTAGAAGTGATGAAGGAATATTTTTGGGTTACTCTACTAAAAGTAAAGCTTATTGGTGCTTTAATAAGAGGTTAAAGAAAATAGTTGAAAGTGCAAATGTCAAAGTTGATGAAGATATTGTTAGACCATCCAGATATAGTGGATATGATTCAGATGATCAAAATGATAATACTAACAATGATGTTCAGACACAATCAAATTTAGATTGTTTCGGCGAACCAAGGGAATCAATAGGCAGAGACTAGTAGAAGTGCAAAAGAAAGAACACAATAACAAGAAGTCAGAGAAAATCCTAAAACTCCCAAATATGTAAGGTGAAATCACTCTAACAGTCAGATGATAGGAGACAAGAGAAAAGGTGTGCAAGCTAAAATAATTTTGGAAGAGTACTGTCTAATTTCCAAAGCTAAGCCTAGCAATATCAATGAAGCATGCAAAGATGAAAATTGGATGGAAGCCATGAAAGAAGAACTAGTGCAGATAGAGAAGAATGATACTTGGGATCTTGTTCCTAGACCTCAAAACAAAAATGTGACTGGAACCAAGTGGGTGTTTCAGAATAAGCTAAATGAGCAAGGTGAAGTGTTTAGAAATAAAGCAAGACTGGTTTGCAAAGGGTACTCATAGATGGAAGGTATTGATTTTGAAGAAATTTTTTCCCTTGTTGCTAGAATTGAAGCAGTAAGATTATTTCTTGCTTATGCTACTTTCAAGAATTATAAAGTCTATCAAATGGATGTAAAGTTAACATTTTTTAATGGTGAGCTAGAAGAAGAAGTCTATGTTGAACAACTAGATGGATTTCAATTGACTGATGAAAAAGACATGGTATGTCGATTGAAGAAAGCTCTATATGGACTTAAACAAGCTCCTAGAGCTTGGTATGCTAGATTGGATAAATACTTATTGAAGCTTGGATTCAATAAATGTACTGTTGACAACAATCTATATTTTAAGTTGGATCAGAATAAAGAATTGATCATTGAAGTCTTTGTTGATGACATTATTTTTGAAGTTGATGATGATTTGTGTATGAAGTTTGTTGATGAAGTGAAAAGTAAGTTTGAAATGTCAATGATAGGAGAGTTGAAATTCTTTTTGAGATTGCAAATCACTCAGTTAGATGATGGAATTTTTATATCTTAATCTAAGTATGTGAAAGAGCTACCGAAAAAGTTTGGCATGGAAGATTCAAAGCCAGTTGGTACACCTATGATAACCGGATGCAAACTTACACTGAATGATAATTCTCCTAAAGAAAATTAGACAAGATATAGGTCAATGATTGGTGGATTACTTTATTTTACTCAGACTAGGCTAGATATAATGAATGTTATATGCATGGTTGCTAGATTTCAAGTTGATCCTAAAGAATCTCATGTAACTACTATGAAAAGAATTTTTAGATACCTAAAAGGGATAGTTGATCTTGGTCTTTGGTATCCTAGGGATGATGATCTTATCCTAAATTTTTTCACTGATGCTGATTGCGTAGGAGATGTGGATGACAGGAAGAGTACTAGTGGTAGTGCATTCTTCTTAGGGAAGAAATTGGTATCTTGGCTAAGCAAAAAACAAAATTTTGTTTCATTGTCTACTGCTGAGGCAGAATATATTGCTGCTACAAATAGTTGTACCTAAGTGTTATGGATGAAGCAAATGTTGAGAGATGGTAGAATTGAGTATGAAGAACCCATTTCCATATTCTATGATAATTCAAGTGCCATTAATATTTCCTAGAATCTAGTGTTGCATTCAAAGACAAAGCATATATCCATCAAATATCACTTTTTGAGAGATAAAGTGAGTGACAAAGAAGTTAGACTGGAGTATATACCTACCAAGGAGAAAATTGTAGACAACTTTACTAAGTCATTGCTAAGGATACTTTTGAGTACCTCAGAGGCAATTTAGGGGTGATTTCCCCTCCTGATCAGAACTAAGATGTAGGTCTTTGCATCAGTTCGTGAATTCATAGCCATATCTTATTCCAGATTGATGATGTGGTGGCTGCTACCTAGGGGGAGTAGATGGTTCAAATTTGTGTTCAGAGCATGTGTACCTTTTCCATTGATTTCAAAGGGGGAGAGGAGCAATGTGAAAAACATGGGAGAAGAAGGAAACAGGAAAGAGTGCACAATCTCAGGGGGAGATTGTTGGAGAAGAGCTAGTTGGGTTGGTGGCATTATTTTTCACATCATGTGTTGCCATCGATGCCAAAGGGGGAGATTGTTGGATGTTGTGTTTGCACTGCTGATATGTGGTTGTCATTGATGTCAACACTATTAGCATTAATGATGCTTAAGGCTGTATATGTCAAGGATATTGAGAAAATTGTAAAAATAATATTGCTGGCAACCAGTGAAGCTGAGAAGGTCATAATGTTGGAAAGTTTTGTACGTTGAAGATCTAAATGTGCGATTCAAAGGGTTTTTTGTTGAATCTTTCTAGTATTTTGTCCGAAAGTTTTAGAGGTCCACATCAAGATCTGTGGAAGTTATGAAGATTTGTGTTCCTATAGTTATTCAGTTTCTGTAGACGGTGTTCTTGGATGAAGCGGATGAAATTCTGGTAATTTCATGTGTTGCACATGTACCTGTGATGTTCATGAATGAGTCTAGATCATACTATATCCTTGATGTACGTCTGCATTGATCAGAGTATTCGTGATCAGAGATTTTTTTGATGTGTGCTCGGGTTTTCATGTTCTTGGGCGACATGATGGTGTTAGCGTGTTGCGGATCCATGAGGATTAATATTTTATTGTTTGGCATGTTTGAAGGTGTTTGTTTGGGTCCTTACTATTTTTTGACCGACTTGTGTTGGTGCACATTAAAATTTATTCATGTTTTGAGGCCGATAGTTGTAATTTATTCTTTATTTGAGGCCGAATGAATAGTGGATGTAAATCTGTGTAGCGGATATATATGTGTTTGTTTTCCTCATTTAGAGACAATTCTCAGTGCGTGCATGTGGTTTACATGTGTGAATAAATTTCAAATCATTCAAGAGCAGAGAAGAGTGTGAAGAAGTTTGGGCAGAGTGTGGAAGAGTGTGTAGAATTTTTTGTGCACCTAACTGGACCTGTAATCAGGCTTTAGTAGAAGCTAATTTCTTAGTTCAAATTCATCAGTTGGATTTAATCTGATTATTGTATGTAAGGAAGTGAGCCTTCCTTCTGAGCAGTGTGCTCTAGGCAATGCGCCTGAATGCAAGTGCATTCCTTTTTCATTCTTCATTATACTTCTAACAAGGTATAATCTTGTGGACTAACATCCATCGTGGTTTTTCCTCTAATAGGGTTTCCACGTATAAAATATTGGTGTTCATATGTCTCTAATGTGTTATTGATTTATGCTTGCACTATTATTTATCAGATCTGATATTTAAGGTTGATTAATGTTGCATAAGTTTGATTTTGGTTGATTCACCACCCCTCTCAGTTGTCTATCCTTATTTTGCCAACAATTGGTACCAGAGCCGGTCACGGGTTCGAACCCCTTGGGTGACGCTGAAGGGGGGATTGTTGGAATAACTGCCAACATCTCCCTTTGAGTTTGCAACATGGTTTAATTGCCTCCTGTGGATCTTAACTAACGCTTGTATCGAGCATTGACAGGTTGATCTTTTGGTGCAACGGAAAGGCCAACATTTTATGTTTCCAATATTAACATATAGAGTCTATCTTGTGTGTGGTATTGCTAAGCATTGTTCTCCATGTCATCTTGTAGAAGGTGCAAACTTATGTCCTACTTTAGTGATGCTCTACGATTATGAATTTTTCTGCCCAAATCTTGTAAGAGAGTCCAGTCTACTATTGATGATAAAAAAATGTCTACTCATGATGGTGATGTTGTTGTCCATCCTAATTCTTCAAATGATGATGAAATTAGTCTTGTAGATCTTGTTCAGACTATATTGACTAGTCTTGATGTTGAAATTTTTTATATGCCACTTGGTGTATTTGATAAGTGATCACTTGCTCAAAGCATTGTAGAGTTGAATCTAATTCCCAAAGAGAATGATTTTGTATCTATTACTTGTGTCGATGGTGTTGATCCTATTCCTATAATTTCCTATTTTGATTGGGATACTAATGATGGTCTTTTTGATGCAAGCAATCAAATGTTTGCTAAGCAACATGATTATTTTTTATTGAGTATGTTGGATATGCAGCTCATGATGATGGTAGTCCTTATTGGCATATTCAGATTATTTAAGGCTATAGAGATTGCAATATTGTCTCTTATTGATTTGATAGAGAAGATTAGGCCCATATTTTTGTGCACTTTATTTGTAAGTGGAAAATACAAAATGTAGCATACACACTTCCCATTAAGTTGAAAACCCAAAAGAGTGGCTTAATGGAAACTTGTGATGAAAAATCAAAAGGAAATTATTCATTTGTGCATCTATCTATACACATTTTCACATGATGATCTAAATTATTTATTTAGCATACTTCCTGTTTGAGAGGGTTATATGCTCTCTACTCTCCATCCGGAAGACTTTTCTGGCATTCTCCTCTCTCATTTGTTAGAGGGAACTTTTTATGTATGCCAAAATTCACATGAAGACTTTACAAAGATAATAGATGTGTGTAGTTCAAATGTTTTGTTCAGATTTGTTGCTTGTATGTCATTGTTGATGTATTTTAAAGTTTGTTAGCTTTTAGCCAAAGTTTTTTGATGTCATGGTTGGTGCACTTATAATGCAATCATATCATTGATGTTTTACTCATTATAAGACATTCTATTGGTCAACCTGGGCATTATAATGAAATATTATATGAAATATTCTTCTTGTATAAAGACTATGGGATTTGTGCTTTCAATTTGTACCTGAAATAAGGTGATTGCCTACTCTTTCTTTCATAGTTGATTGATCCCTAGTAGATGCACCTTTTTGTGTCATTGGCCATGTGTAACCTAGTCAAGAAAGAGTAGTTTCAAATTAGATTTGTCTACTTGTAGATTCAAATTTAAGAATTGGATAAAAAAGGCTCAATTGTTATTATGTTAGACTAAGGTTCAATTTATATATAATGTTAGCTAGTACTTTGTCAAAGAATCTAAAATCAAACTTGTAGCATTGAGAAATAAGTAAATATCAAGGTTTCTAGGGGACTGGTACTGGTACTGGTACGGGAGATTGGTATTGGTACCTGTTGATGTTATTAAGCATCATTGGGTTGCTACTTCTAGTTTAGCATGACTTATTGAAGGAAATTCAAATTATAGCCTAATGGCTATTTGAATTGTTAATATTATATTCAAATGAAGAGGTGCTTCATTTATGGTCGGCATGAGAAGATGTTGATTCATTAGAAGACAATTAATATTTGTTTATTAATTAATTCAGGCCGACTTAATTAATATCAGAGTCATGTCTTCTTAGGCCGACCTATCTCAGGAAGAGTCACGTCCTTGCCTAAAAATACAAGATGATAATAATTCATTTGGAACCAAGTTCATTCATCATAATTCACATTCCTAGAAGAATTGCATACTGTAGCAGCAAATCATCATTTTTTAGTAGCAGACCGATTTAAAGGAGAAACATATTCATTTGTATCTTTGCATCTAGGAGAGGTGCTATTATTCATTGTATCAAATTCGGCTTTGTGTTGGGCCTGAGTTGTAAGCAGATTTCTGCTCCTATTCCAAAATATATAAGAGATATATTTGCTAGATTTTTCCCCTTGAGTTTGGAGGGTTTTCCTAGGGTATCTTGTGGTGTTCATTGTCTTATGTGTTGCATTTTCTAATTGATTTCATATCTGATCACCTAAAACTAACAGTACCAGTATGGATTTTTTTGAAAATAGGAGATAGGGGTACTTGGAGACGCCATCTTTTTTTTAATATTTATAAAAAAATTAAAATTTATAGAAAATATAATGACATTGAACTTTCAAAATAAGAGTAGTAGTAAAGTTTAACAATGAACATTAACTTTAAATACACAAATTGTGAAATGCCATTGTGTCAAAGATTCAATGAGTTCATACTTTATAATCATAGTTCACATTTGACATTACACATTTGATATTTAATATTCGATTATATATTGAAATTTAGAAATATTGATAGTTTGTGATGCGGTATAACTCAAACTACTAGTCTCAAACATTCTGGATATCATAAAATAGACACAAAACACACATGCAAGATATCTTGCAGCATCGACACCTTCACACTTTCCTCACCAACAAAGCATCTTCAGACTCCTGATAGCTACTGACTGCTACTGATCGCAACAGACCAAGACATATGGTAACACTGTCAAGTTCCTGCAGCCTCGATACATTGTCTCTACTCTCCCAAATCAAGACCACTCTTATTATCTTCGTATTCCTCCTTCATTCTGCATACCATAGCTATCATTCCTCCACAGTCGCTTCCTATTTTCTCATTCCCTTACACCTTGCAGGTCTGCACATAATAGCTTTTGTCCATAGTCGTTCCATAGCCTCCATCTTGTCCTAGAAACTCCATTTTCCGAATTCCATAAAGTCATAAAGAATGGGATTGTCATCAAGAACCCATTCCATACCAACACTGGCTTACTTTAAAAATGGAAAACATTAAAACAAAAGGAAACAAGACACCCATGGCTCTTAGAACAACATCGAAATTCAAATACTAATTACTTCCAAAACAATTATACATTAAATGGCTCTCTGGCCTCCGATTTCTTCCCCTCTTGTTACTCTCTCCTCCCTTTCTTTCTATTTGCACTCTCTATTCTCTCTCCCCCTCATTCAGTTACATCTTTCTTTTTAAAGAGATTCTCGGGTAGTTACATAAACTGTTCACTATCCCCGTATGCCTACACTCAGTTACAACCATTTCTTGACATGGTCCATGAAATGCTAAATGCCTAAGTTATTACAATTTAAGGGTTGAGGTGCTCCCACACCATACTCCCAGACTGAATAGATTTCCAAGTCCCATGGAAATGCCGAGGTGAGATTTCTGCAAACAAACCATTCGCTTCTATGTCATCACTGAATCAATGCCTCTGCTGCTTCCATTGCTTTTGCACATGACTCCCATCAATGGAGTTTATGCTGGTTGTTGTCCTCCTCTCTTCATGCTGCTGCTTCACACCACCACCGTACTGCCATCTCACCCACACACGATTCTGGAAGATGCTTCCCACCCTTCTTTGAGTGGTTGCTCTTATTGCACCTTCTACCCAGCTGCATCATCGTGGAGACAATACGAAGACCCCAGCTTGAGATCTTCACAATGTCCTGACTGCAGCTTGGAGGGATCAACGTGAAACTAAGAACCCACACTACTGCCTGGTGTAGATTTCCTTCTACACACTCAGAACCTCCTGAGTTCTGATACCATTCTGATGCAGTATAACTCAAACTACTAGTCTCAAACATTATGGATATCATAAAACAGACACAAAACACAAACACAGGATATCCTGCAGCATCGACACCTTCACACTTTCCTCACCAACAAAGCATCTTCAGACTCCTGACAGCTACTAATCGCTACTGATCACTACGGACCAAGACATATGGTAACACTGTCAAGTTCTTGCAGCCTCGATACATTGTCTCTACTCTCCCAAATCAAGACCACTCCTGTTATCTTCGCAGTCCTCCTTCGTTCTGCATACCATAGCTATCCTTCCTCCATAGTCACTTCCTATTTTCTCATTCCCTTACACCTTGCAGGTCTGAACATAATAGCTTTTGTCCATAGTCGTTCCATAGCCTCCATCTTGTCCTAGAAACTCCATTTTCCAAATTCCATAAAGTCATAAAGAATGGGACTGTCATCAAGAACCCATTCCATACCAACACTAGCTTACTTTAAAAATGGAAAACACTAAAACAAAAGGAAACAAGACACCCATGGCTCTTAGAACAACATTGAAATTCAAATACTAATTACTTCCAAAACAATTATACATTAAATTCGGCCAGAGAGCCCGATTTCTTCCCCTCTCGTTACTCTCTCCTCCCTTTCTTTCTATTCGCACTCTCTATTCTCTCTCCCCCTCATTCAGTTACATCTTCTTCTTTTTTTAAAGAGATTCTCGGGTAGTTACATAAACTGTTCACTATCCCCGTATGCCTACATTTGGTTACAACCATTTCTTGACATGGTCCACGAAATGCTAAATGCCTAAGTTATTACAATTTAAGGGTCGAGGTGCTCCTGCACCAGTTTGATAGGCTAAAAGATAACCAAAAAATGAAAAAATCAGAAATCTATCACCTACACATCATGATCATCCATATCAAGGTCATGTTAGGTGAAGATTTTGTAATCCAGCTTGAATTTCAGCCATAGTTATGCGAGATGAAATCTCTCCTCTCGAAAAGGGGGGTCGCCCTTCTTATTGCTTACGAAAGGGTGGGTGCAAAAAGATGGGGGGCCAAATTATGGCCAAAATTTAAAAAATGTTTTGATAGGCTATAAAACGAGTGCGCTATAACATGAGTGTGGAATAACGTGCTTGCATTATGAGCTATTATAAAAAAAAAAAAATTGAATTCATTTGTATGATGACTATTTTTTCTACTGCGCATGGCCAAAAACCATCCTCTTGCATGCTCGCATTCTGGTAGGAGACAATCTTGCAATTTTTTTAATCAATTTGTTGCTATTTCACCACCAAGATGCTACCACATCGATGGGGAGGTCGAATAGGTAAGGATTGTTTGATTTTAAGATGTAAATTTTTTAGTTTTAGGTTGTTTTTTATATTCATTTGTTGAATTTGTAGGAAATGTTAATGATCATGGAAACCCTCTTCAAAGCCCTCCTGAAAATCCTCAACAACTAGGACAACAACACCATGAACAAAATCCTCAAGTTCAACAACCACAACAAAAATCTCCTCCACCAATCCCTCAACATCCTCCTGACACTCAACAAAATTTAATGGGGGTAATTGAAACCCAACTTTGGCACACTTTCAGGGTGGAAATCCTCTTCAACATTTGGAAAGACAAAAATTCTTGCATATTTGCTCATTCTCAATTGGATACTAATGTTTCTATCTATGCTAAAGCAATTATTTGTTCTAATGTTCTTTTACAGATATAGGTGCAAGCTAATAAAGTTGCACTGGAGGTGGCTCACCTTCAGGTCCTCCTGGACCACTGGGGAAACGCCCCGTGTGCTGTGGCTTGGGTCCCCAACTCACCCTCTTCCTCCCATGGTCGGTCGCCCTGTCAGGGCCGGTAGCGGAGTGGCTCCACTCGTCCCTGTTCCCAGCCCCTTGCTTGGCAGGACTCTCACCCTCCTCGGTGTGCTCTTTCTCCTTCATCGCGGGTTGCTCAGGGGTGGCCTTCTGGTGGTGCGACGGGGAGTGGCAGTGGCAGCTCTAGGTGGCCCTCTGATACTTCACCTGCTTCTGGTTATGGTTGGCCTGCCAGTGGGAAAATTTTTCCATGGCTGGCACTTGCAATCTTGCCCCCGACATGAGGAAGAAGATGAAGATAAAGAAAGAGATGATGATGATTGGGGTGCTCCTCCTAACATCACTCCAGATCCCGCTGATGTATGGGGGAAAACATGGATGACAAAGATCCCCCGAGCTCTGTTGGCACTGCTCTGGCTGCATAATGGCTTGTTTGTTTTAATTTTTCATGCTTTTAGACTTCTAGGTTGGGCCCACGTGATCTGACATTTTGTTTTCTCTAGGCACTGCCCATGTGACTCTCGGGGTGTGCCTTCTTACCACCCACCCTTTTTTTGTGAATATGTATTCTTATCTTTAAATTAATATAGATATATGCCTATTCATTAAAAAGAAAAAAATAATAAAAAAAATTGAGGAGTTAATCATGAGCTTGAACAATCCAGCAGGTTCAACCATAGAGAGAAGAACACTTGCAAATTTACTTAAAGAATATTTAAAACATGTAGATGCAATCAACAAAAGATTAAGTGGTTGGAAAGATAGGAGGCAGGCAACTAGGAATTTTCGCTAGGATAAATTATTATATAAAGATGTAAAAGATCAAAAAATTGCAAAATTAGATTTGTGCTCATTATTCACCGACCCAAGCAAAAATCAAGACATTGACCTCAATGTGAAGAGGTTTCCTATCCATTGGTTCCACCACTAAGTGATCAAGAACTTTTTTGGGATAGGTGGTACATGGTTTTTGATTACCCGCCATGTAACAATTATGAAGTTCCATAATATTTCCTAAGGAAACTATATTGTGAGTTCATCTTGAACAAAATCTCAAATTATTTTGATATGAGGGACTTTTGGGGGAGAGTTGGGGGGTCAAATCAAGATAGACCTAGTGCACAACAGGATCTTAGGTGACAAGTGAGATGAGCTCTCACTAGGTTAGATCATGAGCACATTGTTATCCCTTCCATCATGAAGGAGAGTGCCGAGGTAGAAAATTTGTAGGCTATCACCTCTTTGACCTAGAGTGTCATCCAACATGCCAATCCTATAGTACAACTCCATCGAGGGAAGTCTTCGAGTTCTAGGCTTCCACGCCATTCGTGTCAGGTTTGTCGGGTGACTTGTACATATGACCCCACCAACACTGAGGAGGTTGCTACACATGATATGTCTGCAAATACGGAGATGGTGAGGGTAGTTGATATTTTGAATGAGGCTTATGGCATCGATACTCAAGTTAGCATGTTCATTGAATTTAATTTATTAAATTTCATTTTTGAAATGTAATATTAACTAATTTATTTTTATGATTGTAATATTTCAGGGTCACAATGTTGATACCGCGTACACCGACACTACACTTGCTTATTACTCCACTCCATCTACCATTGAGGTATGTAACTCATAAACAATTATAATTTTATTACATGTTAATAGCATTGTTATATGAATGGTATTCTAATATCTGATTTTGGATGTTGAATAGGCTAATATTGGAGGTTTCGTGGGAACACCTACCAGTGCCAGTGGAGTTAGACAAACATTTACGCAAGTAATAGAATAAAGAGTTTAACTAATGAATTGTACTTAATAGATTTGTGTAGCTTATATTCATATCGTTGATTACATTGCATTGCACATCTTTCAAACTCAAAGCATTACTTCACATTCCATAACTATTAACTAGATGTTGATAGATGACAAAATTTTAACTACAATATAGTTGTTTAGAAAGTCAACATAAGCAGTGATGCAATTACTTCACATAGCATAAGTAATAACTAGGAACAACTACTAAATGCATTTGCTTGTCATGACATTCCAAGAGAGCACTTTTTATTGAGGCATCTTTTCAAACGGTTCACTACCTTGTCTATGCTATGGATGCTTGGAAGCAATATTTGAAAGAATAATAGTAAGCATAGCATAGACAAGGAAATGAGTTATTTGATAAAAATCCTCAAAGAAATGTGGTCTCATGGTGATGTCCATCACCATGAGACCTAATTTATTTGAGGCATTTTTTTAAATAACTCACCACCTTTTCTATGCTACCACATTTTCCATACATGTCTACGAAATAATTTTATCAAATAGTTCACTTCCTTGTTGCTATGGCTAAAATCCTAAAAAAAGGTGCTTTCCAACAAACTATGGGTTCTTGGAAAAAAATCTATCAAAGAATAATATACGAAATAGCATAAACAAGGCAGTGAGTAGTTTGAAAAAATGCCTCAAAGAAATGTGGTCTCATGGTGATGGAATTCCATTACATCACCATGAAACCACATTTATTAGAGGCATTTTTTCAAACAACTCACTACCTTTTCTATGCTACCACATTTTCCATATATGTCTACAAAATCATTTTATTAAACTACTTGAACTTCCTTGCTACTATGGCTAAAAGCCTAAAAAAGGTGTTTTCCAACAAACTATGGATGCTTGGAAAATATCTATCAAAGCATAATTGTAAGCAATAACATAGAAAAGGAAGTGAGTGGTTTAAAAAAATGCGTCAAAGAAATGTGGTCTCATGGTGATGGAATGCCATTCCATCACCATGAGACCATATTTCTGTGAGGCATTTTTTTAAACAACTCGTTGCCTTTTCTATGCTACCACATTGTGCATACATGTCTACCAAAGCATTTTATCAAACTAATCACTTCCTTGCTGCTATGGATAAAAGCCTAAATTAGGTGCTTTCCAACAAACTATGGATGCTTGGAAAAAATCTATCAAAGCATAATAGTAAGCAATATCATAGTCAAGGTAGTGAGTAGTTTGAAAAAATGCCTTGAAGAAATGCGGTCTCATGGTGATGGAATTCCATGACACATTTTTTTTGTAATGAAATTCCATCACCATGAGATCCCATTTCTTTGAGGCATTTTTTCAAACAATTCATTGCCTTCTCTATGCTACCACAGTTATCGTACATTTCTAACAAAGCATTTTATCAAATGGTTCACTGCCTTGCTGCTATGGATAAAAGACTAAAAACAAGTGCTTTCGAACAAGCTATGGATAGGGAAAATAGTAAGCATGATAGTTAGAAATATATAGTTTAATAAGTACTCAATTTTTTTTTCATTATCTCATACATTATAAGCCATGCATGCATCACTATTGCAGTTTTTGTGATTGAATAATTTGTTGGTTTATTTTTAGATGTTGGAAGTGGATACACCTCCAAATATTCATAGGGAAATGGAGCTTGGTGTTTCATCTGCTATAGACTCCTTGATGCCCCTCACAGAGGTATGAGGAAGATTACTAAATTTCAATTTTCATTCGTTGTTATAGTTGTTAGTTAGTAAAAAATTAAACCATTATTGTTTCGTAGTTTAATTTCTCTTTGGATGATTTCTATAGGGCTTCAACATGCCTCAACATGGGCACAAAAACCTTTCCCTCAAGGAGAGTGATCGTCTAGTGGCGGTAAGTGATTATTTTGTTAAATATATCATTTTTATAATGTAATTTCTATATATTAATGTCTTTACTTGTTATTGTAACAAATACAACTTGACCAAGAACTAAACCCTAGGAGGAGCAAAATGAGCACCCATCAACCTTAGAACAAAAAAGTGACAGATTTATCACCATCCGGTTGACAAGCAAAGGAAAAAAAATTGTTTCTAGGGAATGGAGAGCAATGAATTTTGATTCCATAGGCCTTTGTTGTATGTTTATATGAAATTTTTGTACATATTTTGTATTGGATATATTTGACATTGTATGCCTATATGGCATTCTCATAAGCCTATATGGCTATTTTGTATATACTTTATACTTATATCGACATATATTGATGTATGCCTACATGGCTATTTGGTTAATACAAATATTTTTTATTGATGGTGTCCATATTTGCATTATAAATCCATAGTTCAATAGATATGAGTTACGTGTATTCAAGTGTATACTTTAGAAATTACGTGTACACTTTGTGACTTATGTGTATTCCAATGTATACTTTATGACTTACATGTTTTCATGTTATACCTTGTATTCATGCATATACTTTCTATTAATTTATGTAAACTATGTATTCGTGTGTATACTTCAAGGCTTACATGTATTTGAGTACTTTTGCTTTCCTTATTGACATGTATGCTTGAATTTTTCACATGTATACTTATAATTGGTTAGCCCTAGCATTGATTATTGTTGTCCTTCATGGTTTGATCCGGTGGACATTTTTTAGTGAAAATTGAAGTGTTCCATTTCTCTCCAAAATCAGCACCATCAGAAAGAGGTCGACGTCCTGGTTCCAACGCAACTCGAACGGAGCGAAAAGGAGTCCGTTTGCACGAGTTATAGCCAGTCAAACCTTTGGTCAAACTGGAATCAGAGGGCGTCCAGGAAGCGAAAAAAATGGTGTCATCAAAATTTGTCGAAGTTGGCATCATCGCGAAGAGCTCATCGCAAGCTTTCCAACGCAACTCGTTTCGTCGAAATCCGACATCGGAGGCTCAAGATACAGCTAGTCAAAGTTCGGTTGACTTGAAGGTACTGATGATGACGTCATCATGCTGACGTGTCAGTCCGTACAGTACGGAAGCCAAGTGGACGAATTCGGACGAAACACGTGGCAGATGAGTCAGATTGTACGGACCAATGGGAGTGCGACACGTGGCATCTGTACGACACGTCATCGGACAGGTGGCAGTCCAGTCAGCACACGTCATCGGCTTTGTCAGCGTACGAGCTTGCCTTGTCAGCGGACATATCTGCAGATTCTGGTGAATCACGTTTTGACACGTGTCATGTCTTTGGCATTTGGGTGTTAAACAAAGTACTAAAATAGGCGGACGGGTTTGAACCCGCGATCTCCGCCCAAACCGCCGGGCCGTTAGCCATTGCACCAAACGCAGCGGTCGATATTATATATGGAATTAGTTGTTTTTGTTGTTTAAAAATTACGGGCTATGTGATAAAAGCGAGGCCGGCGGGGTTGGAACCGCCGACCCCGTGGCCACCAAAACAATTAAAAGCCATTGCGCCACCAAATCACCCACAAACATATATGGAGGTCGGTTGGTATTGACATGTCTCTGTGCCCGAAAATATAACAAATGGCTTGTTAAAGCCAAAACAAACTAAACCCACCTAACCAAATGCCAAAAGGGGGTTAGGGAAAAATAAACAAGCTTTGTTACGAATTGTTAGACAGTGGTTAGGCAATTAATGGATTTGTTAAGCCTAATTAGGCTAATTTTATGTATAAAAGGGGGTGTGAGGTGAGAGTTGATATTCAAGTTTCTTTCAGGTGATGAAGTCTTGACGCTGAGGCAACACGGAAGAGAGGGGTCTTGTTGAAGAATTTTCAAGCCATTGTTGAATATCGGAGCCCTGTTATGCTGCCGAACTGATGGTCTTGGTGCATCATTTGTATTTGATTTTTGGAGTTAATCGGATCGGTCTCTCTATTGGAGTGGACCCGGAGACGTAGTCACTTTCGTGACGAACTCCGTTATCAACTGTTTGCACTTCTCTTCTTCTCTCTCTTTTTGTCTCTCATTTCCTTCCTTTCTGTTAAATCACCTTGTTATTACTTTCATTCTGTTATTTCCTTAAGTTAATTTCGATTTAATTAACTTGAAATAATCATTGTAAAAGCATTGTAAAAGTTAAGCATTTAAATACTGCAATCTAGTCTAGATCCGTTTACAGATCATGGTTTGTCTTGAATATTTATTGATTGACGCTAAACAACTTTATTAGTTGATGCTAAACAACTTAAATATTTCTAGTAATACTAGTAGAGTTGCAAATTATAAAATTACACAAATTGAAAAGAAAATATTAACGTAAATACATTGATTATTAACTTGATAATTGAAGGAAAACGGATATCAAAAAATTTCCATGAACAATATGCAACACTTAGTATCCTTTTAATACAAGCACACACTACTATGCCTTATAGCGGAAACAAACATAGATAATTTTACCATTGCATTAACCCTTCTAGGAAAGATAATATAGTTTATGATCTAAGAAAATTTTGGCAGCATAACGACATGTAAATCAACACTTCAAGAATGAAATAATAAGAATAGAAGAAAGATAGACAAAAGAGAAGAAACACTAATATAGCGGGGAAAACCTTTCTAAAAACCCACACTCCAAAGCATCGAACAATGTATTAATCAGAATAAAAAGGTTAACACGCTTGCTCATAGCCTTAACATGGAGATTACATCTTCCTCTTCTAGAGGAATTGATAGAACCAGAATGAATTAACTCCTACTAAACACTCCCTCAAGGACCTTATTTATAGAGAGATACAAGCATAAAGGTAGCTTCATGAGCAAGCTACAACAAGGGGTTATACAAAACTCGTCCAAATCCATGTGGCATACATTCCAAGGACATATTTGACATTTGTGACACATGTACATGCATTTCTTACACCCCCAACCAACCTCCATACTTGGGCACCCCAAATTTTCCCAAATAGGTATGACAAATTCACTTACACACCTTACAATGTCATAGAATTTGTCATATATGACAACCTCTTACAACTGTAAGATAATTTGTCATAATAGGCTAAATATAGAAGATGCTCTTACATAATTACAAATTTGTCATATAATCCTCTATTTTTAGCTCTTACATGTCATAGATCCCATCATAGGAATCTGTCATACAATGATGACTTACACAATGCTCAAAGTGCCAACACATGGCAAAAAATCTCTACACAAAATGGGATGCCTATATTTCCATGTGGGGACAAAAACATCCATGTCACCTCCCAGTGTGATGACAACTCATCGTGCCAACTCACACAAAATGACAACATTAGATGAGCATGAAAAATACAATATAGGCAAATAAATAATAAATCAATGTTAGGAAAAATTCCAAGGTTGAGACACCTTAATTCCCAACATTCTCCCACTTGTCGAACACCTTGCAAGAGCCAATAGAACAAACAATATTTTTACTACTAGGAGTCGACTGATGAAAGAACATCATCAAAACTAAAGCCAACCATCCATGAAACCACATAAATCTCCATAATGCTCTCATGCTCAAACAAGACACCTGCAACAACATCCAAGATATCCACCATATCAGGCAACAATTCTCGTCATCTCCCAATCTGCCACCCATGGAAGAAAAGGAACAAGCCACGGTGTATATGCACTAGTCCAAAGAACACAAGCATCAAACTCAAGTGATAACAAAAGCTACATGATACTGCCACAACTCCAATGTGCTCACAAGCTATTCAAAAGCATCAACCAACTTCAGCCCCATAATCGAAACACAAATATGAAGCCAAAGATTCCTCCAAGAAAGAACAAGATAAAACATCAACTAGAACAACAATCAAAAGACTGATCACTCACATCCAACTGATAAACCCACGTGACTGAAAAAGCACCTGCTGTAAATGCTAATCCATCTAGTCAACCATACCTCAAAGGTACACAAAACATCAGTATAACTCATGCCATCAACTTATCCAACCCATAAACTGCAATCACAAGCTCCATGTACAATACCTGTCAAGTGAGGAACATACATATTCAGGAACTCCCACTGCATGGGTAATGTCAAAACTGAAAATAGATCATAGCATACTAAGTCTACCAATCAACACTCAACCAAGGTTTAGCACTGTAATATTAGGAACAATCACAATGATCCACATGCAACACATATGCTGCAAAAATCTCTCACATGTCAACATAACTCTCCCAAGTCCAACCATATCATATGAATAGGAACATTCAGGAAGTAGCCATAAAACAAAGAGAGAACCTATAAATAATAATGTCCCACAACACCTCAAAGTTCTAAGCTATGCCAATTATGATCTCCTCTGCAACCCCAAAATAAAAAATCCTTAACAACATCCAACCATTCAATCCCATAGATCCAATGTACATATGTATCATATAACCAAATGGATGTAAGCTTCTCAAACTAAAGAAGATCAAACTAATATCCATTTCTCATATCAAGAAATCAACCTAATAAATCATCTCTCAAAATGAATCTTCCAGAACTAACCAACTATCCATAGCTCAAGATCCATATCTATGAAAGATAAAATATAACACACTTGAGAAATAATGGGCAGTATACCTCAAGTGATAAACCACCAAGTAGACCAAGAGTGGGGAATGAGAATGCTCCACCAAGATGCACCAAGTCACAATGACTCTCTCCGGGAACAATCTCCTCTAGGTCCATAATGGACTCACGTCCATATCCAGGTGTAGGCAACTCAGTCTTCCTGTTGAAAACCTCTTAAAGAGTAATCATCTCAACAATGTGTCTCTAATCACAAGAGAAATCTAGCCTCACCCAAGTCTCCAAGTATCCATGAGAACCTCCATGATCAATCCATGCTAGCTCCAAATGCAATATAGCACCATCATGAAGTAATCAAGCAAATGACCAATGTACCCAATACCAAAAGAACCAAACAAGATCATAGTCAATGCTCCAACCTGCACATTTGCATAACTTAGAAACATATCATGACATCATAATCTCACATCTCCTCAAAAGAAGAACATATGTCTCATAAGAACATATCATGCTCCAAAGAGCACCTGTATCATGTCAACACTCTAACATATGATCAAGAGTAAACCAAGACACAATACCTAACATCCTATAAATAAGGATCATTAATAAACCAACACCTTAACCAAAGACTTCATGAGTCCTCCATGGTAACAAGATGTTAACATCTTCAATCACATGAAGATAACCATCTCTTGTTAATAGAACCCAAAATGCCAAAGAACTCTCACTGCATACAAAAATAGGATCCAAGAGCTCCTCCATGACACCAACATCTACTACAAAAGATCATCCATCACCAAGTGATGAATCCACAATCACTACTAAAGCTCCCACTGAACCGTGATACAGAGCTCTCCAAGCATCAAGATAAACCATCTCCTAAACAAATATCTTTCATGGCTCTATCACAAGCAAATACTTCACATGTAATGTTAGCAACATAAAATGATTAAAACCAAAATCTCCAAGGCAAGAAGATAAACCAACATGCTACAAATCCCCATCATTGACTATCCTGATACTCAACAACATTCATCCTCTTATCTCAATGTGACATACCAATGCACAAATGACCACAAACAAGGCCAACTAACTGAATCTGCTTCAACACTAAAAGGACCCATGGATATAGACAGTCCACATTCGAGTCATTTCACTGCAAGATAATGGGTAGCTAATCCACAACTTGCATAACTCAAAGATCCAAAATCAATGAAGCATGCAAACTCACCATCACATTAGTAACATGAAAAACTAAGATACCAAAGAGGATAACATGCAAATTTTAGGACTCAAACACCAGATCATCATCAGACCCGATTTACCACACAAATCCACAACTGAGCACCATAGTCAAAAGAACAAGATAAGCATTCTTGTAAATCTGAAATTGGTTTCATCCAGAAAAATCTATGAATCTAAATCCAATCTCTTCCATAGATCTACAAATCACATATTTTGTTAACATGAAAAACTTGCAAAACCATCACCATGCAAATCTAAAACCACTAATGGAAATATTCCAAATCTACACAAAACCCACAACTTTTAGTATGACAGGAAAATTGTAAAACCTCCAGAGGAAATAGGTTGTCCAGAAGCTCATTAAATATACCAACTTCACAACCCATAAATAATCAACATTTCCTCATACCATGCATGAAGCATACATGCAAAACTGCAACTATCTTCTATCCAGAAATACCCCAAAGGAAACTTAATCTGAAAAATAGCTTATCAGTAGATTTGCAAAACCACAAGTTTTGTTTATCCATGTAAAACCAATGTGCCATAGGCACACATGCAAATTCATTTCCACCTATCATGAGAAAAACCCACAAGTCTGAAAAGCACCAAAATAACCAAAACAATGGAACAACATGAAGATGCATAACCATAGATTTTGAATAGAAAATCTACAACTCTCAGATCCAACCATCATGAAACCGAGACATGCAAGTACAACCAACCAAAGGAAGAAGAGGTCCAGGAACTCTAGGCCCACTTATAGGCCAAATCCACAACCACCAACATGTACAAGCATTTAGAGGAGTTAGGCTATCACAAAAGCTTTCAAATCATCCAATGATTAACTCCATAGCTTACATGCATTTGAGGTTAATAAATACTTCCAAATAGGAGATCCAGATCAACATCACATCAAATGTAACAACAAAATCAACTCCAATAAACTCTACCTACTCCATCCTTCAAAATGCCTATTGTTTCCCAAAAACAAGATCAACTACAAAACTTCCACTCAGACAAGGATTAATCATCAATCACTTTCTTCAAAACAGATTCCCTTAAGCTTGCCAGGCTAAGAAATCACAACAGAAGAAATACCCAGAACCTCAAACACCACATGCATCACCATGCGAGCACATGTAAGTGACATGCAAGTACATGCAACTTACATACATACACATGCAAGCACATGCAAATATGGAACTAAGCTCTGATACCAAATGAAGGGAAAAACGGATATCCCAGAAAACTTTCCATGAACAGTATGCACATTTAGTATCCTCAAATACACTATGCCTTATAGCGGAAACAGACATAGATAATTTTCCCATTGCATTAACCCTTCTAGGAAAGATAATGTAGTTTGCGGATCTAAGAAAATTTCGGTAACATAACGGCATGTAAATCAACACTTCAAGAATGAAAGAAGAAGAATAAGAATAGAAGAAAGATAGACAGAAGAGAAGAAACACCGATATACGTGGGGAAAACCCTTTCGGGTAAAAAACCCCACACTTCAAAGCATCGAACCAATGTATTAATCTGTAACAAAAAAGTTACAATACGCTTTCAGGCTCATAGCCTTAACATGGAGATTACATCTTGCTCTTCTAGAGGAAATATGATAGCATAACCCTGCAATGAATTAAATCCTACTAAACACTCCCTCAAGGACCTTATTTATAGAGAGATACAAGCATAGAGGTAGCTTCATGAGCAAGCTACAACAAGGGGTTATGCAAAACTCGTCCAAATCCATGTGGCACACATTCCAAGGACATATATGACCTTTGTGACACATGTACATGCATTTCTTACACCCCCAACCAACCTCCATACTTGGGCAACCCAAATTTTCCCAAAATAGGTATGACAGATTCACTTGCACACCTTACAATGTCATAGAATCTGTCATATATGACAACCTCTTACAACTGTAAGAGAATTCGTCATAACAGGGTAAATATAGAAGATGCTCTTACACACTCTTACAACTTTGTCATATAATCTCTATTTTTAGCTCTTACATGTCATAGAACCCGTCATAGGAATTAGTCATACAATGATGACTTACACAATGCTCAAAGTGTCGACACATGGTAGAGAATCTCTACACAAAATGGGAAACCTATATTCCCATGTGGGGACAAAAACATCCATGTCACCTTCCATGTCACCTCCCACTTGTTATGCCTTGCATAACCACCCTATCTTTTGCCTTGGTCAAAATGGGTTCCCCTTTGTTTTTTTATCTTTTCTTGTTTTTCAAAACAAAGTTTGGAGTCCTTTGTTTCCAACACTTTGTTTTACTTTGATTTAGTCTGTCAGAATCGGAGCCGGAATCAAATCGGGTTTTGAAACTTCTTTCAAAACTTGTTCCGTGCCCCGTCTCGACAGTCTTTCCTTTTGACCTTTTGTTTTGTCTTTGTCGGAGTCGGAACTGGAGTGGACGTTAGGTTGGTGTTTATTGAAAATTGCAAAATCAAAATCCATCCCGTCTCCGCCTCTGCTTTTTGAACTTTGGTTTTAGTCTAAGTCCTTTTGTTAAGTTTTCTTATTTTCAGTCTTTTTGTTTTATTCTTGTGTTTGGTTTTGTTTTCTACTTTGTTGGCGGAACCGGACCCAGAATGGGAACGAAGTTGGGAAATTACTCAAGTTTCCAAAACAGTTTTCATTCCGATTCCGCTCCCGCCGTTTCTTGATTGTTTACTTTTTGACCGAAGTTGCATTGTAGTGAAGTGTTTGTTCTTCTCCAGTTCCGACTCCGCTTAACTGTATTTAATGCGTTAATGACAGTTGCCATGCGTAGGTAGTAACTTCGATTTTTACCTTCATTAGGGATTAAAGCATTGTTATTATCATTGTTAAAGAATTGAAGAGTGAAATAGAGCAGCTACGGAGTCCATCTGAGTGAATCGATTGGAGGAGGAGGAGATAATTGCTTATGAATCAATTCAAAAGGTTAGCCAAGTTTTGCGTTTGAGGTAAGGTTCCTATTCTCATTTCATTTATTTATTTGCTTTCGTGTTTTCTGTTCGTGTTGTTTGATTTAGATCTTCGGGCAAGTTCACCATTTCAGTAGGTTTGTGTGTTTGTTTTCTTTGTTTGTTTGTTTGTTTGTTGTTCTTGATTTTGTTTTATGCTTGCATTTATGGTTTTATAGAGAGTATGGGTACGGCGCTTTCACATTTTGTCGTGATCATGTCATGTTGCATTAGGTTTTAAACGTGTAGATTTAATTAGGGTTTTCACAGTGAGGTAGGTTAAATCTAGGTTTTTACAGTGAGTTAGAGTTGATAGAGTCTAGTTTTTACTTAGGATTTCATTGCGCATTCGTCTAGATAAATTAGGAAGGGTTGAATCCGTGCCCTAGTTTTATATCGCGTTTTCTAGGTTAGGGTTATATGTGTTTCTGTGATCACGTTTAAAATAATTAAATATGATGCCCTAAAACATAGTCATCCCCATGGTCATATGGGTATAGTTTTTTTCATGGTATATTTTAAGCCTCGTTTCATTTAATATGACCTTAGTCTTTAATCATAGAGTTATGCGTTAAATTGATAAAATCATTAATGACGTCATGGTCAACATAGCCGGAAGTGGGATCAGAATTGATTTAGAGTTTTGGATATGTTTTTATTTTTAGTTTCAATTCCATTTTCCATCCCGTCTCCGACTCCACTTCTAGTAAGAAGCTTTACTTCATAAAGAGTTAACCTTGGTGAAAGCGGAAGCAGAACCGAGACAGAATATGAAAACAGAAAATCTGAAGGAAACCAAATTAGTTTTCATTCCGGTTTCGGTTCCAATCACTATTTCACTTCCGACTCCAAGCCCGATTCTTATTAGTAGAGTGATAGTAAGAGTTTTTGCTCCAATCCTAATAGTATGTTAAAAGAAGGTTATTTAAGATGTTTGCTGCCTGGTTCTACCTCCGATGTATGTTTGAAAGGTATGATTTTAAAGACACATTTTTGAGATGTTTCATTCAAGGATCTAACTAGAGATTTTGTTGCAGAAAAGGTAAGAGGATGTCGGGAACATCAGGAGAAGCTTCCCAAAGGAACCGGCCTACAAGAACATCAAAGGCAGTACCTAAACCAAAGAAGATCAAGCCAGAACAATTGCCTTATACCTTGAGGTATAATCACATGAGTCCTGTTGTGAAAGTGAGCAAAGTAGAATCAGATTGGTTAGATACGACTGACACAAATTTGGGCCAGTACAATTTTGAGGAGCTATATGCAGAGACCTTTGCGGAACGAGAAGATGTAACAGGAAGGACACAAAGAATTGTTGATTCCGGCTTGGCCCATATCACTATATTTCCTTTATCAATTCAGTGCATGGAGTTGATCTTGACAGTTGCAAGTGCTTATAATCCAGCATCCCGACAATGGATGGATTCCCAAGATAATGTCATCATTGATCTTACTCCTCATATGTTCCAAAGTATGTTTAATGTCCCGGATCCAAAGAATTTGGTGTAGTTGGATGAGGCAGAGGCCTTGGAGAAATATAGTAAGTATAAAGAATCCAATAAATCTCATTTGAACAAAAAATGGTTGAAGACAGAGAAGAAGTATCTAACCAAGCTTGCAAACCAGCCAAAGAGGGCAGATTTCTATAAGGAGGTATCAGATTTAATAATGATGTTGTCTAGGGCTTTTGGGAAGAGAGATACATTTAGTTTCAAGGAGTGGATGTTTCCTTTCATCCAGACAATTTTACATGGCACACATCAATTTGATTGGTCGATGATTGTATCAAATGCTATTCATGATCAACTCACCAGCATCAGGGAGACTAAGTGCTTCTTTATGACTTCTTATATTGTGTATGCAACAGCAAGGTCGGGTATCTTCCCAGGTTTAAACAGAGTAGGGATAATGGGAGTGTTGGATGGACAAAAGAAGGTGTGGGAGCATTATAACCAGCTATCTCTACAGGTTGCTGAGACTCAGTTCAGAAAGGTTAATGATGCATTCATATATGTAGTCATTAACCAACTTAACGAAGATGCAGGGTACAGGCTGAGTCAAGAGGCCATGGCATTTATTGCTGAATGGGGATGTTGGTACATTCAATACCCCAAGTTTACATATTTCAGGCTAGCTGGTTTTGAAGGCCATCCACATTTGCTTCCAAGGTGTTGCAATAACATGATAGTATTGATGGAGTTTGTATATCAAGATCTTGGAGTTAATGCTCGGTTTGGTTTAAAGCATAAGATAGGATGTCACAAGTTTCCCATGAAGTTGGGTGAGTATAGCTGTCAGCATTTGGTAGGAGCAAAGGTGATCTACAGTGAGCTGATACAATTAAAGCTAGGCTTATACACAGATCATAAGTATTTTGACCCGAAGGGTAAGATGAATGCCTTGTTGCCTTCTATGTTTGACAAGCATTTTAGTTTATTAGAAGATTTATGGAGTGACCGACAAGATGAGTATGATTTGAGGAAAAAGAATTATGAAAGATTACCTATTGCACTCATGTCAGAATTTGGAGTCAAAAATGACATTCCTGACACATTGGTGGATGATGGAGTTGTACTGGATCCATCTTATGAGGCTTTGAACATTGGAACTAAAAGTTTGGATCCAATTGACTGGGATAGTGAGGAAACTCTTGATATTAAGTAGATAAGAAGAGCAGTCTTGGATAGAAGTGTTCAATGGTTGGTTCTAAGAACGAAAGCTCCTCAAGGACCAACTCCTAAAAAGGGGAAAGGGTATAAAAGGATCAAAACAAAGACACCTTCCAAAGAGCCTTTTGAGTTCTTTCCCCTAGACATTGAAGAGATAGAACTTGAAGTAGCAAGTGATGAAGTAGAAACACAAGAAGGAGATGCTCAAATGGGATCAGTTGTTTCAACACCTACATTAGGTGAATCTTCCACACAAGTCCCACTTGCAAAGAAGTAGAGTGAAGAAGTTCAAACGGGGTCTCTTCATAGTATGGCTGAAACTACAAAGGTAAAAGAAGTGGAGAGGGAAATTCATGATGTTGGTATAGATTCAGACGAGACTATGTCAAAGAAGGATGTGCAAGAGAATATTCCTCTAGAGGAGGATGTTGAACAAGTGATGACACAAGAGGAGCAATGGGAATTGTTTGAAGAAGTTAGAAAGGATGCTAAGGCAAAAGCTAAAGAAATAGAAAAGCAAAAGTTAATGGATGCTAAGACACAAACTGATTCCATACTACAGCAGCAACAAATTGAAGCTAAGTAAAGAGCTAATGAAGTAGAGAGACAACAAAGGCAACAAGAACATGAACTCAAGGTTAAAGAAGAAAATGATAATTTAGAGTTAATACAAAAGATTCATGACCTTGAGGAAGAGCAGGCAAGACACCAGAAGGAGAAAGAAGTCTTGGTTGCCAAGTTAAAACTTGCAGAGGAAGCTCACCGAAAAGAAGAAGAAGCAAAACGATTAAGAAAGGAAAAGGACACCAAAGAGCTGGTCAGGAAGCAACAATAAGAAGAAGCAAAGGAAAATAATCTTAAGGCTTTAGAGGCAGAAAGACTAGAGAAAGAAAGACTAGAGGCTTTAGAAAAAGAGAAACTTGAAAAAGAAGCTCTAGAGAAAGAAAAATTGGATAAGGAAAAACTGGAAAAGGAAAGAATAGAAAAGGAAAGATTGGAAAAGGAAAAAGTGGAGAGAGATCGATTGGAGGAAGAGAGGTTGAAGAAGGAAGAAGAAGGTAAGAAGATACATGAACAAAAAGATAGGGAAGAGGCTGAAAAGCTTGTGCAGATGCATGTGGTGCAGGAACAACAAGAGGAACCAAGGGTTGATTCTCAACCCCAAGTAAATGTACAACCACCTTCTACTATTACTATTGATTCTTCTTCCACTATGATGACTACTGCTCCATGTGCTCCCACTTGGATAAAATTGGACCTACAAAAAAGAACAGTAACACCTTCACAACCTCTCAATTGGGAGGATATGATGAAGGAGATTGAACAAGAAAGGCCTAAAAAGAAGGCCAAGATCCTACACTCCACCAGGCTCATGGACAAGGGAGAGATTGTTGCTGAGTGTGCCATACCGATGACAGAAAAGGAGGTAGGAGACATGCAGTTAACGAATTATCAATTGAGTACTGTTAACTTGGGAAGGCCTACCAGAAATCAACAAATGAATCTAATTCATGTGGTAGCTTCGACAACCAAGTCAAGGATGTTAAAGGACAAGTAGAAGAAAGATGAGCTTAAGGCTCAATTAGATCAATTACATTCCTTTTTGAAAAGTGTCTCTTCTCCAAGATCACAACAGGTAGCTACTATTAAGACTCCAATTTTGTTGAGCAAAAAGGAGGTAGATGATTTAGTACAGGTAAGGGGCAAAGCGGAGATGTTAGACAAGTGGGTTGACAAGTTAAATCAAGAAGTAGGTGAAGTTTTGGTCGAAGGTTTTGAGGTTCACAAAAGGACAGAAGAGTTGATAGGGGAAATGCATCAATATATTGAAGCAACAGAAAAACAGGAAGAGGAATATAAAGAGTATAGTCAAAAATTGGACAAGGTTAGTACATTGCCTTTGACTACTCTTCTTGAACAGTCAATACTTGAGGAGGATAATAAAGATTTTGTGGAAAAGACCTCTCGTATTCTCAGATTCAGAACATATTTCTTGTGCAAGCATAGAAATGAGGTCCAAGATGCTGTTAAGGATCTAACCGAACAGTTTGAAGAGTTGGAGGTAGTCATTGCTATCATAGTGGATGTTAATATACTAACAAAGGAAGGCTTGCCTTTGAGCCAGATAAAAGAGAAATGGGGCGAAAGGTTTAAAGGACTCATGCAGAAAGGAGATGATGGTGAAGATCTAATGATAGATCGACTGATGGATGTCAAAGAAAAGATAAAGGCTGCTAAAAGAGAGTTGAAAAAGATAAAAGATATGAGAGGGTTTGCTGCAACAGAATTGGAGCAAATTAAATTTGAAGACAACTGGGTTGATGGACCAGAATTAGATGTATTACAACAAGTCTTCGCCAGTTATGATGAGTTTATTGTAGACCCAACTTCACATGCATAAATCTCTTGCATGCATGACTTTCTTCTTCTTTGCATGTTGCATGCAACACTGACATTCTTGAAGCGCATGACTTCATTTTTCTCTTCTATTTTATATTCTCCAGTTTAACTGAATGTCTAATGTAAGAACTCAAGATCAAATTGATCTGAGTTTCCAAGGGAGTTTTAGTTCCTAAAAGGGTGGATGACTTAAAATAGAAGTGGAGTTCAAATTTTGTATATCTATAAATACCCTTTGGGTATCATATTGTAAGGGTCAGCTAATAGAGAATATAATTGGCCACCTGATATTAGGAGATAGAATTTTGTAGTGATTATATAGTGATACATTGTTATTTGATATTTTACAGTTAAATAAAATTACAGGTTTATGCAATATGGTGTTAGAATTGAATTTTACTTGATAAGGCTGATAAGTTATAATCTATCTATATGCCAGTGATTGTGCTGAAGCATGATTGTTTCTTATGTGATGAAAGTCATTAGAAGAAATGGATTTAAGGATTATCTTGTTAGATTATCATTGAATTAAATTTATTGAAGTCCGTTGATCTATGATCTTGGCAATGAATGAATGTGTGTTCTTTTAAAAATCTTTGAAATAGTTGTAATAGGCGAATTGAAATAAGCACCTTAGATGCATACAATGGTATAGATTACTCTGTGAATTGTATCATGCTTTGGTTTTCTTGATTTTATTGAAAAAAATTCATTGTTGAAGATATATGTCTGGATGTTAGATGAGTTTATTCATGTTTACTAGTTTACCCTCTGATTTATCTTTTTCTTTTGTTTGAAACCCCTTGATTTACTAAAAAAAAATAGTTCGGTAAAATGAGTCATTGCTTGCATTCTTTGTTACCAGCACAGGCCCCTTGAATATTATAGTTGCATGGACCAATTGGGTGACACCAGACAATTGAAAACCAACTACCACGACCTTGGGAGTTAGGCTACTATATGTTGTCTTTCTTTTTCAGGAGAAATAGAGTAGAAATATTCTGTTTTAACATTGTTTGTGTCATTTTCACCATCAACACTAGTGTGATAACAACTCATTGTGTCAACTCACACAAAATGACAATATTAGATGAGCATGAAAAATACAATATAGGCAAATAAATAATAAATCAATGTTAGGAAAAATTCCAAGGTTGAGACACCTTAATTCCCAACAATAATTGATTAAGAATGAGTATTATATATATCAAGCGATGAGCCTTCTAGAATGACAATTGTCAACTAGAAAATAGGCAAAGCATTCCCAATACTTTGAAAGCAATAATCCACCCAAAATTGCAATGAGAGATAAGGAAAATGAACCCACATAGGCATAACTGAATAAATAGCAATTCACCCTTCACAGCTTGGTGAAACCATTGCCAAACTTAGAAGATCTTAAAGATAAAGAAGAATTATGATCTATATAATATCGAGCCAGTTGAACATAGCTCAAAGTGATTTGGTGTGTTTGGGTGTGAAAGAGGACCATGTGTAAAGAGGACCATGTGTAGAGAAAACTTACCCATCCGAACGTGTTAGAATAGTTTGTTTGGTCACACAAGTTGTAGATCGAAAGTTGCACCACTTTGCAACTTTACACTACCTGCATTTGACACTTTTTTCTATGAAATGAAAAATGGAAACCATGGGAAAATGAATTCGAGATAACAAAAAAATAAGAGAGGTTATTTTAGAGGGGCCCAACACAATCCTGTAGGCTCATACAAAGAGTTCATAAGTGTCACAGTTTCTGAGTAATAGCCCGTCAAAAATTGTTGCCATTTTGCACTTTGGACCCTTAAGGGATCGAGTTGATTGAATGTAGCTTAAAGTGATTTGGAATGTTTGGGTGAAAAAGAGGACCATGCCTAGTGAAAACGTACCCATCTAGACGCATTGGAACAATCTGTTTGGTCACATGAGTTGCAAAACGAAATTTGCACCACATTGCAACTTTACATTGATTGCATTTGACATTTTTTCCATCAAGTGAAAACTGGACACCATAGGAAAATGACTCTGAGATAACAAAAATTGAGAGAGGTTATTGTAGAGGGTCCCAACACAATCCTATAGGTTCAAACAAAGCATCATGGTTTTTGAGTAATAGCCCGTAAAAGATTTCTGCCCTTTTGCACTTTGGACCCTAAAGGGATTGAGCCAGTTGAATGTATCTCAAAGTGATTCAACATGTATGGGTGTGAAAGAGGACCATTCATAGCGTAAACATACCCATACGGACGTGTTGGAATAGTCTGTTTGGTCACATGAGTTGTAGAATGAAATTTGCACCACTTTACAAATTTACACTGCTTGCATTTGATACTTTTTCATTAAGTGAAAACTAGACACCATGGGAAAAAGACTCCGAGATAACAAAAACCAAGAGATTTTATTGTAGAGGGGCCCAACCCGATCCCATAGGCTTATATAGAGAGTTTGTAAGCATCATGATTTTTGAGTAATAGCCTGTCAAAGATTGCTACCCTTTTTCACTTTGGACCCTTAAGGGATCAAGCCGGTTGAACATAGCTTAGAGTGATTTGACATGTTTGGGTGCAAAAAAAGACCATGCCTAGTGTAAACATACCCATCTAGATGCATTGGAATAATTCATTTGGGCACACAAGTTGCAGAACAAAAGTTGCACCACTTTGCAACTTTAGACTGCTTGCATTTGATACTTTTTTCATCAAGTGAAAACTAGACACCATGGGAAAAGGACTTTGAGAAAACAAAAATCGAGAGAGGTTATTGTAGAGGGTACCAAAAAAATTCTTTAGGCTCACACAAAGAGTTTATAAGCATCACGATTTATGAGTAATAGCCTGCCAAAGATTACCGCCCTTTTGCACTTTGGACCCTTAAGGGATTGAGTCAGTTGAACGTAGCTCAGAGAAATTTGGCGTGTTTTGGTGTGAAAGAGGACCATGCCTAGCATAAACATACCCATTCAAACACGTTGGAATAATTTTTTTGGTCACACAAGTTGCAAAATGAAAGTTGCACCACTTTGCAATTTTACACTGCTTGCATTTGACACTTTTTCCATCAAGTGAAAACTGGACACCAAGGGAAAACGACTCCAAGATAAAAAAAAAGTGAGAGGTAATTGTAGAGGGGGCCAATATGATCCCATAGGCTCAGATGAAGGGTTTGTAAGCATCACAATTTTTGAGTAATATTTTGTTAAATATTGTTTCCCTTTTGCACTTTGGACCCTGAGGGATTGAGTCGGTTCAACGTAGCTCAGAGCGATTCAACATGTTTGGGTGCGAAAGAGGACCATGTATAGCATAAATGTACCTATTCGGATGCATTGGAACAATCTATTTGGTTACACGAGTTGTAGAATGAAAGTTACACCACTTTGCAACTTTACACTGCTTGCAATTGACACTTTTTCCATCAAGTCAAAATTGGATACCACAGAAAATTGACTCTGAGATAAAAATAATCGAGAGATTTTATTATAGAGGTGCCCTACATGATCCTGATGCCTTAAAGCGAAATTCCCATAACTGACATGGTATCCAGGTAACAAGTCATCAAAGATTGTTGCCATTTTGCAATTTGGACTGTTAAGGGATTACGTTGCATGAATTACAAATGTTTGAGGGCAGCAATAAATTTCAAAATTTTAGAAAATATCATTAAAAATGTTTATGTGAATCCCTCAAACCTTATACCCTTAAACCTAAGTAAACTCTCTACCCTAATCCCTCAACCCTCAACCCTTAATCCCTCAACCCTTAAACCCTCAACCCTCAACCCTCAACCCTCAACCCTTAAATCGTAATCACTCAAACCCTATACCCTCTACCCTATACAATATACCCTCAACCCTCTGCCCTCTATCCTCTACCCTCTACCCTATACATTAAACCCTCAACCCTCAATTCTCAACCCTCAACCCTTAATCCCTATACCCTCAACCCCAATACCCTCTACCCTATACATTGGACCCTCAACCCTAACCCTTCAACCATGTACCCTCAAACCTATACCCTCTACCCTAAACCCTAAATCCTTAAACCCTAAACCCTTAAACCTTCTACCCTCTACCCCAAACCCTCATCCCTCAACCCTATACCCTCAACCCAATACCCTAAACCATCAATCTTATAGGTCCTCAACCCTCATATATCTTTGTTCCTCCCTCATCTTCTCTCCTTCTCTCTATCTAACTTATCGCTTCATCTCTCCCTACATCCATCCCTCCCTCTCTACCCTAATCCCTCAATTATATACCCTCAACCCTTAAACACTCAACCCTAAACCCTAAATCCTCAACCATCAACCCTCAACCCTTAAACCCTCTACCCTTACCCTAATCCATCAACCTTAAACCCTTAAACCCAAGTAAACTCTCTACCCTAATCCCTCAACCCTCAACCCTTAATCCCTCAAGCCTCAACCATCAACCCTTAAACCCTCTACCCTATACATTAAACCCTCAATCCCCAATTCTCAACCCTCAACCCTTAATCCCTCAATCCTCAACCCTAAAACCCTAAACCCTCAACCAAGATACCCTCTACCCTATACATTGGACCCTCAACCCTAATCCTTCAACCATATGTACCCTCAAACTTATAAGCTTTATCCACTCTCATTCCTATCCACCTAGACCTACTCAACTTACCCTTTTAGCTTCCTACTACACTCATTCACCTCTTGACAACATGCCAAGGTGGTTTTACAATATAGAAGAATATAAATATGTTCTATGAGACCTTCAAGGTCATTTTAGCCTCTTGACACCCTTCATGTTCATGTTTGAGGCCTCCAAAAGTCCTTATACAACTTGAATTTTTAAATACTCCATTTTGGTGGGAAAATGGTAAACCCTTATCCAAATGACTTAAATGGATGTCTTGAATTACAAGAAAACTTGGAAACATGAAAATTTCCTCCTTTCCATCTCCTAAATTCACTTGATTGGTTTTAATCCTATGCTCCTGCATCACCTCATTGCATGGTGTGTACCTTCCCATATGAAAAGATTCCTTGACTTGAATGTCTATTGACATTAAGGTGATTGCCCATTAGATGATTGTCACTTGAATGGAATTATTTGAGGTTGTCCTATGATGAATTTCATTTTCATCCTTAAGACTGTGTTTTAAGGGGATTTCCCTTTGATTGTGCTCCTCATCATTTCAGGGTGTTGTGATTATCATCTACATTTTGATCTTTCTCTTATGGATGAAGGAATTTTTCATGATTGCTCCTCCAAATCATCAGTCATGCAATCACTTGGTCTATAGATCATGTTTAGGTTTGCATGTCTGATCTTGGTTTCTAACATGGTATCAGAGCCTTGACATGCAACCCCTTCTCAAATTCTGGAGAAAATCATTGCAGAGTTCGTTCGGGGTTCCTCAAGGGTATCATGCCTTGAGTTCATCTATGTGGAATTTTGGATCAGATTGGGCTTCACCATTGGATTCAGAGTGCTGGAAAAAGTCAGGATTGACTTTTATTTTGTAGATTTTGGTCATCGTTTACCAGATCTGTGAGGGTTTCAAGTTCTGTGATTTTTCGGAAGATCTAGGGGTAGCCTATTTTTCGGAGCATCATGGAGCAAAATGGACACCGCCATCATGTTCACAGTAGCCAAAAACCCTCAGATCGCCCTTCGTTTCATCAATTTTGGAGAAGTTGGTTCGGAAGGCAAAAAAAATTTGCCAGAAAAGCCGTACGGCCTCCCTAGCACGCGTTACGAGGCACAAAAATCGATTTAAAAAAAAAAAAACATATGTTTTCAGGAAGCCCGCCCATGCCTCTAGTTATAAGGAATCCCGCCACCACCACTCCCGGACGGCCACCACTGCACCACCCGTGAGCCGCCAGCCAGTGGCGGCTCCCCCATCCAGCACCACCGCCGGTCGGCTCTCAGCTCCCGCGGGCCTTCACAATCAAGCGCCGGTCATATGGGGGACCAGGCGCTATGCGCCAAGCCCTTGACTAGCCCCTCAACCCCAACTGTGGTCACATGGGTGACCAAGGGCTCCACCCCATCCCCCAGTCCGCCAACCTTTGGTCGCATACAGGACCAGGGGCTTATTTTTTTCAGCCCCCTGGGCTGCCTGTAGGCCAAATTGGCCATTCTGGAGCACTTTCACCAAATCAGGCATAACTTTTGCGTACGTAGTCAGTTTTTCACAAACGAGATGTCGTTGGAAAGATGGTTCCAAGACCATTCTATTGGTGCAGGTTATTTTTCTTGATTGTCTTACAATTTTATGTTGTAGGTCCTTGAACTCAGAACTTGTGTTTTTCACTCCGAAGGGCATATCTTTTGACCCGGTGATCCTTTTTTTGCCATTCTTATGGCATTGGAAAGCTGGTTCAGTCCTCTACATAGATATGAGGTTTTTTTTCATTTTCTATTTATTCATGTTTAAGCATTCTCTCCTTTTGCAATCATTGGGTATTGTAATAAATGAGCTGATATAAAGTTTCATTAGGGGGGTTTCTTGCATAATAATCTGATTAGAGTGTGCATGCACTTTGATCTTAATTGTGTTTTGATGACAAATCTCATGGATTGTAATTTGGTTTCTTAGTTTCTTTTGACCACTTTTTTGTCTTAGCTTGACACATATCAGATTCATTTCGGATCCATCTCAGTTTGAGGGCCACTAAATTTGTGGTTAATGTTCCTGAGTCTTTATGGTACTTGTTCCCATGGAAAAGTTTGTCTCAGTTTGGCATCGGCATCAAGATTCACAGCTTCCAGATTTTGTCATCATCATATCATCTACTGTTGCTTTATGGATTTCAGGGTTGTTCCAGTTTGGTGTTTTCGAGTGTTCTATGGCATCGGGTTTGTTGTTACATTATTATGATTCCGATGTGGTTTCTTGTAGACAAAATTATCTTTCCTTGCTTGCCGGATTGCGGTTCTAGTGTTACTCCACAGTGTTCTTCCAGTGCTTCTTTGCAACAGTCATCTCATTGTAAGGGGGATTTTTCCCACTGGGTTTTCCTTTTCTACCTCATTATTGCATTTGTACATGGGTACCTAGTCAGGCCTTGTTGCCAGGACCCATTCATGCTTTCTTGCATTCATCTTAGTTTTAGGTGCATGCTTTTTTAGTCTCCCTAAGTTGCACTTATGGGGGGGGTGTTAGTGTAATTAATATTTAATTGCACTTGCATAACTTTACTTAGGTTTTGCTTAGGTAATAATTAGTTTACTTAATTAATAAGTAAGCTTTATTTAGTTGAGTTGTTTTAGGTCAACATTAGGGTTGCATACATTGCTTTTATAAAGCAATTCTCTTGTAATATTTGAATTTCTAAATAATAACAATTTGCACATTTCATGCAAAGCTCTGCTTTTTCATTGTTTTTCTCTTTTGTGGAAGGTGTTTGGGTTTGCATGTCTGATCTTGGTTTCTAACAGATCACCTTGGGCTATGGATCACCTCTTCTTTAGCATTTTCCAATAGAGTGAAATTCACATTGATTACTACTTTAGTACTTGTTACATCAATTTTCTAGCCCCCAAACAATTTGATCCACACCAATTATCAAAGGGTATAATTTTTGGCATCATGGAAATAAAATTTTTGAACACTTGCTAGATGACCTTGAATTAGTGTCAATCATACTCTTCCCTTCCAACAATTGTTTCATGGGAGTTAAGTATCATGAAGATCACTTTAAAAATTCCATGTTGGGGTTTCAAGTTGCCTTTCATACTAGTTGCACATTTGTCTTTGGTGGTATTTTAGGAGGCTTCATAACCTTTGCAAGGTTTGACAGTCTCTATGTTACATACCTTGTACTCTATATAGGGTATTTTTTTTTATTTGACTCTTCTAATAGTCATTTGATGACTATTTATTGTACATCATCCTTGTATCTTCATGATTCCTCAACCTTATGTTTTTCATAGCCCGGTGACTACCCTAGCTAGTTGGAAAGGATCATCAATATTTGTGTGTACTATGTCATGTCTCCACAAGCCTTGTTTTTTATAGAAATAATTTTTGGTACATCTCTTGATATTCATAATTAGCATGACCAAAATCCTTCATCTTTTGGTGAAACAATATGATATTTTGTTATGGAAACATAGGCTTATTTATCATCACTTCATATGTTGCTTTTTCATCTTCTCTATTTACATGCTCATTTGTATAGAAATGATAGCCTTGCATCATTTCTTAAAGAGGTAAAGCACATGTTCATTGTCAGCACATAATTCTACTCACTATCATCACACAATTCATAGATAACATCCTTTAGTTGTCTCTAGCATGTCCAAGGTCTATGATACTTCTTCTTGCAGGGTACAAAATTATTTTCTGTTGTGAGGCCTTCCTAAACATCTTCATCTTTACCTCTTCCATTTATCCCCCTTCATCTTAACCATGACCATTTGTATTCATGTCTATGATTTTCTTCCATCCTCTGTGAAAACCCTTAACAATGATTAGAATTTTTCTCATGAATACATAGATTCTTAGGGTATGTAGATTATATATGGTTTGAAATGATTCTTTTGCATCTCTTTGACATGGACAATTGATAGACCTTATTCATCAAGCAACCCAAACCCTACTTGTCACTGTTTGACAGTATTCTTTGTGTTAGACTATTGATTTGAAAGATCAAACTATTGTTCACTCATTTACTGTTATAGGCATAATGGTCATTAATAGTTTTTATGTGACATAAACTACTTAATTATAGACCTAACTAGACCTTACACATGCTTTTAAAACCCTTCACAAACCTTATAGATTTATTGCATGAATTTTTGTAGACTTCATGATGACACATAAACCTTGAAAGTGACACAATTCATAGAAATTTTTGATAGTGATAGAAACATTGAATAACTTAGATATGTAGGTATGATTGAAAAGTTGAGGTCTTGTATGAACTTTTTGAACTAGACTCCTTTGAATGACCTCATTGATCATTCCAAATCTGTAAAAAAATATATTACTACACAACCTTGAAGATCATCAAAGGTATGATTTACCATGTTCAAAGCCTAATCACCATCATGGAGCCTAAAAATAACACAACATATTCCAATGTTTATGCATATCCATTGTGAAGGTGATGATACACTTGCATGTTAGCTGTAAAAGCTCTAAAACTTGGCTTTGAATAACATTGCTCATTACAGTATTTTTCACTATTTGATCCATGCTAATTTTTCAAGTGGAGGTTTAATAGCTAGTGTCCTTGGAACCCTTGCAACATTAAATCAAATTTAATCTCATTTGAGTAATTGTTGGGGTTCAATTAGGCTGTGACCTAAAGAAAATTATAAATTATATAATATAAATCTTGGTTTAAATTAAATTGATAATTTTAAAATTTAAAAAAGTTGGTTTAATATTTGATAATCAGTTAGAGGTGTTACATCTTGGTGTCAAAATATGCATCAAAGTTTGAAGGTCTAATGAGTTAAGATTTAAATATATGAATTTCTAATATATTTTTAAGTTGTTTTGTTACATTAGTAAATATTATTTGATGTTAGATTTTATTTGATGACACTAGATGAATTATTGATCAATATAAATATTTGAGTTATTTGTGTTGAATGTATACATATCTTATAGCTTGCTCAAGATGTTACAATCAAGATTTCAAGATCCACAATAGTACAAAAATGAAATTTGAATTTATTTTTACCTTCTTTAAGTATGGTTGTTATTAGCACTATGGGCTTAGAAGTTAATTCTTTTTTTCTTCAAAATTTAACATATGCATGTTTATAAGTCTCATTTTTTCTCAAATAAAGAGCATGCGTGGTTGCAATAAAAAATATTTAAATTATTGAATTTACTAACCCGCTTTCTTTAATTTGGGTTTTCTCCTATTTAAGAGTGGGCATAGGGAGTCTAGGATGAAGGGAAGGGTAGAGGAAATTTATTTCTCAATCCAGGTTGGCACGTTCGAAACACAATACGTAGAGGTTGGTGATAGGATGTTTTCATTCCATCTTTCTCATTGCGTCTTTCGTCGGTTGAGCTAGGGTGGCGACTGTGTTTTTGGTTGCGATGGAGATCCCAATTCGTCTCACATCATCGTGTAACCTATGGGAATTCTTAGGGAAGATCACTGAGAATCATCTGCGGTTGGTTTTAAGGAGTGGGATTCTCTGGTGCTTGGGATGACCGAATTGGTTTTGGGCAAGGAATTCATGGTCTTTGATGAAAGATACATTTGTGTACGCCATCTAAACCATATGTTGCATTTAAAATTTTCTTTTTAGAAGTCATTTATTAATTTATAAGATTTTAAATCTTAAATAACAATAAGTTATAAAGTTAATAGTCTAATATTTTAAAGTATAATTTTTAAATTTTTATAGTAGTAGTAAATGATTACAACTAATTTCTATTTGAAGTGAAGGCTATTTATAGACTTTATGATACAAAAACAAAGGAGAAGAAAATATACAAGTACTTTTGCAACTCATTTTGTAATTCTTTCTTTATGCAATATGATTTTTAAGATGTTTATCTAATCAACAAGGTCTTTTGTGACATTTTTTAATCATTTATTATTATTTTAAAATTTTACATTTTTCTAGTAATTAATTTAGCATTCTGATTATCTAAATAAAATTCAAATCTAATTATTTTCAACATTGTAGATATTTTTATAACTTGATTAAATCTAATTATTATTTTTTCTTCTAGTTTTTCTGATATAAAGGAAAATAAAGAATTTAAATATTATATTAAATCATTCTCTATTTTCCTTCTACAAAGAATCAAGATGAATGAGTAGACTTCCTAACTCATGTTGTTGTGTTTTAGTCTACTTTCTAACTCATGTTGCTGTGTTAAAAGAATATATAAAAGAATTTAGTTATTTTTTTACATGAGTATAAAATTGATGAGAAAAAAAATTCAAATTTCCGTTGAGACCTGAGAAAAAACAAATTACTGTTGAGACTTAGCGAGTAACAAACTTAATTATTTGTTTTAGCCGTTGAGAGTATTTTGCTATCAATAAAACTCAAATATGATCTCCAAAAGACTTGTGAAAATTATTAATAAACATCAACATCAACATCAACTTAGTAATCTAGAAACCATCCTCTTATTTTTAAATTATTATTTTTAGCTGTTGAGAATAACAAACATCAACATCAACTTTGTAATCTAGAAACCATCCTCTTATTTATAACTTACAATTCTATAAAAAAACAATTACAAATATAAGTCAGTTAAAAAGTAAGATATAAAGAAAATATTTAAAAAACAAACATATAAAGAAAATGAAATGCGCACAAAATCCACCGCATCAAGAAAACCCTATCACTCCCCATGACATTCATACAGTGATCACTATAATTCTATCATTTCATTGACTAAGATATGTTTCTATCATTTCATTGACTATCTAAGATATGTTTCGATATTTTTAATCGTATTCAGTTCAGCATAATAGCGTTCACATCCATTGAACCTGATGGGAAAAAACTCAAATTTCCGTTGAGATCTGATTTTTGTAACAAACTTTTTAGCCGTTGAGAGTATTCTGTTGAGAATAACAAACTTTGGAGAGCGGCAAAGAGCATTTCAAATTATGATCTATATAAACAATTCTATTTCATTCGGTCACAGATCATTTGTGATTGTTTTTCATTTTTACAATGTTTTTGTTCTTTCTCTTGTTATTTTTTTCTGAATGCTTTGATTTTTTCTTAGGATTTAGAGTTTTTTAAAGGGTTGTTCATAGTGTGCACACTTGGTCTGCCTGTCTGTTTATGTTATTCAATCATTTGTTATTTTTTCTTTTTTGGTGTTATATTAAGAGGCAGAGCAGAGGAAAGAAGCAGAGAACGCAAGCTGCAATTGAGTTAGGGCAATATTTTTGTTTCAGGTAATTTTTCCTTTGCACACTGTTTTAGTTTGATTTGTTTTCAATTCTAATAGACTGACTCATGTTTATTTCTATGTTCTTACAGAAAAATGTTGAAGGTAAAATGTGGTTTTCTTTTTTCTTTTGGTTTGAACAAAGGACTGATGAAATGAGACTCTAATTTCAACAAGATTTGGCTCATGGAGTTCTATTGTTGAACAGCAATGGGATGGATGCCTTTTATAGTGGCAGTAAGCTGATACACAAGGTCATTGGGGTTTGCTGGACTTCAATTTCGTTGCAGTTCACTGACCTAATAGGATGTCTAGCTGCCTATTGTGCTTTTGGTATGTCCGTGCATGCCCTGTAGTTTTTTGCTATAGCATTATAATTTTTATTGGGTTTCAAATATTTTTGTTGGAATTATTCATTTTCTGATACAGGGATGAAATTCTCCTTGGCTTCAGGTTTGCACATTTTTAGAATAGAGAATGAACATGGGAAAATTTATTCTACATGGCAAAAATGTAGATGCCAGTATGGTTTAATAGTCCTTAGAATGAATCCAATAATCCAGATCCAACCCACCTCTGGCTGACCATACCTAGTTGCTAAGTCATTTATGGTATTGTTGTTCTTGGGAAAACACGTTAGTATGCAGTATCCACCATAAATGTCCTTCATGTTTCCTATAATTGCAATAAATGCTGACCTAGTTGTTGTAAAGTTTGTCCCAACCAAACCTCCCAAAAACGCCATACTTGTGGATATACATCAAATGTTCCTTGCTTGGTGTCATCCCCGGAAGCTATTGTGAACCCATCTTTTTCTCTACCTTATTCCAATTTTAGATGCACCTCACTTACACTAGCACTTATCAAAGGTCCTCTTCTTTTTGTTTGGATCTTCATGGATAGTTCTTGATCCAATACAGCCCTTCATCTAGATCCATCAAGGCTAATTTTGCTGACCTCCTTTCACTATATTTGATCAACCTCTTCTTGCATTCACTGGTTTACGGTCACCTTCTACCATTACTCTTGCACATAATTCCTGCCAATTTCGTCCTCTTCCTTCCATGTACCTCTGGCACAGAAAGAATCTAGCCTTCCATCCTTAGGGTTTTAATCTCCCATTAGTTTATGAATTATTAATTCAAAATGGAATAGATATAAGGAAAGTAGCTCCTTGTTTGCAAAGAAAATAGAACTCAACTTCCTTGGGACATGTATAGATTAATATCTAAAACTTCAGCCTATAATTAGTCAAGGGCATCCTTTCACCAGATATCCACTGCTCTCTTCCATAATTTATGTATTTCATGTATTCTTTGCAATCATTTTGTCATACAAGAGTTCTTTCTCCCAAAAAGTCTCACTCAATCTCGACATGTTAATAATCAGTCAAAAATTAGCCCTGGCAGCTTTGCAAGGAAGACTTAATACAAAGGATCAAAAATTTCTCTGTCCACCGAGACTCTACGCTTCAAATTACCACAGCAAACAACATTTTGAGCATACTGAACAAAATTCTAGGCCAATCCAACACTCAACTCATTCCAACATAAACCAACCCACATACTTCTCCTTCCATTTTTAAAGATTAATTCAAACCCTTAATCAATACAGTAGAGACAAATTTCAACAAAAAATGACTGATACAATCCAAGTCAATACTAATACATCTACCTGTAGCATGAGTGAGATGATTTTGGCATCAGCATACAATCTCTACGCCTACTATCCAAGAAGAAAGTATAGTAATTAAAAAGTTTCAGGAAATTGATTGTAGCTAGAAGGTGAATTGTGACCATTCTTGCAATACAAAAAGAGTTTGCAGTACAATACACGAGAAGAAGCATTCATATTTGTTCAATATAAAAATTCAAGTTAAGGGCATTAAAGTCGATGTACTATTTGACTCTTGTCCCCAAGCTAACCTCATATCTCAAGATTTGGTTAGAAAACTTGATTTAGAAACTTATCCTATCAAATAGACCATATGCATGGCAGATTTTGTCCTGAACCATGATTTTCTCCATTTTGAGTGAGCATATGTCCATAATCTACCCAACATGTTTAGACTTTGCTCATTTATCTCCTGTTACTCAATGCGCAATTCTCTTCTAACTTATAAGGATGTGCTTTGAAACACCTTTCATGATGATTACCTCACTAAAAATGATGAAGAATTATTGCTGAAAGTGAATGAAGATTAAGGGAAACCATTTTGCTAACCCTGTAGATGGCGTGCCTATACTCTCTTTTCTACACAGTACTTCACTTTTCTTCTCAATTTCATGCTGCTGCACTCACCTTCAGATCCCTCTAGTTTTATTTATAGCATTCTCTTAGCTATTGAATGACAATCTTTATACTTTGATGAACCTCAGCTACCTCTTCATTGTCTAAGCATGTTTCCTTGCCATGACGAATTCATTTGAAATCTATATTTATTGATCCTACAAAGATACAACTATTTTTTCTTGCCAGTGCCTTGCATAGCACATTAGATTTAAGTTAGAATACGGGCTATAGAGGCCTCAAAATTTGGAAAACACGTTAGTATGCACCATAAACATCCTTCATCTTTCACAACAACTAGGTCAGCATATATTGCAATTATAGGTCAGTTGTTATGGAAAGATCGTCTTATTTGCTCATTTGTTCAAAATTGTGAGGCTCTCCATTGGTCTCTTTTAAAGTGTTCCTTCTCTATTCTCTTCTCTCGATGCTCATTTGTTCCTATATCATTCAAAATTGTGAGGCGTTGACTTAGTAGAGTCCATCTTAGTGTATACATAATCCGATTAATGAACATGCTCTGGATATTGAAGATTGAAGTGCCAAATTTTTTAAACCCTTCTGTGATGTTTTTCATTTAGAAAACAGTACAACAATTGAGAAGAGGAAAACTCCAACTCCGTTTCTAACCTTGAGTGTGACCGTGAAGACAAAGCTTCTCTCAAATTGGACCGTTTTCAGTAAATCTAATTAGTCACTTCTTAAGAGGGCTAGCCCAAATGAAAACAATGGTGTGAACCAGTTGATTGATTTACACAATTGAAAGTGCGACACTGATATATTTGTGTGCCTTCTACCTTTCTCTATTTAGTGGTTGATTTAATTGAGTCTATGTCTTATCACATACATAGTCTAGTTGAAGAGACTCTCCCAATAATGAAGATTAAAATACCAAATTGTAGATGCTGTTAGTAGAATAGATGTTTCAACAATTGAGAAACCAGAAACTCCACCAACTTTGTTTCCAACCTTTTGCATGACTGTGAAGACAAAGCTTCTCTCAAGATGGGCCATTTTCAGTGAATCTCATGTAACCACTTCTTCAGAAGCCTAGCCCAAATGTAAATAACAGTATGCATTAGTTTATTGATTTTCACAATTGAAACTTCAACTCTCACATCCTTATGTGGAATGAGGTAAACTGGCATGTTTGAATTCTAGAGGTCTTCAGGTAAAGACTAAATATGCTTTTATAAAGGGATCCATCTTCATGAACTTGACTAACTCGTAACCTTAGCCTTAAATCTGCTCAAGGGGCTTTAACTTGGATGCACATAGATATTAGATATGATTAGAAAACTTGGCCCTTGATATTTTTGGCTGGAAATCTGCCAAAGCAGATATGAACTAGTTTTTAGAGTATTAGAATAATGATATTATCACCACAAATATAATAATATTTTGTTGAGCTCCTTTTCTTGTTTAGAAGACATCAGTTATGTCCTTTCTGTTTTATTAGTCAAAGAGTTATCATGTTATGATACTGCAAATAAATTTGTAATGTTTTTGCTTCTCGCAGATTATGTACTCTTTCTGTGTCTTTGTATATAACAGTTATTTATATTCTGTTTGTGTGTATGGTGCAGGCAACTGAGCTGGAAATAGAAGCATATCCCGTATTGGATGAATTGACCTCTAAGATCAGCACATTGAACTTAGAGCGTGTTAGGAGATTGAAAAGCAGGCTTGTAGCTCTGACTCGTAGGGTCCAAAAGTTTTATATCTTTAAACATTAATGACCTGTTATATTGGAATGCACAGTAATATACATTAATGAGCGTGTTAGGAGATTGAAAAGCAGGCTTGTAGCTCTATTCTCTTCTCTCTATGCTCATTTGTTCCTATATCATTCAAAATTGTGAGGCTCTCTCCATTGGTCTCTACACAAACCTCTGCATACCCTTCACGAAATCTCCATTCTCTTCGCTCAGTACTACCCTATTTACCGATCCCCATGACTATGACTCTGCAAGAGTTATCTATGGCCTGTCACAGAGGCTCATTATATTTTTAAGATGTGAAAAGGTGTTCTGCTTCTCTGTCACATACTCTGTCATTATCTTCGTGACTTTGTCTTCCAACCAATTTTTTATCTTTCGAAGTTGTCACCACTTCTCATATTTTCAAGTATTGTGCAATTGGATTGGAGGCTCTAGTTATTCTGAAACTTTTCTAGGTCTGCACACTTGTCTTTGCCAGTCACTCCTTATGTTGCTTTTTCATCTTCTCTATTTCCATGCTCATTTGTATAGAACAGATATCTCAAAGAGGTAAAGCACCTGTTCACTGTCACCACAAAATTCTACTTACTATTATCACACGGTTCTTTATTTTCTAGATGGATTTTAGATTATTTGCATTATTTATTTTACTGTTTATGTAACTCATGTTCTTCTTTAAATCAAATGTTGATATTTGCTATATTATGGTAGACTGATTTATGACTAAATGATATATATGACAGGTTGACAGGGTTGCACACAACTCAAGTAGACTGTGCAAGCTCGCAACCCCTCCCTGCAATTTGAATCCTACTACAAATTGTCAGCAAGTTGCGAGCAGTTGTAGCTTATTGCTCTCAGAACACACAGGTTGAAGGCCACTCTTCTAACAATTATTGTTTTTAATCATAATGGCAAGACTAGGAGTGACATTTCTAGTGTGTATTTAGAGCAACAAGGGATGGAAGTAGACATTGACCATTTCTTTAGTAATACTTTGGTCAAGCACATTGACCTAATAGCATTGTAACATGTACAAATATAATAAAATAATTTATTGGAAGGGGCTAAAAACTCCTTCTAAAGACCAAAGGGAATAGCCAGTGGCCATGGTTATTCCTTGCGGTCGTGTGTTTGTCCGACAGCTTAAAGAATGGTTGATAGGCCAAGACCATTCTTTAAGTTTTGCATCTCATTTTCTTTGCATTTTTGAATAATTTTGATTAATGTTTAATTTTTATTTAAGAATTTATTAATTCTAATCTCAACACTAAAGTTACAAACCACAATTTTGAAAACAAATTTACCATTTACTAATCACAACACAAATCCCTTCCTAAATATTTTATGCATCATTTATAAAACAGTTCACAAAGGATAATCATAAATTACCCTTACGAAAACAAAATGTATTCACTTTATATTCACATTACATAACCATGCCACAAAAAATACAAAAAAATATATTTTAACTTGCCATAATAATAACAATTTTTAAATGCCTTAAAAAAATATTATTTAAAAAAGCATAATGAATTACAAAATGACATAAGCATGTCACTGCAATTATAAAATGATATTTTAATATCTATAATTAATAAAAAATGTTAAAACATAAAAATAAATAAAGATTGTGATTAAAATTTAATAATAAATATTTAGCTTCTCACATATCAACATCATTGCAAATGAATAAAATAATCACATTCTAAGCTATATTATAAATATTTTTTAACAAATAAAATAAAATGTATGTGTTGTGTTGTTTTGTATGATGTATTGTTTTGTGGTGTTGTGTTGTTTTGTGCCCTGTTGTGTTGTTTTGTGGTTGTCTTAGGTCAATTAGGGGAGGCCATGCAAGCTTCCACCTTCACATGGTTGGCCTTGTTAGTAGAGAATATTTGAAAAAATATTCTTGAAGCTAAGAGAAGCTTATGTGTAAATATTTTCATTTGAAATAAACAATGTTTTATAAATTTAAAGTAGTTCATAACATGCATGGGGAAATTAACAAAATTGTCATTGCAAAGGCCAATTAAAATATATTTTAATTATTTATATTATAGTTTTAATAATAATAATTTCCTTTATGGTTTGATATTTTGTTTAAAGTGTCACTAATTATAACCTTGAACCCTAAACCCCTAAAATATATTGTCATTGCAAAGGTGAATTAAAATATATTTTAATTATTTGTATTCACTTTATATTCACATTACATAACCATGCCACAAAAAAAATTAAAAAATAAAAAAAATAAATTAACTTGTCATAATAATAACAATTTTTTGAATGCCTTACAAAAATATCATTTAAAAAAGCATAATGAATTATAAAATGACATAAGCATGTCACTGCAATTATAAAATGATATTTTAATATCTATAATTAATAAAAAATGTTAAAACATAAAAATAAATAAAGATTGTGATTAAAATTTAATAATAAATATTTAGCTTCACATATTAACATCATTGCAAATGAATAAAATAATCACATTTTAAGCTATATAAATATTTTTTATTAAATAAAATAAAATGTATGTGTTGTGTTGTGTTGTTTTGTATGATGTATTATTTTGTTGTGTTTTGTGCGGTGTGGTGTTGTTATGTGGAGGCCATGCAAGCTTCCACCTTCGCATGGTTGGCCTTGTTAGTAGAGAATATTTGAATAAATGTTCTTGAAGCTAAGAGAAGCTTATGTGTAAATATTTTTATTTGAAATAAACAATGTTTTAAAAATTTAAGGTAGTTCATAACATGCATGGTGAAATTAACAAAATTGCCATTGCAAAGGTGAATTAAAATATATTTATATTATTTATATTATAGTTTTAATAATAATAATTTCCTTTATGATTTGATATTTTGTTTAAAGTGTCACTAATTATAACCCTAAACCCTAAACCCCCTTGAACCTTGAACCCTAAACACTGAACCTTGAACCCTAAAACGTAAACCCTAAACCTTGAACCTTGAATCCTGAACCTTGAACCCTAAACCCTAAACCCTGAACCCTAAATCTTGAACCTTGAACATAAAATAAGTATTTAGCTTCTCACATATTAACATCATTGGAAATGACTAAAATAATCACATTTAAAGCTATACAAATAAATATTTAGCTTCTCACACATTTTAACATCATTGCAAATGACTAAAATAATCACATTTAAAGCTATATAAATATTTTTTAATAAATAAAATAAAATGTATGTGTTGTGTTGTTTTGTATGATGTAATGTTTTGTGGTGTTATGGTGTTTTGTGTTATGTTGTTTTATGGTTGTCTTAGATCAATTAGGGGAGGCCATGCAAGCTTCCACCTTCACGTGGTTGGCCTTGTTAGTAGAGAATATTTGAATAAATATTCTTGAAGCTAAGAGAAGCTTATGTGTAAATATTTTCATTTGAAATAAACAATGTTTTATAAATTTAAGGTAGTTCATAACATGCATGGTGAAACTAAGAAAACTGCCATTGCAAAGGTGAATTAAAATATATAATTATTTATATTATAGTTTTAATAATAATAATTTCCTTAATGATTTGATATTTTGTTTAAAGTCACTAATTATAATCCTAAACCCTAAACCCTAAACCTTCAACCCTAAACCCCCTTGAACCTTGAACCCTAAACACTAAACCCTAAACCCTAAACCTTAAACCCTAAACCCTAAACCGTGAATCATAAAACCAGAACCCTAAACCTTAAACCCTAAACCTTGAACCACCTTGAACCCTGAACCTTGCCCTAAACCCTAAAACCTAAACCTTGAACCCTAAACCCTAACCCCTAAACCCTAAACTCTAAACCCTAAACCCTAAAAATTATTGAACATAAACCAAAAAATATAATTTAAATTTCCTAAAATGATTGAACAACCACTCAACAAAGTATATGTGGGAGGAGACTATTAGAGTAAATGCTTCACAAAACTTAATGATACACCTAGTTCCTACACAATCTCTTATATTTTTCATTCCCCATGATACCTCGCTTATTTTGATCTTCAAACTCTCCTTATAGTGCTTCCTTCTAAAAAAATTACTCGAGTTGCTACTTCTCATATCTGACATAAACCTAATGTTCTCTCTCATGCATCTCATACGATTATTCCCCCTCTAATGTTTGCCAACCCATCAGTTTCCATTTTCATTAGTCGTACCTCCACTATCAATACCCTTATTAAGAGATATAATAAAATGTAAAGTAGGGTTAGTACCTTATTTCCAAGCACTAAATAGCACGTATTATTGAGATAAAACATAATTTTCTTACTATGAAGATTTAGCATATCATTTCGTTATAACTTTTGTGGCATATCATTGTGTGTACATGTGATGTGTATGAGCTAGTCAAATAGTGTACATATGGGACATATGTATGATCTAGTCACTATGTGCACCTATGATGTCAGTATGAGCTATCTACTAAAAATAGTCCTAATCTCCCATCCAATTTTTTTGGTTTAAATGGAGAACCGAAGACCTGCATAGAAGCGAATTTATTCAAGAAAAAGTAAAGAGGAAATACGAATAAAAAATCCCTTTTAGCAAAAGAGCCCTTTGTAGATTTCGAAACCTATACCATTTTGGACCAACTTTTGCTAGTGACATGAAGATAATAGATGTCAGGATACACCAAATCAAATTTTTAGTGAGTAGTTGAAATCTTAGGATACACTTTCCTTTTATTGTTAACACAATTAACAAAATGACTTGGATGAAGAATTAGGTATCACAAACTATAGATGCATTAGTCAATCAACATTTATATTACTAAATGCTAATATATGATCTATGGGTAAATGTGGAAGGAAAATAAATTAGAAAGAAGGGAAGAAATCATGCTATTGAATAGGCAACCAATAATTAAAAATACATGTTGAAGATCTAAGGGGGCAATTCCTCCATTAGAGAGCAATGTAGATTGCCACATGGAATTTTAGAATATTGAATCTACCTAATAAAATGTGTATGACCAAGTGTCAAATTGACAACCTATTGGTCAATATCTTTCTATTAGAAGAAAAAATTGAAGTCTTTAGTTTTTAACTTCTTTTTAAACCAATGCAAAGATTAGAAATGATTTTGTTTGGATGCAATTGGGATAGCAGGGTTTTGGGAATATTATAAAACTCTTTTGAGTATTTATAGATTTAATCCTCTTTTCATCAATTGGGTACTCCTTAAGCTAAGAATTTTACTTTTTGATATTTCATTTTGCTTAATTAATGTTTATGGTTTGACTAAATCAAAAGAAAAAATCTAGGTATATAATGAGTTATAATCTCAAAGTCGAACAATAAATTTATCCTTGAGGGATATTTCAATGCAATTCTCTCCATGAAGAAAAAGTGGGGGCCTTTCTTGCATTTCACAATCTCAAATTGATTTTCAAATGTTCATAAAAGATGTGGATCTCATGGATGTAGCTCCAAAACATAGGTCCTACACTTGGACTAATAGGAATGCGAGGTTTATAAATATTGCTAAAAATCTTGATAAAATCTTATTTACTATCATTTGGTTACAATCCCCTCAAATTTTGGAATGCTCAATTTCAAGCTCTAATCATTTCTTTATGCTACTAACAATCTCAGAAGATAAACCCCCTCTCAAAGACCAATTTAGATTTGAGAAGATGTGGGTTATAAAAGAAGATTTAGTCGATTTAATTTAGCAATAGTGTTTTAAGCCATCTAAAAGGAACAACGATGCTCATCTTGTTTTTAAAATGTTTCACATTGAAACAAAGCTTAATGATTGGAACAAAAATTCTTTCAAATATATTTTTAAGGATAAGATTATAACAAAAAGGAACTAGAGGAGTTAAATCAAAATGTTATTTCCTTAATTATGTTTTAAGTAGATCACCTAAAAGAAAAGGATTGGATGTCTCAGTATTCATAAATATTAGATAGAGAAGAGATTAAATGGAAATCCAAATCTAGAGAACTTGGTTAGTTGAAGGAAATTTAAACACACAAAAAATCCACGATGCTTCAAATGTTAGTAGAATCCAAAATAGAATTGAACAACATTTCTTCAATAGATATCCATCATCTAACAAACTATGAAGATATGGACATCTTGAATTCATTTAAAAAAAAAATATGGTGGTGGGTAGTGGTGCCATAGAACATTCCTTTCTTAATAAAGGAATAAGATAATGAGATTTTGATGGCTCTAGAAATTCATTTAGGAATAAAAAAAGTGAATTCCCAATTACCTCCAAACAAATCCCCCAGTTTGGATGATCTCCTTGTGTTTCTATCAAAAATGTTGGGGATCCTATGAAAGATATGTATGGTAGGTGGTGAAGGCTTTATGTAAGTCCAAAAATATTCTCAAAGATTTAAATAACACAAACATTGCTCTTATTATTAAAATATTGAATTATGGTTCATTTGTGGACTATTGATCCATTTCATTGTGCAATACCATTTATAAAATAATTTCAAAGATAGTTTCAAAAAGATTAAAGTTTGTAGACTAACATATTTAATGAAAATGACTTGAAATTTCCCAATTATTAGCCAAAAACTGGCTCCTTCATAAATCCAATATCTAACAAGAACACTTGACCCCTCTTATCTTCCCTAAGCTCGTGCAATAACACATGCCACCTTGTGACATGCTCTACCATTGTAGTAAGGGTTATTTCTAATATCACTTATGCAAGAGTCTACTTTAGCATGTGTGCCCATATGTGTCACAAAATACATATCTAATGGTTTTCATGGTAAATTTATAGATGATTTAGGATCCCAAACACAAACATGCAAAACTTCAAACTAAAATAAAAAATGCACAAGTTCCAAACCAAAACACAACTAGTTTACTATGTAGTGCAAAAAACTAATTTCCCTAAGATGACCTTGCATCATCCTTCTCATTTATCAAATATCACTTTTTACATTGCTTACTCAACCTTTTTTATGGATTCATGATTGTTGTGTTTCTCCTTCTCATGACTTTGTTTCTTAAGATCACTCTTGGCATTCCTTTATTTTGTTGTAATTGATAGAAAATACATGTTTTTTTTTCTAATTGCTATCAAGGGGAAACTTCCATCATTAAAATATAGAGAAACCAAAATAATCCTATAATTAGAGGAAATCTATTTTTTTAGGCTTAATTATTATTGTGTGCATTAGATATAAAAGTCCCTCTTTAAGTTCATTAAGCCTCTTTGATTGATGAGTGGAGAGAAGATTTGAATGATTACTCAAAAAACTTATGTATTCACCCATATTAAATTTTGATACTCATAAAATAGATAAATTCTTCAAGCATTCTCTAATATAAGATTTTTCTTTAATTTCATTATGTTATACACTCTAGCAATATCTTCCATAGCTACGCTAATATCAAATTTTGCAATAGCCTTATCTTTGTACCACAAACTACACATCTTCTTGCCAAAATTTCAATAAAAATTGTTACAAAAACTCTAGACGAGAATAGTCATGAATATGAGCTTTATTTAATTGATTATTTCCTAGAATTATAATTATTACCTCCCTAGTCATTAGGACAACAATAGTGAAGAGTTTCCCAATTTGAAAAGATGAGTCTTTTATAAGGTTCTTGTATGGTCTACCTCAGATATTAATCATATTCACTATTTTTGTCAATTTCATAATTCCAATACTATAATATGAATTTCTTCTAAAAAAAATCATGAATGGTGATCCTAACAAAATATTTATTTTGTGTTAGGTGAATACATCTTGCGATCACTTTACTCACATGTTTCTCCACATTTAACTTTTTAAATTTCATCTATTTGATAAATTTTGATCAAGAGTTATTGATATTGTTGACCATATCTCACCATGATTTGGCATGAGAATATATCTTCTTTTTGTTCAATATGATGATTGGAAGGAAATTTTCTACTTTATTTGATTATTTGTGGATATGTCTTAAGGTGAAATCTTCCATTTTGTCTATTATGAGGCATATCACATCTAACCATTTTTTGAATCCATAATTTTGAGCCTTTTGAGTTTTAATTTCATTGATATATATTAATGAATCTCCTTCATATGCCTATATATATATATATAAGTTTCTTCCATGTTTACAACTAGATCCCTTTACAAAGAGCATTAAATTCTAACTCATTGTTTGGGCCAAGAGGAATTTTTCAGCTATAGGCCAAAAAATAGAACTTGCATTATCTCTTAAAATGTATCTAGCACCTGAAGCTCTTGGGTTACCATGAGATATTAAATAAAGATTTAATTTAAGCCTTCCACTATGAGGGGCCATACATCTCTCCTGATTCTTTGTTCTTGAAAATTTGTCTAGGAGTCATTGGTGTTATGATTCATTAGAATTTTTAAGAAAATACAAGATTTCATAATTTGATTATCTTAAGTTGTGAATTTTTTTATGTATATTATGATATTAAATGTTTAAGAATTTGCTTATTCCAACATTGATTCTTTTTATGACTTCTTCTATTTCTACTTGCTTCTCTTAAATATAATATGTGATTTTTTCATTTCATATTTTTCAAATAAACATAGGACTTACTTTTCATAGTCCAACCCATGTGGAATTTCTATTTTTGCATGACCAACCATGAAATATTACCAATATATCTTCCTAAAAATCCCCAAACCAACCTAACATCTTTGTTAACCAACACCAACATTAGCAAAGGGACACCACAATAAGAGATGATTAATGGTCTCATTTGCATTAAGACATAATAGAAATCTCAAGGGGCCTAATATACCAATTGATTTTAGTTTATCCCCATTTAAAATACTTGTATGCAAAGAAATCCATGCGAAGGAACCCACTTTTAGTAATACATATGCTCCCCAACAAAAATCCATCAATATAATTTTTTGGTAGTGTAGTGTAGAAAAATGTATCCCTATACATTTTCACACTTGTTTGGGCCCTTGTGAACTAAATGGACTTAATGGTGCCTTATTTAGGGTGTTGTAAAATGTTTTCTTACACTTTCACACTGATCTATGGTTTCATTAATTAATTGGGATTATTTATACTTTAATTGGCCTTATTTTGCATCCATAAGCCTTAATTAATACATCTTTTTGAGGATAATCATGACATACACCAACATCCAATCATAATTTATGTGATTTTGGGTTGTATGGCTCAGATTTAGTGACCTGGGACTCTTATGCCACCTTGGATGTATGGGTCCCACCTAAGTTTTGGGGCCTCGATCTGTATTTCATATAAATCTAAGCCTTTCTTGAAAAATGTGTCCCAAAGCCTAGCCTAATGGGACTCATATGCCACTTTTTGTGTATGAGTCTCGCGTGGCTTAAACCTAAATTAAATTCAAATTCTTGGTAGGATTTTATTCTTCTAAACCTAATGTCGGCTTTTAGTGTTGTAATTTCGAGAAATTTGCCATAAATAAGTATAAATACAAGGTTATTTCACATATTTTCTCATAGCAATTTGGGTATTCATGCATTATAGAAAATTTGAGTTTACAAGAGAATTCAAGAGAATTCATGAGTGATTATCAAGCAATTTGGAGCATTATTCAAGTCTCAAGCATCATGTTTGTTTTTGAGCTAACATTTGTGATGTAGGGTTTTATGATTCATGCAAGCATTCAATTCAAGATCTACTACATTCAAGCAAGAGTCAAGATCCACATTCATGCTAGCCATCTCATACATGTTTGCAACACTTTTTTTCTAGGGTTTGGTGAGTTGCATCATATCATTTTGTTCATTCATCATTCCTCCTTCCTATTTCATTTCATTTCAAGGTTTGATTACCAAAAAAGGGTTTGACCAAGGAAAACCCCTTTCCACTAACAAAACAATATTTTTCCCTCTCTTTAGTGTGTGATTTGTAGGTCTAGGTTGAAGACACATTGAAGAGCATTGTTGGAAAGAAGTTTTCAAGTGTGCAAAGTTGTCAAAGTTGCCACCTTGTTTAGAAGATCACTAAAAGATGACAGAATTTGACAGTTCAAACCAAAAAATTAGGTTAAGAAGGAAGAGTCAAGATTGAAGAGCATAATCAAATCTTGATCCTTTGAAAAATCCAAGCAGGACTGATATACCACTTCTAGCATATGAGTCTCAATATAGTCACTTTTCCAAATTTCAGAAGATCTAGACTTGTCATAACCAGATTCTTGTTTTGGCCCAAAAACCCTAATATGGGACTGATATGCCCAACATGGCGTATGAGTCTCAATGTACATTAAATTTAGTATTTCCATCATTTCAGGTCTTGTTTCAAGATGCTATAGGTTTCCAGGTGCACTTCTCTGATTTCTCAGTTTGTTGTTTTGTTTTGTTTTGCATTCATTTATAGGTCATTTATTGTAGTCTTGCATATCATTAAGTTTAATAATTATATCTTACATGTTAGTAGTCTTTCTAAGCCTTACGTTGGTGGTGAATCCCTTTTTAGTCTCTATACATACCCTAGGACAACCTTTAGCAGATCTCTTTCTCTCATTCTATCATAGGATTGAGATCTCTAGGGTTTCCTTAAGTGAAACTTGAAGGAAATAGGACCCTCTCCTTGTGTTCCATTCCTTAAAAATATATTAGAAACCCCACATTTTCTTCTTTTCATTTTGGTGGTCCTGCATTTAGAACACCTATTTTCTAATTTGGAGTGCATCATAATCCTAGATCTAGATTGCATTAAATTTACATTAGGTTTTGTATTAGTTAATTTGCATCTAGGGTTTCTAAATTTTTCATTAGTGAAAGTGCATATAGGTTGCATTTTTTGCATCTTGTATCATTGATTTTCATCTGAAATCTATATTTTCACTTAGCTTAGACATCATCTAAAAATTAAAAATAACATTCACACAAAATTTGCTGAAAACGGTGAGAAAACCCTAATCTGGGACTCGTATGACCCTTTGGGCAATTTAGTCCTAGTATAAGGGGTTTTTCTTGTTTTAGAGGTATTTTGTGGTGATTTTTATTCAGCATTTAAACCCCTAAAAAACCTTGATTGGGACTCATACGCCTCTTTGGGCGATGTAGTCTCATTTCAGATTTTAAATTGCATTCTATAGCATTAAAAACTCTATTTCTATGTTTATATTTGTTGTTGTTAGTTATTTGTTTCAATTTACAGAGTTTTTGTTTCATTCATTTCATTGCTTCTAACTTCATTTGGATCATTACGTACATTATATAATCTCAAAGTTGCATTTAGAACTTTTATTCTAAATTCTTGCATTACATTTCATCAAGGATATGTGCTTTGGTAAGCTATGGATGTCCTTGAAATCCTTAGTGGATGTGTCAAGTTGTGCTTTTGGAAATGACCCTAATGAAATTGAACTTGTTTATGCTAACACAAATCATAATGCATGTCCTCCTCATGATGTTGACATCATTGGAGAAGATGATGACCACATGAAGAAATTTTTAAATGATTTCCTTAACAACCTTGAAACTAATGCATCCTTTTATCCATCCACGAAACAAACAACACCCCCTATCATCCCATCACTTGAGATGTTTGGTTAGTTTTATCCTGAAACTGAGACACAAGCTAGGCCTAAGTTCCCTACAATAAGTGAACCTAGTACCCTTAGTCAAGAAAACAATCAACCCTTATATGTTAACAAAGTGACCAACACTCCCATCAATCTAGAAGAGACATATGGAAAAGGATTCATGATCTTAAGCAAACAAGGATGCAATACAATAAGTGAACATGAAACTCATCAAATCTTAGAGAAAATACCAAATGAAGGTACAAAAGGCTTGGGATATCAAGAACCTCCTCCCAATATGAGTGTCCTTCCTAAAGAACAACCAATGCCTCGTAACAATTATAAGGATGATGGGATCATCTTAGGTCCTCCTCCTCAACATACAACATGAGAACTTGGTGAATCTAGCAAGCAAAGAAGGCCTTACAAAGTGAGAAACTATAGTTCCCTTATCCACCAACTACAACTAAATAACTTTGCAGATACTTCTACACCAAGGATTGATTACATTACCAGCCATAAGAGAAGATTGATCTCCAAATCCTAAGAATACAAACACATTGCATTGTCGATATCATAGAGTTCTTGGACACAGTATTGATGAGTTTCGTGCTTTAAACAAATATTTAAAAATCTTGATATCATAGAAATAATCCATTAAAACATGTCTCTCCACTCTTTTCCATGTAATAGTTATAGAATCATCACATTCTCACTATTACATGCTTTACATTTATTGCAAATCATTTCAAAATGCAAGGAGCTCATTCCCATCACCTACCTTGGCCCATTCTTGTCTTGCACACAGTGGGGGCAAGAATTAGATAAGCCTTGTCCTAGTTTTGGTACATGTTGTCCCTTTGGCTAGTTATCGGTCTTCTGTATATGATGAACATGATTGGGATGCAGATGACCTGCTCATAAGTTGACTCACATGTGCCTTACTACTCTTTTGCATTATTTTGTTTTTTTCTTTATGTGATTGCATGCATGTAATGTGATCCCCCATGTTGTTGTTTGATGTCTCTCTCTTTGTGACATTCCTCTATTTGTACCTACATTCTTCTCTATGTTGTAAAAAAATTATCTTTTCTTTGTCTTGTATTTTACTTTTGGATATGACGCTAGGCATCGAGGCATTCATGTCTCTTCCATGTTGACCCAAAAGCTTTTCCTTTTATATTTTCTTTGTCTTGTGTTTTCCTTTTAGGGATGATGTAAGGCATCAAGAAATTCATGTATCTTCCATGTCAACCCAAAAGGTTTTTCTTTGTTTTCACCCTCTTTGTGTAATTATTATTATTCCATGAGTATTTGGGGAATGATGACAGTTTCGAGCTCTCTAAAAACATTGTAGCAAGAACATACTAACCCTGAATCCATGGATCCTTTATGTGTTTTGGGATTTCATTTTGGGGGCAACCCTTTTTCATGACGTAGCTTTATTTGGAAACATATGACTTGGCATAGGGATTTTCAAATAGGCTCTCATGTCATCCTTATTGTTAGCATTTATTATTATTTACTTTAAAGTAATTTCTCACAGAATGTTGTTTAGCAATTTCTTTAAAGTGGGGCCATACATTGGCATTATTCTTTTGCATTTCATGTTTCATTGTGTAGTCTTCTTACTTCATGTGATGCATATTTGACTTTGTGGTTGAAATTGGGTGTGATTTCCCTCAAGAGCATGATCTCTCATAGCATATTTATTCATCTTAGTGGCTTGATGCAACACATTGCATCCCCTAAGTTGTGAATCTTCTATTCTTTGATTGGTCCTCTCTTGGATACATTAGGCACAACGTTCCTTGTGTTAAGACCTTACATGAACTAAGCAAAACTCCTTTGAACCTACCTTACATAATAATTTCGGTTATATGGACACCTTGCATAACACACTTTGCTTGCCTGTAGATCCATATTGTGTGTTCATGAGTATCAAACATACAAAGCTTTTCTTGCCTCATGAAGCTCGAATTTCATTATTGTGTGGTGCCTTATCAAAGTTATCAGGAGGTATAGCTTTGTTCTGGTTGAACATGAAGCCAAACTTAGGCATCACTTTCTCATATGTAGCAACTTGCTTAAGTATGTAAGCACACATCGATCATGTGCATATGTGTCTCACCTCTTTGGATAATCACCCAACATAAAACTTGAAGTTACCTTACCTCAAAGTGAGCATGCATTTCTAAAAAACAACTTAGATCTGACCCACATCACAATGGACAAATGGTTAAAGCTTGATCCACCCTTTTTTTTTTGTCTTTGGCAGTGTATGCTTGTGCCTTGTTATTGCTTCTTACATTGTTTTTTATGTGTGTTCTTTTGTTCCTATGTTGGTTTTCCATAGAATCTTGATCCTAGGGGCTTGCACAACCCTCTTGGTTGTTTTCATCCTATCTTACTAGCATTGGTACACTTGGAACCCTCTTGATGCAATTTCATCTACTTTAGTGTGAGTTTGAAGCAAGCTCCTCCTCTCACTAAAGTGGGGGCTAAATGTAGTGTAGAAAAATGTATCCATATACATTTTCACACTTGTTTGGGCCCTTGTGAACTAAATGGACTTAATGGTGCCTTATTTAGGGTGTTGTAAAGTGTTTTCTTACACTTTAACACTAATCTAGGGTTTTTTAATTACTTGAGCTTCTTTATGCTTTACTTGGCCTTATTTTGCATCCACAAGCCTTAATTAATACATCTTTCTGAGGATAATCCCGACATAAACCAACATCCAATCATAATTTATGTGTTTTTGGATTGTATGGCCCAGATTTAGTGATCTGGGACTCATACGCAACCTTGTGCATATGGGTCCCACCTAAGTTTTGGGGCCCCAATCTGAATTTCACATAAATCTATGCCTTTCTTAAAAAATATGTCCCAAAGCCTAGCCTAATAGGACTCATACACCGCTTCTGGTGTATGATTCCCATGTGGCTTAAACCTAAATTAAATTCAAATTCTTGGCAAGATTTTATTCTCCTAGATCTGTTGTTGGATTGTAGTGTTGTAATTTCGAGAAATTTGGCATAAACAAGTATAAATACAAGGTTATTTCATATATTTTCTCCTAGCAATTTGAGTATTCATGCATTATAGAAAATTTGAGTTTATAAGAGAGTTCAAGAGTTTACAAGAGAATTCAAGAGCATTCAAGAGTGATTACCAAGAAATTTGGAGCATTATTCAAGTATCAAGCATCATGTCAAAGTCATCATGCATTATGTTAAATGTTTTTGAGCTAACATTTGTGACGTAGGGTTTTATGATTCAAGTAGGTATTCAATTCAAGATCTAGTACATTCAAGAAAAAAATTGTTGGTAACACAAGGGCATAAAACTAAGAGGGGGGGTGAATCAGTTGTCACAAAATTTCAAACTTATTAAACTTATTAACCCCTATTCTCAGATTTGATTAATAACCATGAAATCATAAATCAACAACACCTCAAAAATGCACATAACCCCAAGATTTTTACGTGGAAACCCTGTTAGGGGAAAAACCATAGTGGAGGCCAATCCACAAGTTTATACCCTATTAAAAGTATAAGAATAATAAATGGGTAATGCACATGCATTCGGGCACACTTCCTAGAGCTCACTGCTCAAATACAAAGGAAGACTCACTATCTTACAAAAACATTCAGATTACAACCATCTCGATTTTGAACTGAGAAAGTAGCATCTACTAATGCCTGATTACAATTCTGATTAATCACATGAACACTTCTTCACTCTTCCTCACACTCTACTTTTCCTTCAAAATATTTAGAACATTATTCACGTGCACACACTCTTCAAATGGAATAAACAATCACATATATATATCCGCAACAGGGAATTACATCGCTACATGTTGGCTTCAACAAAATAATAAAATGAATACAAACTATTGGCCCAAAACAATAAAGATTATTAATGTGAATCCACCAAGGTCGGCCACAACATAGTGAAGACCCAAAATAATATCCTCGAACACAAAAAACCTTCAAAAAATATTCTTGGAAGATCCACAACACACTACAATCACCTTGCCGACCATGAACATGAAAAACATGAACACGCAAGAGAAAATCAGCGACCATGAGCACAACGATCAATGTGGGCATGCAACATAGAAAGAGCACGATCTAGAAGCATCCACGAACATCATGAATCACCAGAGAAGCATCTGCAATAACTGAACTTACTAGAATCACATCATCTTCATTCAAAAACACAAACTGAAGCAACAAAAAAATTGGCAGAATACAAATATTCATAACTTGGTCAAATCTTCACGCAGATCTCTAAAACTCAACATGGATAAACTAGATATACTAAGAAAGAACCCTTTAGTCCACAACCTTTGATCATCAACGTAATGAACTCACCGACAGACTGAACTTGACTTCACCACTGACAACCTGCAACTCATTTCATTACAATTTTCTCAATATCCTTGACATATATGGCTTCTAATACATTAATGCTAATAGTGTTGACATTGATGACAACGACATATCAACAACACAACCACAACATCCAAAAAAGTCAAGATCCACATTCATGCTATCCATCTCATACATGTTTGCAACACTTTGTTTCTAGGGTTTGGTGAGTTGCAACATATCATTTTGTTCATTCATCAATTCCTCCTTTGTATTTCATTTCATTTCAAGTTTTGATTACCAAAATAGGGTTTGACCAAGGAAAATCCCTTTCCACTAACAAAACAACATTTTCCCCTCTCTTTAGTGTGTGATTTTCATATCTAGGTTGAAGAAACGTTGAAGAGAAATATTGGAAATAAGTTTTGAAGTGTGAAAATTTGTTAAAGTTGCCACCATGTTTAGAAGATCACTAAAAGACATCTACAGAGCAGGATTTGATAGATCAAACCCAAAAATCAAGTTAAGAAGGAAGAGCAGAGATTGAAGAGAAGATTCAGATCTTAATACTCTAAAAAAGCCAAGTAGGAATGATACACTACTTCTGGTGTATGAGTCCCATTATAGTCACTTTTTTAGATTTCTGAAGATCCAAACTTGTCATCACCAGATTCTTGTTTCAGCCCAAAAACCCTAATATGGGACTAATATGCCCAACCTGGCGTTATAAGTCCCAGTGTATATTAAATTCAGTATTTCCAACATTTCAATTCTTGTTTCAAGCTGCTACAGGTTTCTAGGTGCACCTCTCTAATTTCTCAATTTGTTGTTCTATTTTGCATTCATTTCTAGGTCGTTTATTATAGTCTTGCATATCATTAAGTTTCATAATTAGATCTTTCATGTTACTAGTCTTTACAAACCTTAGCTTGGTGGTGAACCCCTTTTTAGTCTCCAAACATACCCTAGGACAACCTTTAGCAGTTCTCTTTCTCTCATTCTATCATAGGATTGAGATCTCTAGGGCTTCCTTGAGTGAAACTTGAAGGAAAAAAGACCCTCTCCTTATGTTCCATTCCCTAAAAAGATATTGGAAACATATTTTCTTCATTTTAGGTAGAAACAAATATTTGAATCTAATAGCCTAATTAGATTAAATAATTTCTTGATTTGGATCTGGAACCTATTAAAATATATTTTCTACTTATGGTTTAGGACATAGAGCACACCCACTTTCAAGATGGTTCCACTCAAGGGTAACCCTAAAGATCTCAATGCAAAAGAGAGAATTCTTGTAATAGGGTTGTCCTAGGGGATGAATATGATCTAATAAGGGGTTCACCACCAAGTAAGAACTTGGAAAAGATAATGAAATGCAAAATCCCTAATTCAATGCAATGATCTACACAATGACCTAGAAAAGTGAATGAAACAACACAAAAAATTGTAAAACATAATGTGTGCACCTGGAAATCTGGAGATGGCTAAATGGAATTATGGAAAACTAGAAAATCATATCTTAATGTTGACTGGTACTCATTCTCCAAGCTAGGCGAATAAATCTATATTTCAAAAATCTGTGCAGGAACATGAATCTACCAAATGGTTACCTAAATCTGCAAAAACCTAAAAATTGACTAGAAAATAAGATTTTAATGCTAACTAGGACTCATTCACCAAGCCAGGCGAATCAATCCAAATTTTGGAAAACTATGCAGGAACAAGAATCTTCCAAATGGATATCTAAATATGCAAAAACTTGAAAATTGACTGGAACTAGGACTCATTCACTAGAAGTGGCGAATCAGTCCAATTGGGCTTTTCTAAAGCTACAAAGTCTGATCATGTTGTTCTCTATCTTGTATGTCCTTCTTGATTGGTTTTCGGATCTAAATCTATGATATGCAACCTGTAGGTCTTCTCCAAGGTTCTCTAAGACTTGATGACAACTTTGACAACTTTGGGTGACTTGACAAATTTTCTCCAATCTTGCTCCTTAGGAAATATGCAACCTAGACATGCAAATCACACACAAAGGAGAGGAAAAAAATGTTGTTGGGTTAGTGGATAGGGGTTTTCCTTGGGAAAACCCCATTTTGGAGATCAATCCTTGAAATGAAATCAAATAAGAATGGAGAATGATGAATGAACAAATGACAATGTTGCAACTCACCAAACCCTAGCAATAAAGTGTTGCAAATATGCTTGAAATGGTTGCAATGGATGTAGATCTTGATCCTTGCTTGAATAGTATTAATCTTGAATAAAACACTTGCTTGAATCATAAACCCTACATTGCAATTGTTAGCACAATGACAAACATGATGCATGGAATCTTTGACATGATGATTGTTGCTTGAATAATGCTCTAGAATGCTTGATAATCTACCCTTGAATGCTCTTGTTAATGCTTGAATTCTCTTGTGAACTTAGTTTTCTATAAGGATGCTCATTCAATTTGCTAGGTGATCTCTTGAATGCTTAGGTGAAAATGAGTGAAAGACCCTTGTATTTATACAAGTATAAATGCAAAAATTCATGAAATTAGAACACTACAAGCCAACATCAGATCTAGGAGAATAAAATCCCACCAGAAATTTGAATTAATTTTTATTTTGGGCCACACGGGACTCATTCAACCAAGGTGGCGAATGAGTCCCATCAGACATAATATATGGTACCAAAACCCAAAAGTGCTTATAAATGTGTGAAATTAGGTTTGGATCCAAAAGATAAAGGTGGGACCCATTCTCCCAAGGTGGCGAATGAGTCCCAAATCCGTAAATCTAGGCCACTCAAGCCTAAAACACCTGAATTATGATTGGTTAATGATTGGTGTCAGGATTATCCTCAAAAATATGTAATAAATGAGGCTTGTGGATGCAAAATAGGGCCAATTAAAGCATAAGAAATCCCAATTATTAATGTCAAGCCTAGAAAAGTGTGAAAGTGTGTTACAACACTTTACAACACTTCAAATAAGGTAAGCTTAATGTTAATTTTGATTAAAAAGAGGTTTATTAGGTTTGATTAATTAATAAAACCTTAGAAAAGAGTGAAAGTGTGTTACAACACTTCACAACACTTTAGCAAGGTACCATTTATGTTCACTAGTTAACAAGGGTCCAAGACCTAATGTGAATGTGGCAATCACATTGCAACATTAAGCATAACTCACAAGGAGGGCCCAAACAAGCCAGGAAAAATAGAAGGGATCATTTTTTTGTGACTACAAGATCCACATCAAATAATTTTATCCTCATTGGAAACTATTAATAAATTATTTTTCCCCATTCATCCTTGACTTTAACATTAGTTTCTAAAGAGATAGGTGCCACATTGAAATATTTCCATTCTCATTCAACACCATTTACCCCATTTCTTTTAATGAAATAATCTATACATGTTTTGTACCACACATCCTCCTTAATTTTCTTATATTCACAAAGTTCAAGAATATCCGCAAGGGGCTCATGCCTATTCCAAGAGGCTACGGTCCAAAAATTATAGAATTTTCATTATTAATAACCTAAGACAAATGATACATGTGATAAGATGCATGCAATTCATAATGAATTTCCATATGTGAGATTCATTCAAAGGAGTTAGAAATGGTTAGTATTCTACTTGGATCCTCATTGTCCAAATATTTCCTTTGTAATACCTTACTCTAGAGGTTTGAGGAATTATGAAATATTATTTGTACCAATTTAGCACCAAGTTTGGTGTTACTTGTTAAAAATATTTGAACACTAGAGCCACCACTTTTATATTTCTCGATTGTATCCCAACTTATCAAGGGGGTCATCTTGATTTTATTGCAACCTTCCAATAGAAGTCTCTTCAATAATCCATTAATATTATGCATTGATTTTTTCCTTAATTAAAGATAAGACATCAAATAGATTGGGATTGTAGATAGAACTAATTTTATCATCATGATTTATTGATATGTGGCAAATGATCATGCAAATACTCTACACTCGTAATGTATCCTCACTGGGGTTTGGGGTCGAGCCGGACTGGGCCCCAAGTGGGGGTTGAGGGGCGGTAGCCCCCGTAGCGGGGGTTCGACAGCAGAAACCCCTGACAGTGGGGATTCGAGGGTGCAACCCCTAATTTGTTTTCCCATTAACACGTCAAGGTTTTCCCATTGACACATCAAATAAAAAAATGACTTTGTAAAACCTTAATTCTAGAAGCTTCCAAAAAGCTTGTTATAAGCAGTTGGGATTTAAGTTGTGATGTGTGTAATTCGTGAGATTGTAATTTATTTTGCACTGGATGATAAAATCATTTGGTGACTAATTTTCTATGGATGTAGCCCATGTTGGGCGAACCACATTAATTTTTTGTGTTGATCTCTTTTTTGTTATTCTTCATTGTTATTTCTAGGTTATTTAATCTACATATAATTGTTAATATTTATTGCTTTGATCTACCTAAATCCTAACAATTGGTATCAGATCCGCATCTATATTTTAGTTCATCTGAAAGAAACCTCTAGATTTGAGTGGGAGCAATGGAAGAATGCAAATTCAAGGTTGATAATTTCAATGGCTAGAATTATCAATTATAGAAGATGCAAATGGAAGACTATTTGTATCAAAAGGATCTATGGTGGCCATTGCAAGGAAAAGAAAAGAAAGATGTTACGATGTTCAATGAAGAATGGGAGATTCGTGATAGAAAGGCACTGGGAACCATCTAGTTGTGCCTAACACCATTTGTGGAATTCAATATATCAAAAGCAAAGACAATAGAGGCTTTGATGGAAGCTTTGGCTAAATTGTATGAAAACCCTCAGCCTCAAATAAGGTATTTCTCATGAAACATTTGTTTAATCTGAAAATGATTAAAGGTGGATCTGTGAAAGATCATTTAAATGAGTTTAATATGATTACCAGTTAGTTAACTTTTGTAAAAGTGAATTTTGATGAAGAAGTGAGCGATCTCTTGGTTTTATGTTCTTTTCCAGAAGGCTGGAATAGCTTGGTAATGGTTGTAACTCTATCTCTGGTTCAAATACATTGAAATTTGATGATGTTGTTGGTGTTATCCTTAGCGAGGAAGTGCGACGGAAAAGCATAGACTTCAACACTAGGTAATGCTTTGACTACAGAGAACAGGGGAAGAACAAAGGAGAGAGGAAAAATCCCTACAAATCATGGGAAGTCACAAGGGAATTCAAAGAAATGTGGGTCTAAATCTAGAGGAAGACTAGATTGTTGGCACTATGGAAAGCTAGGACACTTGAAGAAGGATTGTTGATCTCAAAAAGGCAAACAAGGAGACAAAAAACATGATGATAGTAAGGAAGCTAATGTTGCAAGTAATAAATTGTAGGATGCTTTAATTTTGTGTTTAGATAATGTTAATGATTCTTGGGTAATAGATTCAGGGGCTTCATTTCATGCCACACCCCATAGGAAATATTTTTTAGATTATGTTCAAGGTGATTTTGGACAGGTATATTTGGGTGATGATGAACCCTGTCAGATTATTGGAAAAGGAAAGATAAAAATCAATTTGTAGAATGTAAATGAATGGTTGCTACAAGAGGTAAGGCATGTTCCAAATTTGAGAAGGAATTTAATTTCTGCTAGACAACTGGGTAGTGAAGGGTACATAGTTACCTTTACAAACAAAGTCTGGAAGGTCACTAAGGGTGCATTAGTAGTAGCTAAAGGTGAAAAGACAGGAACATTGTATTTGTGTACTAGTAATACTTATTCTACCTTAGCTGCTACATAAATAGTTGCTACAAAGATAGTTAGAGCTCTTGCTATAGGGACAAAAACAAAATTGTGGCACAATAGACTTGGGCACATGAGTGAGAAAGGGATGAAGATCCTTCACTCCAGAAAGTTACTACCAGGTTTGAAGCAAATTGACTTGGAGTTCTGCAAAAATTATGTTTATTGAAAACATAAAAGAGTCTAATTTCTCAAAGTTGGGAAAGAGAAGAAAAGTGAGAAAATGCAGCTTGTGCATTCAGATGTATGGGGACTATATTAGGTATCTTCTCTTGGTGGCTCTTTTTATTATGTTAGTTTTATTGATGATGCAACTAGGAAAACATGGGTATATTTCCTAAAACAAAAATAAGAACTATTTGAAACTTTTAAAAAGTGGAAAGCTTTGGTTGTGAATGAGACAAGAAAAATTTGAAGTGTCTCAGATATGATAATGGAGGCGATTATTGCAGCAGATAAATTGAAAATTACTATTCATACAATGGAATTTGTAGGTAGAAAATAAGCATGGGATTGCGTGTTGGACTACCCTTATAGTTTTGGGCAGATTTTGTACATGTACTGCTATTTATTTAATAAATAGGGGAAGTTCAAATCCTTTAGATAGTGGCATTCCAGAGGAGGATATTCTTGAACTTTGTGAATGTAAGGAAATTATGGAGGATGTGTGGTACAAAATATTTGCAGATTATATCATTAAAAGAAATGGAGTGAATGGTGTTGAATGAGAATGGAAAGATTTCAATGTGGCACCTATCTCTTTAGAAACTAATGTTAAAGTCAAGGATGAATGGGGAAAAATAATTTTATTAATAGTTTCCAATGAGGATAAAATTATTTGATGTAGATTCAAATCAATAGACTATTTAATCTAACTAGGCTATTAGATTCAAATATTTATTTCTACTTGAAATGAAGAAAATATGTTTCCAATATATTTTTATGGAATGGAACACAAGGAGAGGCTCCTATTTCCTTCAAGTTTCACTCAAGGAAACCCTAGAGATCTCAATCCTATGATAGAATGAGAGAAAGAGATCTGGTAAAGGTTGTCCTAGGTTATGTATAGAGACTAAAAAGGGGTTCACCACCAAGCTAAGTCTTGAAAAGACTAGTAACATGTAAGATCTAATTACGAAACTTAATGATATGCAAGACTACAATAAATGACTTAGAAAAGAATGCAAAACAAAACAAAACAAATGAGAAATCAAAGAGGTGCACCTAGAAACTTGTAGCAGCTTGAAAAAATACCTAAAATGATGGAAATATTAAATTTAATTTACATTGGGACTCATATGCCAGGTTGGGTGTATCAATCCCAAATTAGAGTTTCTGGGCTGAAATAAGAATTTGGAGATGACAAGTCTGGATCTTTAGAAACCTACAAAAGTGACTATACTGGGACTCATATGCCAGAAGTGGCATATCAAACCTTCTTGGCTTTTTTCAAGTATCAATATTTTAATACGCTCTTCAATCTCTACTCTTCCTTCTTAACCTGATTTTCAAGTCTAAACTGTCAAATTCTACTTTGTAAATGTCTTTTAGTGATCTTTTAAACAAGGTGGCAACTATGAGAACTTTGCACACTTGACAACTTATTTCCAATATTTATCTTCAATGTGTCTTCAACCTAGACCTGCAAATCACAAACTGAAGAGAGGAAAAAATGTTGTTTTGTCAGTGGAAAGGGTTTTGCCTTGGTCAAACCCCATTTTGGTAATCAAACCTTGAAATGAAATGAAATAGGAAGGAGGAATGATGAATGAACAAAATAATATGTTGCAACTCACCAAACACTAGAAACAAAGTGTTGAAAACATGTATGAGATGGCTAGCAGGAATGTGGATCTTGACTCTTTCTTGAAAGTAGTAGATCTTGAATTGAATGCTTGCTTGAATCATAAAAACCTGCATCACAAATGTTAGCCAAAAAATAAACATGATGCATGATTACTTTGACATGATACTTGATACTTGAATAAATCACTCTTGAATGCTCTTGAATTCTCTTGTAAACTCAATTTTTTTATAACGCATGAATACTCAAATTTCTAGGAGAAAATATGTAAAATAACCTTGTATTTATACTTGTTTATGTTGAATTTCCCAAAATTACAACACTACAAGCCAACATAAGATCTAGGAGAATAAAGTCCTGCCAAGAATAAAGTCCACACAAGACTCATATGCCAAAAGTGGCGTATGAGTCCCATTAAGCTAGGCTTTGGGACACATTTTTTAAGAAAGGCTTAGATTTATATTTAATCTAGATCGGGGGCCCAAAACTTAGGTGGGACCCATACGCCCAAGGTGGCGTATGAGTCCCAAATCACTAAATTTGGGGCATACAATCCAAAAAGACATAAATTATGATTGGATGTTGGTGTATGTTGAGATTATCCTTGGAAAGATGCATTAATCAAGGCTTATGCATGTAAAATAAGGCCAATTAAAGCATAAAGAATCCCAATTAATTAGTGAAACCCTAGATTAGTGTGAAAGTCTAAGAAAACACTTAACAATGACCTAAATAAGGCACCATTAAGTCAATTTATTTCACAAGGGCCCAAACAAGTGTGAAAATGTAGAGGGATACATTTTTCTACACTACACTACCGAACCATTGTGTTGATAGATTTTTGTTGGAGAGCATATGTATTACTAAAAGTGGGTTCCTTTGCATTGATTTCTTGCATACAAGGATTTTAAATCAGGATAAGCTAGAATCAATTGGTATCTTAGGCCCCTTGAGATTTATATGATGTCTTAATGCAAATGAGACCATTAATCATTTCGTATTGTGGTGTCCCTTTGCTAATGTTGGTGTTGGTTAACAAAGATGTTAGGTTAGTTTGGGGCCTTTTAGGAAGATCTGTTGGTAATATTTCATGGTTGGTCATGTAAAAATAGAAACTCCACATGGGTTGGGCTATGGAGAGTAAGTCCTATGTTTATTTGAAAAATATGAAAGGAAAAAATCACATAATATATTTAAGAGAGGCAAGTAGAAATTGAAGAAGTCATAAAAGGAATCAATATTGGGATAAGTGAATTCTTAAACATTAAATATCATAATTTAAATAAAAAACTTCACAACTTAAGATAATCAAATAATCAAATCTTGGATTTTATTAAAAATTCTAATGAATTATAACACTAATGACTCCTAGACAAATTCTCAAGAACAAAAAATTAGGCAAGATGGATGGCCCCTCATAGTGGAAGGCTGAAATTAAATCTTGATTCAATATCTCATGGTAACCCAAGAGCTTCAAGTGCTAGATACATTTTAAGAGATAATGCAATTTCTATTTTTTGGCTTGTATCTGAAAAATTCCTCTTGGCTCAAACAATGAGTTAGAATTTAATGCTCTTTATAAAGGGATCTAGTTGTAAAAATGGAAGAAACTTAGATATATAGGCATATGAAGGAGATTCATTAATATATATCAATGAAATTAAAACCCAAAAGGCTCAAAATTGGGGATTCAAAAAATGGTTAGATGTGATATGCCTCATCATAGAGGAAATGGGAGATTTCACCTTAAGACATATCTACAAATAATCAAATAAAGTAGCAAATTTTCCTGCCAATCATCATATTGAACAAAAGGAAGAGATATTCTCGTGTCAAATCATGGTGAGATATGGTCAACAATATCAATAACTCTTGATCAAAATTTATCAAATAGATAAAATTTAAAAAGTTAAATGTGGAGAAACATGTGAGTAAAGTGATCCCAAGATGTATTCACCTAACACCAAATAAATATTTTGTTAGGATTACCATTCATGATTTTTTGAGAAGAAATTTATATTATAGTATTGGCATAATGAAATTGACAAAAATGGTGAATAAGATTAATATCTAAGGTAGACCATACAAGAACCTTATAAAAGACTCATCTTTTCAAATTGGGAAACTCTTCACTATAGTTGTCCTAATGACTGGGGAGGTAATAATTATAATGCTAGGAAATAATAAATTCAATAAAGGTCATATTCATGATTATTCTCTTCTAGAGTTTTTGTAACAATTTTTATTGAATTTTTTGGCAAGAAGATGTGTAGTTTGTGGTACAAAGATAAGTCTATTGCAAACTTTGATATTAGCATAGCTATGAAAGAGATTGTTAGTGTTTAACAGAGTTAATTAAAGAAAAATCTTATATTAGAGAATGCTTGAAGAACTTATTTATTTTAGGAGTATCAAAATTTAATATGGGTGAATACATAAGTTTTTTGAGTAGTCATTCAAATCTTCTCTCCATTCATCAATCAAAGAGGCTTAATGAACTTAAAGAGGTACTTTTATATTTAATGCACACAATAATAATTAAGCCTCAAAAAATAGATTTCCTCTAATTATAGGATTGTTTCAGTTTCTCTATATTTTAATGATGGAAGTTTCCCCTTGATAGCAATTGGGAAAAAAATCATGTATTTTCTATCAATTACAACAAAATAATGGAATTCCAAGTGTGATCTTAAGAAACAAATTCATGAGAAGGAGAAACACAACAATCATGAATCCATAGAAATGGTTGAGTAAGCAATGTAAAAAGTGATATGTGATAAATGAGGAGGATGATGTACGGTCATCTTAGGGAAATTAGTTTTTTGCATTACATAGTAAACTGGTTGTGTTTTGGTTTGGAACTTGTGCATTTTTTATTTTAGTTTGAAGTTTTGCATGTTTGTGTTTGGGATCCTAAATCATCTATAAATTTACCATGAAAACCATTAGATACGTATTTTGTTACACATATGGGCACACATGCTAAAGTAGACTCTTTCATAAGTGATATTATAAATAACCCTTACTACAATGGTAGAGCATGTCACAAGGTGTCATGTGTTATTGCACAAGCTTATGGAAGATAAGAGGGATCAAGTGTTCTTGTTCGGTATTGGATTTATGAAGGAGCCACTATTTGGCTAATAATTGGGAAATTTCAAGTCACTTTCATTAAATATGTTAGTCTACAAAATTTAATCTTTTTGCAACTATCTTTGAAATTATTTTATAAATGGTATTGCACAATGAAATGGATCAATAGTCCAAAAACAAACCATAATCCAATATTTAAAGAATAAGAGAAATGTTTGTGTTATTTAAATCTTTGAGAATATTTTTGGACTTACATAAATCCTTCACTACCTCCCATACATCTCTTAGAATGGATCCCCAAAATTTTTGATACAAACATATGGAGATCATCCAAACCGGGGGATTTGTTTGGAGGTAATTGGAAATTCACTTTTTTTTATTGCTAAATCAGTTTCTAGAGCCATCAAAATCTCATTATCTTATTCCTTTATTAAGAAAGGAATGTTCTATGGCACCACTACCCAGCACCATATTTTAAAAAAATGAATTCAAGATGGCCATATCTTCACAGTTTGTTAGATGATGGATATCTATTGAAGAAATGTTGTTTAATTTTATTTTGGCTTCTACTAACATTTGAAGCATAAAAAGAGTAATGAGGAGGCGATGGTTCAATTTTTTAAAGATGATGATCGAAAGAAATTAATCAAATTGGAGAGCTAGGGCTATGAGAGAACTTCCCTCAAGAAAATATGGGTGAGTTTCATTGAGGTGTTGATGCGTTACGTGACTTTGGAAGGGAGGTTTAGGGCTATTCTTGGTCACCATTTTAGACATGGTTTTTTTATTTCGTTTCCTTTCTTTCTATTATCATCTTTGGAGATCTTAGTGAACACACATCTAAAGAATAGGAGGGCCCCCGTCCTCCATGAAGGACTCATTTTATTAATTATGGAACATGTCAAGACTCTTCTCCTTGCTCTTGCCATCAAGGGAAAGGAGAAGACTTTAAGTGATGAGTCTGGGTCATCGAGGTCGAAGTCCTCTTCGGATGAGGAGGAGGATCTTTCTCTTACAGCTATGACTACATCTTCAAAGAAGAGGAAGGTAGTTGGTGCTAAGAGTAATAGGCCAGCTAAGCGGCTTGCCCTTTCTGGGAGTGAAGACATGGAGGTGGGGTCGGATGATCCTTCTCCGAATTCTATGGAGGTGGTTTTTGGTAGAGATGTTGTTGGTGGTGGCTGTGAGGTGGGGACACAGGATAATGATGTGGGTTTGGTTGACAAACTAAGGAGGTTGTCGATGTGTATTGCTAACCTAAAGAACAAGGCTTTGGAGTTTTCGACCAAGAATTATGGTGATAAGATAGTGATCATTGAGGATTCTCCTATGCAGGACTTGCCCAAGGAGGAGAAGGACAAGGAGATTAGGGATCTAGATGAGGAGGATGCGAAAAAGAAAGAAGCTAAACAAGAGCCTTTGAAGGTATATCCTCTTTCCGAGGACTTTTCTTATCTTGATGATGATGCTACTCGATGTATGAGTTATTGGATATGGCTAGGGCTAGGGCAACTGGTACCTTTAAATTAGCGAAGTGGACTATGCAGGAGTTCAATAAAATTAATATCAAAATCAGAGGTTTGAAGAAGAATCTAAAGAATTTTCTAAAAGGTTTAGTGTCAAACATTCTTATTGACAAAATGGTGGACCGTGAAGTTTCCTATCATGACTTTAAATATCTGTTTGATGAAATATTGTCTACACTGGAAGCCAAGGTTTTAGGTATAAATGCGGATATCAAAAAACTTTTGCAAGCGTGTCATATCTCTGTGAAGAACACTGTGGAATCCTTGGAAGTCCTTTTCAGAAAGATTTATGAGCTCAGGGAGGGTCATGTTTATTTCTCTGAGCTTATGGAGAAAGAACATGCGGCCAAGGGAAAAGGTAAAAAAGTTGCTAAGGATGATGACAAAGGACCTGCTGTTAGAGGGTTGACTGATTGGAAGAAATCATTTGATGCTAAGAAGAAGGAGCTGTTGGATATGGTTGAAATGCATAGGAACCAGTAGATGGAGGTGGCCAACACTATGAGTGGCTTGAGCTAGCACCTGGTATTTTTCTTTATTTATTTCTATTTCTTGTTGGGTGTAGGTTTCTTTTAGGTTGTTTTGCTATTTTGTGATTGTTGGGTGTTGATGGTAGTTTCTTGTCATATTTTTAGGTTAGCACCCGCTCTGTTGTGTTTTCTAGTTGTTGGGTTACTATTGGTGGTCTTTTGAATATCCTTTCATGCAACATTTTGTATCTTTTATTGTAAAGGGTTTCAGGGTCCCTTCAAAACCTGTTTTCCCCTTATAGTCAAAACATTTGAAGCATCGTGGATTTTTTGTGTGTTTAAATTTCATTTAGCTAACCAAATTCTCTAGATTTGGATTTCCATTTAATCTCTTCTCTAACTAATATTTATCCATATTGAGACATCAAATCCTTTTCTTTTAGGTGATCTACTTAAAACATAATTAAGGAAATAACCTTTTGATTTAACTCCTCTAGTTCCTTTTCTATTATAATCTTATCCTTAAAAATATATTTGAAAGAATTTTTATTCCAATCATTACACTCTATTTCAATGTGAAACATTTTAAAAACAAGATGAGCATCTTTGTTCCTTTTAGATTCATTGGCTTAAAACACTATTGCTAAATTAAATCCACTAAATCTTCTTTTATGACCCACATCTTCTCAAATCTAAATTGGTCTTTGAGAGGGCGTTTATCTTCTGAGATTGTTAGTAGCATAAAGAAATGATTAGAGCTTGAAATTGAGCATTCCAAAATTTGAGGGGATTGTAACCAATTGATAGTAAATAAGATTTTATCAAGATTTTTAGCAATATTTATAAACCTCTCATTCCTATTAGTCCAAGTGTAGGTCTTATGTTTTGGAGCTACATCCATGAGATCCACATCTATTATGAACGTTTGAAAATCAATTTGAGATTATGAAATGCAAGAAAGGCCCCCCACTTTTTTCTTCATGGAGAGAATTGCATTGAAATATCCCTCAAGGATAAACTAATTGTTCGACTTTGAGATTATAACTCATTCTGCACCTAGATTTTTTCTTTCAATCTAGTCAAACCATAAACATTAATTAAGAAAAATGAAATATCAATAAGTAAAATTCTTAGCTCAAGGAGCATCCAGTTGATGAAAAGAGGATTAAATCCATAAATACTCGAAAGAGTTTTTATAATATTCCCAAAACCCTGCTATCCCAGTTGCATCCAAACAAAATCCTTTCTAATCTTTGCATTGGTTTAAAAAGATGTTAAAAGCTAAAGACTTCAATTTTTTCTTCTAATAGAAAGATATTGACCAATAGGTTGTCAATTTGACACTTGGTCATACACATTTTGTTAGGTAGATTCAATATTCTAACATTCCATGTGGCAATCTACATTGTTCTCTAAGGGAGGGATTGCCCCCTTAGATCTTCAACATGTATTTTTAATTATTGGTTGCCTATTCAATAACACGATGTCTTCACTTTCTTTCCAATTTGTTTTCCTTCCACATTTACCCATAGATCATATATTAGCATTTAGTAATATAAATGTTGATTGACTAATGCATCTATAGTTTGTGATACCTAATTCTTCATCCAAGTCATTTTGTTAATTGTGTTAACAATAAAAGTAAAGTGTATCCTAAGATTTCAACTACTCACTAAAAATTTGATTTGGTGTATCCTAACATCTATTATCTTCATGTCACTAGCAAAAGTTGTTCCAAAATGGTATAGGTTTCAAAATCTACAAAGGGATCTTTTACTAAAAGGGATTTTTTATTCATATTTCCTCTTTATTGTTTCTTGAATAATTTTGCTTCTATGCAGGTCTTCGATTCTCCATTTAAACCAAAAAAATTGGATGGGAGATTAGGACTATTTTTAGTAGATAGCTCATACTAACATCATAGGTACACATAGTGACTAGATCATACATATGTCCCATATACACTATTTGACTAGCTCATACACATCACACAATGATATGCCACAAAAGTTATAACGAAATGATATGCTAAAATTTCATAATAAGAAAATTATGTTTTATCTCAATAATGCGTGTGCTATTTAGTGCTTGGAAATAAGGTACTAACCCTACTTTACATTTTATTATCTCTTAATAATAGTATTGATAGTGGAGGTATGCCTAATGAAAATGGAAATTGATAGGTTGACAAACATTAGAGGGGGAACAATGGTATGGGATGCATGAGAGAGAACATTAGGTTTATGTCGGATATGAGAAGTAGCAACCCGAGCAATGTTTTTAGAAGGAAGCACTATAAGGAGAGTTTTTAGATCAAAATAAGTGAGGTATCATGGGGAATGAAAAATATAAGAGATTGTGGAGGATCTAGGTGTATCATTAAGTTTTGTGAAGCATTTACTCTAATAGTCTCCTCCCACATATACTTTGTTGAGTGGTTGTTCAATCATTTTAGGAAATTTAAATTACAATTTTTAGGTTTATGTTCAATAATTTTTAGGGTTTAGGGTTTAGGGGTTAGGGTTTAGGGTTTAGGTTTTAGGGTTTAGGTTTTATGATTCACGGTTTAGGGTTTAGGGTTTAGGGTTTAGGGTTTAGGGTTTAGGGTTTAGGGTTCAAGGTTCAAGGTTCAAGGGGGTTTAGGGTTGAAGGTTTAGAGTTTAAGGTTTAGGGTTTAGGGTTTAGGGTTTAGGGTTATAATTAGTGACTTTAAACAAAATATCAAATCATAAAGGAAATTATTATTATTAAAACTATAATATAAATAATTATATATTTTATTTCACCTTTGTAATGGCAATTTTCTTAGTTTCACCATGCATGTTATGAACTACCTTAAATTTATAAAACATTGTTTATTTCAAATGAAAATATTTACACATAAGCTTCTCTTAGCTTCAAGAATATTTATTCAAATATTCTCTACTAACAAGGCCAACCACGTGAAGGTGGAAGCTTACATGGCCTCCCCTAATTGATCTAAGACAACCACAAAACAAAAAAAAACAACACAGCACAACACAAAACACCACAACACCACAACACCACAAAACATTACATCATACAAAACAACACAACACATACATTTCATTTTATTTATTAAAAAATATTTATATAGCTTTAAATGTGATTATTTTAGTCATTTGCAATGATGTTAATATGTGTGAGAAGCTAAATATTTATTTATATAGCTTTAAATGTGATTATTTTAGTCATTTGCAATGATGTTAATATGTGAGAAGCTAAATACTTATTTTATGTTCAAGGTTCAAGGTTTAGGGTTTAGGGTTTAGGGTTTAGGGTTCAAAGTTCAAGGTTCAAGGTTCAAGGTTTAGGGTTTACGTTTTAGGGTTTAGGGTTCAAGGTTCAATGTTTAGGGTTTAGGGTTGAAGGTTTAGGGGTTTAGGGTTGAGGGTTATAATTAGTGACACTTTAAACACTATAATATAAATAATTAAAATATATTTTAATTTACCTTTGCAATGACAATTTTGTTAATTTCACCATGCATGTTATGAACTACCTTAAATTTTTAAAACATTGTTTATTTCAAATAAAAATATTTACACATAAGCTTCTCTTAGCTTCAAGAATATTTATTCAAATATTCTCTACTAACAAGGCCAACACGCGAAGGTGGAAGCTTGCATGGCCTCCCCTAATTGACCTAAGACAACCACAAAACAACACCGCACCGCACAAAACACAACAAAATAATACATCATACAAAACAACACAACACATCCATTTTATTTTATTTATTAAAAAATATTTATATAGCTTAAAATGTGATTATTTTAGTCATTTGCAATGATGTTAATATGTGAGAAGCTAAATATTTATTATTAAATTTTAATCACAATCTTTATTTATTTTTATGTTTTAACATTTTTTATTAATTATAGATATTAAAATATCATTTCATAATTGCAGTGACACGCTTATGTCATTTTATAATTCATTATGCTTTTTTAAATGATATTTTTGTAAGGCATTTAAAAATTGTTATTATTATGACAAGTTAATTTTTTTAAAAAATTTTTTTAATTGTTTTTGTGGCATGGTTATGTAATGTAAATATAAAGTGAATACAAATAATTAAAATATATTTTAATTCACCTTTGCAATGACAATATATTTTAGGGGTTTAGGGTTCAGGGTTATAAATAGTGACACTTTAAACAAAATATCAAACCATAAAGGAAATTATTATTATTAAAACTATAATATAAATAATTAAAATATATTTTAATTCACCTTTGCAATGACAATTTTGTTGATTTCCCCATGCATGTTATGAACTAATTTAAATTTATAAAACATTGTTTATTTCAAATGAAAATATTTACACATAAGCTTCTCTTAGCTTCAAGAATATTTATTCAAATATTCTCTACTAACACGACCAACCACGTGAAGGTGGAAGCTTGCATGGCCTCCCCTAATTGACCTAAGACAACCACAAAACAACACAACAGGGCACAAAACAACACAACACCACAAAACAATACATCATACAAAACAACACAACACATACATTTTATTTTATTTATTAAAAAATATTTATAATATAGCTTAGAATGCGATTATTTTATTCATTTGCAATGATGTTAATATGTGAGAAGCTAAATATTTATTATTAAATTTTATCACAATCTTTATTTATTTTTATGTTTTAACATTTTTTATTAATTATAGATATTAAAATATCATTTTATAATTGCAGTGACATGCTTATGTCATTTTGTAATTCATTATGCTTTTTTAAATAATATTTTTGTAAGGCATTTAAAAATTGTTATTATTATGGCAAGTTAAAATATATTTTTTTGTATTTTTTTTGGCATGGTTATGTAATGTGAATATAAAGTGAATACATTTTGTTTTCGTAAGGGTAATTTATGATTATCCTTTGTGAACTGTTTTATAAATGATGCATAAAATATTTAGGAAGGGATTTGTGTTGTGATTAGTAAATGGTAAATTTGTTTTCAAAATTGTGGTTTGTAACTTTAGTGTTGAGATTAGAATTAATAAATTCTTAAATAAAAATTAAACATTAATCAAAATTATTCAAAAATGCAAAGAAAACGCGATGCAAAACTTAAAGAATGGTCTTGGCCTATCAACCATTCTTTAAGCTGTCGGACAAACACACGACCTCAAGGAATAACCATGGCCACTGGCTATTCCCTCTGGTCTTTAGAAAGGGTTTTTAGCCCCTTCCAATAAATTATTTTATTATATTTGTACATGTTACAATGCTATTAGGTCAATGTGCTTGACCGAAGTATTACTAAAGAAATGGTCAATGTCTACTTCCATCCCTTGTTGCTCTAAATACACACTAGAAATCTCACTCCTAGGCTTACCATTATGGTTAAAAACACTAATTGTTAGAAGAGTGGCCTTCAACCTACGTGTTCCGAGAGCAATAAGCTACAACTGCCCGCAACTTGCTGACAATTTGTAGTAGGATTCAAGTTGCAGGGAGGGGTTGCGAGCTTGCACAGTCTACTTGAGTTGTGTGTAACCCTGTCAACCTGTCATATATATCATTTAGTCATAAATCAGTCTCCATAATATAGCAAATATCAACATTTGATTTAAAGAACATGAGTTACATAAACAGTAAAATAAATAATGCAAATAATCTAAAATCCATTTAGAAAATAAAGAACCGTGTGATAATAGTAAGTAGAATTTTGTGGTGACAGTGAACAGGTGCTTTACCTCTTTGAGAAATCTGTTCTATACAAATGAGCATGGAAATAGAGAAGATGAAAAATCAACATAAAGAGTGACTGGCTAAGACAAGTGTGCAGACCTAGAAAAGTTTCAGAATAACTAGAGCCTCCAATCCAATTGCACAATACTTGAAAATATGAGAAGTGGTGACAACTTCGAAAGATAAAAAATTGGTTGGAAGACACAAGTCACAAAGATAATGACAGAGTATGTGACAGAGAAGCAGAACACCTTTTCACATCTTAAAAATATAATGAGCCTCTGTGACATGCCATAGATAACTCTTGCAGAGTCATAGTCATGGGGATCGGTAAATAGGGTAGTACTGAGCAAAGAGAATGGAGATTTTGTGAAGGGTATACAAAGGTTTGTGTAGAGACCAGTGGAGAGAGCCTCACAATTTTGAATGATATAGGAACAAATGAGCATCGAGAGAAGAGAATAGAGAAGGAACACTTTAAAAGAGACCAATGGAGAGCCTCACAATTTTGAACAAATGAACAAATAAGACGATTTTTCCATAACAACTAACCTATAATTGCAATAAATGCTGACCTAGTTGTTGTGAAAGATGAAGGATGTTTATGGTGCATACTAACGTGTTTTCCAAATTTTGAGGCCTCTATAGCCTGTATTCTAACTTAAATCTAATGTGCTATACAAGGCACTGGCAAGAAAAAATAGTTGTACCTTTGTAGGATCAATAAATATAGATTTCAAATGAATTCGTCATGGCAAGGAAACATGCTTAGACAATGAAGAGGTAGCTGAGGTTCATCAAAGTATAAAGATTGTCATTCAATAGCTAAGAGAATGCTATAAATAAAACTAGAGGGATCTGAAGGTGAGTGCAGCAGCATGAAATTGAGAAGAAAAGTGAAGTACTGTGTAGAAAAGAGAGTATAGGCACGCCATCTACAGGGTTAGCAAAATGGTTTCCCTTAATCTTCATTCACTTTCAGCAATAATTCTTCATCATTTTTAGTGAGGTAATCATCATGAAAGTTGTTTCAAAGCACATCCTTATAAGTTAGAAGAGAATTGCGCATTGAGTAACAGGAGATAAATGAGCAAAGTCTAAACATGTTGGGTAGATTATGGACATATGCTCACTCAAAATGGAGAAATTCATGGTTCAGGACAAAATCTGCCATGCATATGGTCTATTTGATAGGATAAGTTTCTAAATCAAGTTTTCTAACCAAATCTTGAGATATGAGGTTAGCTTGGGGACAAGAGTCAAATAGTACATTGATTTTAATGCCCTTAACTTTAATTTTTATATTGAACAAATATGAATGCTTCTTCTCGTGTATTGTACTGCAAACTCTTTTTGTATTGCAAGAATGGTCACAATTCACCTTCTAGCTACAATCAATTTCCTGAAACTTTTTAATTACTATACTTTCTTCTTGGATAGTAGGCGTAGAGTTTGTATGCTGATGCCAAAATTATCTCACTCATGCTACAGGTAGATGTATTAGTATTGACTTGGATTGTATCAGTCATTTTTTGTTGAAATTTGTCTCTACTGTATTGATTAAGGGTTTGAATTAATCTTTAAAAATGGAAGGAGAAGTATATGGCTTGGTTTATGTTGGAATGAGTTGAGTGTTGGATTGGCCTAGAATTTTGTTCAGTATGCTCAAAATGTTGTTTGCCGTGGTAATTTGAAGCCTAGAGTCTCGGTGGACAGAGAAATTTTTGATCCTTTGTATTAAGTCTTCCTTGCAAAGCTGCCAGGGCTAATTTTTGACTGATTATTAACATGTCGAGATTGAGTGAGACTTTTTGGGAGAAAGAACTCTTGTATGACAAAATGATTGCAAAGAATACATGAAATACATAAATTAAGGAAGAGAGCAGTGGATATCTGGTGAAAGGATGCCCTTGACTAATTATATGCTGAAGTTTTAGATATTAATCTATACATGTCCCAAGGAAGTTGAGTTCTATTTTCTTTGCAAACAAGGAGCTACTTTCCTTATATCTATTCCATTTTGAATTAATAATTCATAAACTAATGGGAGATTAAAACCCTAAGGATGGAAGGCTAGATTCTTTCTGTGCCAGAGGTACATGGAAGGAAGAGGACGAAATTGGCAGGAATTATGTGCAAGAGTAATGGTAGAAGGTGACCGTAAACCAGTGAATGCGAGATGAGGTTGATCAAATATAGTGAAAGGAGGTCAGCAAAATTAGCCTTGATGGATCATAGATGAAGGGCTGTATTGGATCAAGAACTATCCATGAAGATCCAAACAAAAAGAAGAGGACCTTTGATAAGTGCTAGTGTAAGTGAGGTGCATCTAAAATTGGAATAAGGTAGAGAAAAAGATGGGTTCACAATAGCTTCCGGGGATGACACCAAGCAAGGAACATTTGATGTATATCCACAAGTATGGCGTTTTTGGGAGGTTTGGTTGGGACAAACTTTACAACAACTAGGTCAGGATTTATTGCAATTATAGGAAACATGAAGGACGTTTATGGTGGATACTGCATACTAACGTGTTTTCCAAAGAACAACAATACCATAAATGACTTAGCAACTAGGTATGGTCAGCCAGAGGTGGGTTGGATCTCGATTATTGGATTCATTCTAAGGACTATTAAACCATACTGGCATCTACATTTTTGCCTTGTAGAATGAATTTTCCTATGTTCATTCTCTATTCTAAAAATGTGCAAACCTGAAGCCAAGGAGAATTTCATCCCTGTATCAGAAAATGAATAATTCGAACAAAAATATTTGAAACCCAATAAAAATTATAATGCTATGGCAAAAAACTACAGAGCAGGGCATGCACGGACATACCAAAAGCACAATAGGCAGCTAGACGTCCTATTAGGTCAGTGAACTACAAAGAAATTGAAGTCCAGCAAACCCCAATGACCTTGTGTATCAGCTTACTGCCACTATAAAAGGCATCCATCCCATTGTTGTTCAACAATAGAACTCCATGAGCCAAATCTATGTTTAAATTAGAGTCTCATTTCATCAGTCCTTTGCTCAAACCAGAAGAAAAAAGAAAACCACAATTTACCTTCAACATTTTTCTGTAAGAACATAGAAGTAAACATTAGTCAGTCTATTAGAATTGAAAACAAATCAAACTAAAACAATGTGCAAAGGGAAAATTACCTGAAACAAAAATATTGCCCTAACTCAATTGCAGCTTCCGTTCTCTGCTTCTTTCCTCTGCTCTGCCTCTTAATATAACACCAAAAAGAAAAAAGAACAAATGACTGAATAACAGACAGACCAGACCAGTGTGCACACTATGAACAACCCTTTAAAAAACTCTAAATCCTAAGAAAAAATCAAAGCATTCAGAAAAAAAAATAAGAAGAGAAAGAACGAAAACATTGTCAAAAATGAAAAACAATCACAAATGATATTTGACCTAATGAAATAGAATTGTTCATATAGATCATAGTTTGAAATGCTCTTTGCCGCTCTCCAGAGTTTGTTATTCTCAACAGAATACTCTCAACGGCTAAAAAGTTTGTTACAAAAATCAGATCTCAACGGAAATTTGAGTTTTTTCCCATCAGGTTCAATGGATGTGAACGCTATTATGCTGAACTGAATACGATTAAAAATATCGAAACATATCTTAGGTAGTCAATGAAATGATAGAATTATAGATGTGAACGCTATTATGCTGAACTGAATACGATTAAAAATATCGAAACATATCTTAGGTAGTTAATGAAATGATAGAATTATAGATGTGAACGCTATTATGCTGAACTGAATACGATTAAAAATATCGAAACATATCTTAGGTAGTCAATGAAATGATAGAATTATAGTGATCACTGTATGAATGTCATGGGGAGTGATAGGGTTTTCTTGATACCGTGGATTTTGTGCGCATTTTATTTTCTTTATATGTTTGTTTTTTAAATATTTTCTTTATATCTTACTTTTTAATGACTTATATTTGTAATTGTTTTTTTATAGAATTGTAAGTTAAAAATAAGAGGATGGTTTCTAGATTACAAAGTTGATGTTGATGTTTGTAATGGAGAAATTCATAGGTCTATGTCAAATTTTATTAACAATTTTTACAAGTCTTTTCGAGATCATATTTGAATTTTATTGATAGCAAAATACTCTCAACGGCTAAAAAAAGTAACTAAGTTTGTTACTCGCTAAGTCTCAACAAAAATTTGATTTTTCTCAGGTCTCAAAAGAAATTTGAATTTTTTTTCGATCAGTTTTATATTCATATGAAAAAATAACTAAGCTCTTTTATATATTCTTTTAACACAACAACATGAGTTAGGAAGTCTACTCATTCATCTTGATTCTTTGTAGAAGGAAAATAGAGAATGATTTAATATAATATTTAAATTCTTTATTTTCCTTTATATCAGAGCCTTTGCACTTAGCAAGACTTGATCCTTGGTGCGCTCATTTAGAACCTTTCAACTTTACCAGTAGATCAAGGGCCCATTAACAAAAATAAAATAAAAAATAATAATAATAATTAGATTTAATCAGATTATAAAAATATCTACAATGTTGAAAATAATTAGATTTGAATTTTATTTAGATAATCATAATGCTAAATTAATTACTAGAAAAGTGTAAAATTTTAAAATAATAATAAATCATTAAAAAATGTCACAAAAAGACCTTGTTGATTAGATAAACATCTTAAAAAACATATTGCATAGAGAAAGAATTACAAAATGAGTTGCAAAATACTTGTATATTTTCTTCTCCTTTGTTTCCGTATCATAAAGTCTATAAATAGTCTTCACTTCAAATAGAAATTAGTTGTAATCATTTTCTACTACTATAAATTTTTTAAAAATATACTTAAAAATATTAGACTATTAACTTTAGTATTGTTATTTAAGATTTAAAATCTTATAAATTAATAAATGACTTCTAAAAATAAAATTTTAAATGCAACATATGGTTTAGATGGGGTCCACAAATTTAACTTTATTTTAGAATATTATCTTTCAATATTAAACAAACAAAATAATCCAAATAATAAAGCATTTAGAAAATGTCGCCTACATGCATAGATAATCAAGTTTGTACCAATAGCATCAATTAAAAAAGGAAAAATAGAAACAAATGTCACTAGAATCAAGTAGCCTACAAATGTAATAGCAAAAATATTTAAAGTGGTGCAATCAATTTCCTTCTAAGTTGTGTAAGTAGAAGTCAATTCTTCCAACAATAGTAGCAATCTTGTGCAAACCTAACCACAACGAATTAAAATTTTGATGTTTTTTAGGGTCCTCTCTTGCTTTGTCCCATAATAGGACAAGGTCATCAACTTTAAATATCTTTTTTCATCCATGGCGAACAAAACACTTATTCTTTGAGTAGTAATCTACAATTCAATAGACGTTGTTACTTCAAAGTCATAAGTGGGCATGAAAAGAGAAAAAATTGTGCTAACTTTAATAGTAGCTCTATCAATCCATCAAACTTCAAATATATAGTTATAGATAATTTTATAAAAACTACATCATATTTAAAGAATAAAATTATATTTGAGAACTAGTGAGGCCATAAACGGGGACCTCATCCCAGTGCCTGGTACTACAACGAGCTCCTCCTCTTCATCAAGGGTACCTCCTCTTCATCAAGAGTATCTTCAATACTTGGTCCTGTCATGAGCTTCCCTCCTCTTCATCAAGGGTATGTTTAATGCTTGGTCCTATCACGAGCTTCCTCCCTCTTTAGCCTAGGGTGATTTTCAATGCTAGTCCAACACTGTCAATAGTAGCAACAATGCTACGGGTCAAGTTTGGAGACTTGAACCCTAGAGGCCACAACAACAACACCACTCATCCAATGCACCGCAGGCTCATGCCCTAGTAATTACTTTTATTAATTTATACACTCTTGTTTATATATAAATATAAACATGACACACAATAATGCTATTAAATATGTAAAATGCATTTAAAAAGTAAAAATCAATACACAAAATATTTTTTTTGTTCGTAAAAATAATTTTATATTAAATTTCTTTTTGCAGTTGAGTACATTCCAGTGGGCATGATATAGATGTTATTTTCCCATAGCCCTCCACCTTCAATCCTTCACTTTCTCCTCCTCCTGAAGGTACTCGCTGAAGCGCCCCTTACAACAAGCCTCCATCACCTTCTCTAGGTATAGGAATAGTCTCAAAAAGTCAACACCTCTTCTCGCTCATGCCATGTGCTCTCACAACTCGTCTCCCTTCACATCCAAGAGGAGAGGATACCTCTTCACTTAGATATCAAGAAGTAGCACTTGCCTCATCTGCCTCAAGCGCGAAATACCTACCCCCAGCTCAACCACAATAATCACCTCCTCAACCCATCCTAACAGATCCACCATCACTAATTTCCTCACCATGAGAAGCACCTCTGCCTTTGACAACTCCAAATCAAGGAGTGCGACCACAAACCATGAGAGGATGTCCACGTTGGTCGTGTATCTTTCATCAAAGACCATGAATTCCTTGCCCAAAACCAATTCGGCCACCCCAAGAACAAGTCATGTCCTTGAAATATGTGAATTGATTTAGTTTTCATAAAATTAGGAGATAAATATTCCAATCAATAAAAAATGCCATCTTCTACCATTAAAAATATGGTTCATAAGATTTTGATACAAAAAGTAAATATATCTCAAAAAACCTAAGTCTCAACAAAAAGTAACTAAGTTTGTTACTCACTAAGTCTCAACAAAAAATTGTTTTTTCTTAGGTCTCAATAGAACATGAGTTAGAAAGTAGACTAAAACACAAGAACATGAGTTAGGAAGTCTACTCATTCATCTTGACTCTTTGTAGAAGGAAAATAGAGAATGATTTAATATAATATTAAAATTCTTTATTTTCCTTTATATTAAAAAAACTAGAAGAAAAAATAATATATATATTTTTTAATTAATTAATTAATTTTTATGGAGGTCATCCCTTTTTCGGTGTCGGAGCCTTTGCACTTAGCAAGACTTGATCCTTGGTGGGATCATTTAGAACCTTTCAACTCCACCAGTAGATCAAGGGCCCATTGACAAAAATAAAATAAATAATAATAATAATAATTAGATTTAATCAGGTTATAAAAATATCTACAATGTTGAAAATAATTAGATTTGAATTTTATTTAGATATTCATAATGCTAAATTAATTACTAGAAAAGTGTAAAATTTTAAAAAAATAATAAATCATTAAAAAATGTCACAAAAAGACCTTGTTGATTTATAAACATCTTAAAAATCATATTGCATAGAGAAAGAATTACAAAATGAGTTGCAAAATACTTTATATTTTCTTCTCCTTTGTTTTTGTATCATAAAGTCTGTAAATAGTCTTCACTTCAAATAGAAATTAGTTGTAATCATTTACTACTACTATAAAAATTTAAAAAATATACTTTAAAATATTAGACTATTAACTTTAGTATTGTTATTTAAGATTTAAAATCTTATAAATTAATAAATGTCTTCTACAAAGAAAATTTTAAATGCAACATATGGTTTAGATGGGGTCCACAAATTTAACTTTATTTTAGAATATTATCTTTCAATATTAAACAAACAAAATAATCCAAATAATAAAGCATTTAGAAAATGTCGCCTACATGCATAGATAATCAAGTTTGTACCAATAGCATCAATTAAAAAAGGAAAAATAGAAACAAATGTCACTAGAATCAAGTAGCCTACAAATGTAATAACAAAAATATTTAAAGTGATGCAATCAATTTCCTTCTAAGTTGTGTAAGTAGAAGTCAATTCTTCCAACAATAGTAGCAATCTTGTGCAAACCTAACCACAATGAATTAAAATTTTGATGTTTTTTAGGGTCCTCTCTTGCTTTGTCCCATAATAGGACAAGGTCATCAACTTTAAATATCTTTTTTCATCCATGGCGAACAAAACACTTATTCTTTGAGTAGTAATCTATAATTCAATAGACGTTGTTACTTCAAAGTCATAAGTGGGCATGAAAAGAGAAAAAATTGTGCTAACTTTAATAGTATCTCTATCAATCCATCAAACTTCAAATATATAGTTATAGCTAATTTAAAAAAATTTACATCATATTTAAAGAATAAAATTATATTTGAGAACCAGTGAGGCCATAAACGGGGACCTCATCCCAGTGCTTGGTACTACAAGAAGCTCCTCCTCTTCATCAAGGGTACCTCCTCTTCATCAGGAGTATCTTCAATGCTTGGTCCTGTCACGAGCTTCCCTCCTCTTCATCAAGGGTATGTTCAACGCTTGGTCCTATCATGAGCTTCCTCCCTCTTTAGCCTAGGGTGATTTTCAACGCTAGTCCAACATCGTTCCTCCCTCTTTAGCCTAGGGTGATTTTCAACGCTAGTCCAATGACGTTCCTCCCTCTTTAGCCTAGGGTGATTTTCAATGCTAGTCCAACACTATCAACAGTAACAACAATACTACGGGTCAAGTTCTGAGACTTGAACCCTAGAGGCCACAACAACAACAACACCACTCATCCAATGCACCACGAGCTCATGCCCTAGTAATTACTTTTATTAATTTATACACTCTTATTTATATAAATATAAACATGACACACAATAATGCTATTAAATATGTAAAATTCCTTTAAAAAGTAAAAATCAATACACAAAATATTTTTTTTGTTTGTAAAAATAATTTTATATTAAAAAAAAAAATTGCAGTTGAGTACATTCCAGTGGGCATGATATAGATGCTATTTTCCCATAGCCCTCCACCTTCAATCCTTCACTTTCTCCTCCTCCTGAAGGTACTCATTGAAGCCCCCTTACAACAAGCCTCCATCACCTTCTCCAAGTATAGGAATAGTCTCAAAAAGTCAACACCTCTTCTCACTCGTGCCATGTGCTCTCACAACTCGTCTCCCTTCACATCCAAGAGGAGAGGATACCTCTTCACTTAGATATCAAGAAGTAGCACTTGCCTCATCTGCCTCAGGCACAAAATACCTACCCCCAGCTTAGCCACAATAATCACCTCCTCAACCCCTCCTAATAGATCCACCATCACTAATTTCCTCACCATGAGAAGCACCTCTGCCTTTGACAACTCCAAATCAAGGAGTGCGGCCACAAACCATGAGACGATGTCCACATTGGTCGTGTATCTTTCATCAAAGACCATGAATTCCTTGCCCAAAACCAATTCGGCCACCCCAAGAACAAGTCATGTCCTTGAAATATGTGAATTGATTTAGTTTTCATAAAATGAGGAGATAAATATTCCAATCAATAAAAAATGTCATCTTCTACCATTAAAAATATGGTTCATAAGATTTTGATACAAAAATTAAATATATCTCAAAAAAACTAATTACTAAAATAAATCATTTTATATTTAAATTATCAATCTATTTCATATAATTATTTAAATAAAATCTAACATCAAATAATATTTATTGATGTAACAAAACAACTTAAAAATACATTAGAAATTCATATATTTAAATCTTAACTCATTAGACCTTCAAACTTTGATGCATATTTTGACACCAAGATGTAATACTTCTAACTGACTATCAAATATTAAACCAACTTTTAAAAAAAATTAAATTATCAATTTAATTTAAACCAATATTTGTATTATATAATTTATAATTTTCTTTAGGTCATCGCCTAATTGAACCCCAACAGTTACTCAATTGAGATTAAACTTGATTCAATACCGCAAGGGTTCCAAGGACACCAGCTATTAAACCTCCACTTGAAAAATTACCATGGATCAAATAGTGAAAAATATTGTAATGAGCATTGTTATTCAAAGCCAAGTTTTAGGGCTTTTGCAGCTAACATGCAAGTGTATCATCACCTTCACAATGGATATGCATAAACATTAGAATATGTTGTGTTATTTTTAGGTTCCATGATGGTGATTAGGCTTTGAACACGGTGAATCACACCTTTGATGATCTTCAAGGCTGTGTAGTAATATGTTTTTCTACAGATTTGGAATGATTAATGAGGTCATTCAAAGGAGTCCAGTTCACAAAGTTCATACAAGATTTCAAACTTTCAATCATACCTAGAAATATGTAAGTTATTCAATGTTTCTATCACTATCAAAAATTGCTATGAGTTGTGTCACTTTCAAGGTTTATGTGTCATCATGAAGTCTACAAAAATTCATGCAATAAATCTATAAGGTTTGTGAAGGGTTTTAAAAGCATACATGTAAGGTCTAGTTAGGTCTATAATTAAGTAGTTCGTGTCACATAAAAACTATTAATGGCCATTATGCTTATAATAGTAAATGGGCAAACAATAGTTTGATCTTTCAAATCAATAGTCTAACACAAAGAATACTATCAAACAATGACAAGTACGGTTTGGGTTGCTTGATGAATAAGGTCTATCAATTGTCCATGTCAAAGAGATGCAAAAGAACCATTTCAAACCATATATAATATACATACCCTGAGAATTTGTGTATTCATGAGGAAAATTCTAATCATTGTTAAGGGTTTTCGCAAAGGATGGAAGAAAATCATAGCTTGGTCATGGTTAAGAGGAAGGGGGATAAATGGAAGAGGTAAAGATGAAGATGTTTAGGAAGGCCTCACAATAGAAAATAAATTTGTACTATACAAGAAGTATCATAAACCTTGGACATGCTAGAGAAAACTAAAGGATGCTATCTGTGAACTGTGTGATGATAGTGAGTAGAATTCTTTGGTGACAGTGAACATGTGCTTTACCTCTTTAAGAAACAATGCAAGGCTATCAATTCTATACAAATGAGCACGTAAATAGAGAAGATGAAAAAGCAACATAAGAAGTGATTGACAAAGACAAGTGTACAGACCTAGAAAAGTTTCAGAATAGCTAGAGCCTCCAACCCAAGTGCACAATACTTGAAGGTTATGATAAAGCATCAACATTCTACACCAAAAATATGAGAAGTAGTGACTACTTGAAAATATAAAAAATGGGTCAAAACATGTGTTTTGTATGGAAGAGACGAGTCATGAAGATAATGACAGAGTATGTAATAGACATGTAGAATACCTTTTCACATCTTAAAAATATAATGACCTCTATGACAAGCCATAGAAAACTCTTGCAAAGTGATAGTCATGGGGATCGATAAATAGGGTAGTAGTGAGGGAAGAGAATAGAGATTTCATGAAGGGTGTACAAAGGTTTGGCTTAGAGATGATAAAAGAAAGGAAAGGCTCATTAAAAGACACCAATGGGGAGCCTCACAATTTTGAATGATATGGGAACAAATGAGCATGCAATGGGTAGTGATAAATAAGCCTATGTCTCCATAAAAACTTATTATATGGTCTCACCGAAAGATGATGTTGCTCATGTTAATTATGATTTTTCTCACAAGAACATGAGTTAGGAAGTCTACTCATTCATCTTGACTCTTTGTAGAAGGAAAATAGAGAATGATTTAAAATAATATTTAGATTCTTTATTTTCCTTTATATAAAAAAAAACTAGAAGAAAAAATAATCATTTTTTTTTTTAATTAATTAATTAATTATATTAGTTTTTTTTTTATGGAGGTCATCCCTTTTTCAGTGTTGGAGCCTTTGCACTTAGCAAGACTTGATCCTTGGTGGGCTCATTTAGAACCTTTCAACTTCACCAATAGATCAAGGGCCCATTAACAAAATAAAAATAAAAAATAATAATAATAATAATTAGATTTAATCAGGTTATAAAAATATCTACAATGTTGAAAATAATTAGATTTGAATTTAATTTAGATAATCAAAATGCTAAATTAATTACTAGAAAAATGTAAAATTTTAAAATAATAATAAATCATTAAAAAATGTCACAAAAAGACCTTGTTGATTAGATAAACATCTTAAAAATCATATTGCATAAAGAAAGAATTACAAAATGAGTTGCAAAAGTACTTGTATATTTTCTTCTCCTTTGTTTTTGTATCATAAAGTCTATAAATAGCCTTCACTTCAAATAGAAATTAGTTGTAATCATTTACTACTACAATAAAAATTTAAAAATTATACTTTAAAATATTAGACTATCTACTTATTGTGTTTCGAACGTGCCAACCTGGATTGAGAAATAAATTTCCTATGCCCTTCCCTTCATCCTAGACTCCCTACGCTAGCAATGCATCACCATGGATTTGATGGGTGTTGATTGCCACCATCCTTCGCCTGCAATCCTATACTGCACCAACCTGTCGATAGCATCACATATCCCAACCTCCGCCAAGTTACAACAGGAATACAGAAAATATTATGTGTATAAAATTAATTATAATTATTTTTATTAGATTTTATTGTTAAGCATTTTAATGGGATAAAAAATAGCTAATATTAAGAAGTCAAATAGTTTAAAATCAAGAACAAGTCATGTCCTTGAAATATGTGAATTGATTTAGTTTTCATAAAATTAGGAGATAAATATTCCAATCAATAAAAAAATGTCATCTTCTACCATTAAAAATATGGTTCATAAGATTTTGATACAAAAATTAAATATATCTCAAAAAAACTAATTAATAAAATAAATCATTTTATATTTAAATTATCAATCTATTTCATATAATTATTTAAATAAAATCTAACATCAAATAATATTTATTGATGTAACAAAACAACTTAAAAATACATTAGAAATTCATATATTTAAATCTTAACTCATTAGACCTTCAAACTTTGATGCATATTTTGACACCAAGATGTAATACTTCTAACTGACTATCAAATATTAAACCAACTTTTAAAAAAAATTAAATTATCAATTTAATTTAAACCAATATTTGTATTATATAATTTATAATTTTCTTTAGGTCATCGCCTAATTGAACCCCAACAGTTACTCAATTGAGATTAAACTTGATTCAATACCGCAAGGGTTCCAAGGACACCAGCTATTAAACCTCCACTTGAAAAATTACCATGGATCAAATAGTGAAAAATACTGTAATGAGCATTGTTATTCAAAGCCAAGTTTTAGGGCTTTTGCAGCTAACATGCAAGTGTATCATCACCTTCACAATGGATATGCATAAACATTAGAATATGTTGTGTTATTTTTAGGTTCCATGATGGTGATTAGGCTTTGAACACGGTAAATCATACCTTTGATGATCTTCAAGGCTGTGTAGTAATATGTTTTTCTACAGATTTGGAATGATTAATGAGGTCATTCAAAGGAGTCCAGTTCACAAAGTTCATACAAGATTTCAACCTTTCAATCATACCTAGACATATCTAAGTTATTCAATGTTTCTATCACTATCAAAAATTGCTATGAGTTGTGTCACTTTCAAGGTTTATGTGTCATCATGAAGTCTACAAAAATTCATGCAATAAATCTATAAGGTTTGCAAAGGGTTTTAAAAGCATGTGTAAGGTCTAGTTAGGTCTATAATTAAGTAGTTTGTGTCACATAAAAACTATTAATGACCATTATGCTTATAACAGTAAATGAGCAAACAATAGTTTGATCTTTCAAATCAATAGTCTAACACAAAGAATACTATCAAACAGTGACAAGTATGGTTTGGGTTGCTTGATGAATAAGGTCTATCAATTGTCCATGTCAAGGAGATGCAAAAGAATCATTTCAAACCATATATAATATACATACCCTAAGAATTTGTGTATTCATGAGGAAAATTCTAATCATTGTTAAGGGTTTTCACAGAGGATGGAAGAAAATCATAGACAAGAATACAAATGGTCATGGTTAAGAGGAAGGGGGATAAATGGAAGAGGTAAAGATGAAGATGTTTAGGAAGGCCTCACAATAGAAAATAACTTTGTACCGTACAAGAAGTATCATAAACCTTGGACATGCTAGAGAAAACTAAAGGATGCTATTTGTGAACTGTGTGATGATAGTGAGTAGAATTCTTTGGTGACAGTTAACATGTGCTTTACCTCTTTAAGAAATAATGCAAGGCTATCAGTTCTATACAAATGAGCACGTAAATAGAGAAGATGAAAATGCAACATAAGAAGTGATTGACAAAAACAAGTGTGCAGACCTAGAAAAGTTTCAGAATAGCTAGAGCCTCCAATCCAAGTGCGCAATACTTGAAGGTTATGATAAAGCATCAACATTCTACACCAAAAATATGAGAAGTAGTGACTACTTGAAAATATAAAAAATGGGTCAAAACATGTGTTTTGTATGGAAGAGATGAGTCATGAAGATAATGGCAGAGTATGTAATGGACATGTAGAATACCTTTTCACATCTTAAAAATATAATGACCTCTATGACAAGCCATAGAAAACTCTTTCAAAGTGATAGTCATGGGGATTGATAAATAGGGTAGTAGTGAGGGAAGAGAATAGAGATTTCATGAAGGGTGTATAGAGGTTTGGTTTAGAGATGATAAAAGAAAGGAAAGGCTCCTTAAAAGACACCAATGGGGAGCCTCACAATTTTGAATGATATAGGAACAAATGAGCATGCAATGGGTAGTGATGATAAATAAGCCTATGTTTCCATAAAAACTTATTATATGGTCTCACCGAAAGATGATGTTGCTCATGTTAATTATGAATATCAAGAGATGTACCAAAAAAATATTTCTATAAAAGATTAAGGCTTGTGGAGATATGACATAGTATGCACAAATATAGAGGATCCTTTCCAACCAGCTAGGGTAGTCACCCTTGTGAAAAATATAAGGTTGAGGAATCATGAAGATACAAGGGTGATGGACAATAAATAGTCATCAAATTACTATTAGAATAGTCCAATCATAGAAAATGCCCTATACAGAGTACAAGGTATGTAACATAGAGACTGTCAAACCTTTTAAAGGTTATGAAGCCTCCTAAAACATGACCAAAGACCAATGTGCAACTAGTATGAAAGGCAACTTGAAACCCCAACATGGAATTTGTAAAGTGGTCTTCATAATACTTGAGTCCCATGAAACAATTGTTAGAAGGGAAGAGTATGATTTACACTAATTCAAGGTCATCTAGAAAGTGTTCAAAATTTTATTTCCATCATGCCAAAAATTATACCCTTTGATAATTGGTGTGGATCAAATTGTTTGGGGGCTAGAAAATTGACTTAAAAAGTACTAAAGTAGTAATCAATGTGAATTTCACTCTATTGGAAAATACTAAAGAAGAGGTGATCTATAGCCCAAGGTGATCTATAGACCAAGTGAGTGCATGACTGATGATTTGGAGGAGCAATCATGAAAAAATCTTTAATCCATGAGATAAAGATCAAAATGTAGATGACTATCACAACACCCTGAAATGATGACGAGCACAATCAAAGGGAAATCACCTTAAAAAAAAGTCATAAGGATGAAAATGAAATTCATCATAGGAAAACCACAAAATTCAAGTGATAGCCATCAAATGGACAATCACCTTAATGACAATAGACATTCAAGTCAAGAAATCTTTTCATATGGGAAGGTACACACCATGCAATGAGTTGATGCAAGAGCATAGGCTCAAAACCAATCAAGTGACTTTAGGATATGGAAATGAGGAAATTTTCATGTTTCCAAGTGGTCTTGCAGGTCAAGACATCCATTTAAGTCATTTGGATAAGGGTTTCCCATTTTCCCACAAAAATGGAGTATTTAAAAATTCAAGTTGTAAAAGGACTTTTGGAGGCCTCAAACATGAACATGAAAGGTGTCAAGAGGCTAAAATGACCTTGAAGGTCTCATATAACATATTTATATTCTTCCATATTGTAAAACCACCTTGACATGTTGTCAAGAGATGAATGAGTGTAGTGGGAAGCAAAAAGGGTAAGTTGAGTAGGTCTAGGTGGATAGGAATGAGTGGATAAAGCTTATAAGTTTGAAATACAAAGCTATAGGGATGAAGACTGCATGGTATTAAGGAGATAACCATGTTTTCTATTCAAGGAATTAGTTGAATAAAATTAGGAGAGGTTGAGTTTGTTTAGGAGCAACTTTAGAGGTTGCCAAAGATAGCAAAGACTAGTTTTTTGTATATAATCTATTGAAGAAGACAATAGGAGGAGTATAAAGGTGTATAGGTGTGGATAATGTGTGAAGTAATTGTATTTAGAGTTTACTGAAGGAATAAGCAAGTGATTATGGTTGTGTATACTCTGTTGCATGTTTTCTTGTTTTTCTTGTATTTTTGGTATGTAAACTTCCATATAGACCCTTAGAACCTTAACTTGAGCATTGTGATGATTCTATGAGGTGTAATATACGTGAGGAGACATAATCCATGATTTATACCCATTGAAGCAACTTATTTTGCATTTTATAGTAAATTAGGTACTCTTGACCAGTAAGGGGACAATTTTAGTAAATTTTGATTTTCTCCCAATTCCACCATTAAAATATTATAAAACTTGGTGGAAATCTTATTCAGATATACACAAAGCTATAGGAAATACTTAATATGTTTTTCACAAACTTTTAAGTGACATTTTGAATAAGCCCTACTCTATTTGACCTAAAGAGACCATGTTTTAGTGTATTTTTTGAGATTTATTGTGTTGGGTGAGTGATTTATGCAATATGATTATTTATTTACACCTCCCCTATCAATATCAAGGTTTAAATCCACGTGAAAGTCTTTGCTGTTACATTATAGTCCCCAAAATAAGCTTAATTTAACTGTTATAGCCCAGTTTTTTCCTATTTCGTACAAGACAACCCTATCTAATTTTCACATATGTATTATAAGGACACAAAGGGTATCCAAATAAGGTATAATATATCCATTTTCAGGTGCATGAAGGAATTTATGATAGGAAAGGTCGCTAAGAATAGCTACAAGCTCCTATGCCACTTACAAGGCAAGTACATGTTATGCTAATCACAGAGCTCTGCCCATGCATGGAAAAAGGTTGGTATAGTAAAATTAAGAATTATTGAGTGTTTTTAAACCATGGTGAATATCTATAAGTCTTCCAATCAAGATTTTGTCTTATTTTAAGCCTAGAGTGGAGCTAGTGTGAGCTAGTAAGAACTTAGATTGCTTAGTTCATTGCATAAACATATAAAAATGGAAGCATATTATCTAGTTCAGATCTCTAGATAAAATATATTCCATGAAGGTTATGATTCAGGTGAATAGACAAGGTGTGAAAGGTTTCAAGCAAGTGTTCAAGGTAAATAGCCAAGTTGATGTGAGTATGGCTGAGCTAGGATGGCATCATGAGGTAAGAATGATAGTGACCATAAAATATCAATAGGGTAGACCTTTAGGAAGGATAATTTATAGTATTCATTGATATTACAATCACTATAACCATGGAAGAGTTTGAGAAGATGGTAGTGATCAATATAATAGGTGATCAAGAAGAAGAGCTTGTTGATGTATAGGTTTGAGAAGAAAAACTTAGTGACAGTCTTTTCAAGATACCAAGGAAGTAATCATGCAATGGACTATACAAATATCGTGCTAAGGTCAGTCACTTTGAAAAAAATTAGTAATAAGACAACCGCCATGCAAAGGGCATAGTTGTATAAGGTGTCATCTTGTGTGCTACTTTAGTGATGCTCTAAGATTATGAATTCTTGACTCTACTGCCCATAGGGGCCATTTAAACTTTATCCATTAGAGGAATGATACAATGTTCAACCTTTAGTCATTTGAATGTCTCCATGAGTATTTCATGTACTTTTGGTAGTATAGCTAACTATCTTAATCACGATTTCTGATTTGAGTGTTGTCTAGCTAACTATTTTAATCATCATTGCTGATTTGAGTGTTGTCTAGCTAACTATCTTAATCACAATTTTTGATTGCTAGTCTCGCTAACTATTTTATGTCTCCAATATTTACATATAGAGTCTATCTTGTGTGTGGTATTGCTAAGAATTATCCTCCATGTAATCTTGTAGAAGGTGGCATCTTGTGTCCTACTTTAGTGATGCTCTACAATCATGAATTTTGTTGCCCAAATCTTGTAAGAGAGTTCAGTGTACTATTGATGATAAAAACTTGTCTATTCATGATGTTGATGTTGTTTTCCATCCTAATTCTTCAAATGATGATGAACTTAGTCTTGTAGATCTCGTTGAGACTATATTGACTAGTCTTGATGTTGATATTTCTAAGATGCCACTTGGTGTATTTGATAAGTGATCACTTGCTGAAAGGATTGCAGAGTTGAATCTAATTCCCAAAGAGAATGATTTTGTATCCGTTATTTGTGTTGATGGTGTTGATCTTATTCCTATAATTTCCTATTCTGATTGGGATACTAATGATGCTCTTTTTGATGCAAGCTATCAAATGTTTGGTAAGCAACATGATTATTTTATATTGAGTATGATGGATATGCAACTCATGATGATGGTAGTCCTTATTGGCGTGTTTAGACTATTTGAGGCTATAGAGATTGCAATATTTCCTCATATTGATTCGGTAGAACAAATTAGGCCCACATTTTGTGCACTTGATTTGTAAGTGGAAAATGCAAAAGGCAGCGTACACACTTCCCATTAAATTGAAAACCTAAAAGAGTGGTTGAATAGAAACTTGTGACGAAAAATCAAAAGGGCATTATTGAGTTGTGCGTCTATCCATAAATATCTTCTTATGAGGTCTAAATTGTTGATTTAGCATACATCCCATTCGAGAGGGTTATATGCTCTCTACTCTCCACCAAGGAGACTTTGTTGGAATTCTCCTCTCTCATTTGTTAGAGGGGTCTTTGTGTGTATGCCAAATTCACGTGAAGACTTTACAAATATAATAGATATGTGCAGTTTAGATGCTTTGTTCAGATTTGAAGCTTGTATGTCATCGTTGATGTATTTCAAAATTTGTTAGCTTTTAGCCAAATTTTATTGATGTCATGGTTGGTGTACTTACAATGCAATCATATCATTGATGTTTTTATCATTATAAGACATTTTATTGGTCAACCTGGGCATTATAATGCAATCTTCTATGAGATATTCTTCTTACATAAAGGCTATGGGAGTTGTTCTTTCAATTTGCACCGGAAATAAGGTGATTTCCTACTCTTTCTTTCATAGTTGATTGGTCCCTAGAATATGCACCTTTTATGTTAATGGCCATGTGTAACCTAGTCAAGCAAGAGTAGTTTCAAATTGGATTTTCCTACTTGTAGATTCAAATTTAAGAATTGGATAAAAATAGGCTCAAATGTTATTATGTTAGATTAAGTTTCACTTTATATATAGTGTTAGCTAGTACTTGGTCAAAGAATCTAAAATCAAACTTGTAGCATTGAGAAATGAGTAAATATGTATATTTGTGAAAGTGAGGATTAGAGTTATGCTTTTGTTTTTGTGTTGTTAGTGACTTAGTATTCATTTTTAAGATTAATGTATCTTAGATTAAGGTTATATATCACACTTTGGCAATATGTATGACCTAGTTAACCAACAACCTAATAACATAGGATAATATATAGGTTTCAAACATATGTCATGGTCTAATGGTAGATAGTGATGGTCAAGCTTGTGTTATTTGCATCTATATATAGTGGATGAACCATCCATTTCTCTTATCATTTGAGTATATAAAATAGTTAGTTTATGTTTGTTTTTTATATTTTATATGCATAATATGTGATAAAAGTGCATCCTAATGTAAATATAAGAGACAAATAATGAACTAATTGCATTACACAAAATGTAAAATACCAACACTTAGAGGAGGATTTTGTAGTGATTAATTATGTTCAAAGATCGCTAATTAAGATCAAAGGTGTCAAAGTGATTAAAGGCATAAATAACATAAGTGATCAATATTACATTAAGCAATTTATGTCACGTTCTTTCATTTTTTGCTTCAAACCCCTAAAAAAATTGACTTTTTATGCAATTTCCTTCTAATTCAATGTTGAATTCTATGTAAATCTATTATGATTAGTAAAATTATGAAAAGAATGAATCTATATTCTCAAATTTAAACAAAAAATCTCATAATAAACATTTCAATCCTCCAAACATGAAAATATTACCTAAGATAATCAAATTTGATCTAAGAACTTTAAATTTTCTTCTTGTACATTGTCAATCAAACAAAATGGTTCTGAAAAGGTGATGGAGTATGCAAAATATGGTGGTACATGAAGTCAACACGATGAAAAATTATTTCCTTGTTGGACAAAGCACAATAACCAAACAAAAGCAAGGAATGCGGACTTGTATCATGGGTATGGTGCCTTTTTATCATTTTTAGCAAAGGCCATTTGGTGCTAGCCAAATAAGATTTGTAGATATTTTCCAAATATTCACAAATTGGAAAGTAGACAAAGAGAGATAGAAGAGAAATAAAGAAGGTGAGGGAATGTGTGACAAAGAGAGACAAACACTTGTACCCTAAACCATAAACCATAAATCATATATCCTATACCTTATAATGTACCATAAACCTTCCACCATCAATCTTGTACCTGAAACCCTAAGCCTTGTATCCTCAACCCTAGACCCTATGTAATCTAAACCTTCTATCATCACTCTTGCAAGATGGAGGAACTAGTCAATGATAGGTTAAACACTATAGATAATGTTGTCACTGATTTTGAGGTATCGCCTTAAGACCATGTTTCTAGTTCTGAGGTTATGAGCTCACAAAATAATATACCTAGGTCCTCACAGAGAAAAAAGAACAAAAACAAAATCATTATGAAACACTTCAATTGCATCAACCACGACTAAATTTTTGGGTAATGGTGTTGGGGTGACCTATTGTCCTAAAATGATTATGACACAAGCTTTCTCTTAAGGGTTAATTGTCTTTTGGACCTCAAATGCCTCATATTGGACACTGATAATTCTGCAACTATCACATAATTTGAGAGGCCCAACATCAATGAATACACCCTTCAACCATGCACCTTCATAACCAGTTTTATTTTTGTAACTTTCCACCAAACTTCCTCTTTGAAACTCCATTTTAATCCCACAATAGTTTTCCCAATATCCTCAACCCAAAACCCTCTTACATATACACTCAATCTTGAACACTATACCTCAACCCTCAACCCTATACAAAGACCTAGGGAAGGGAGAGAGAAGAGTGGGAGAGACCTAGAGAGGGGAGAGAGAGAGAGAAGAGAGGGAGAGATAAAAGGAAGTATCGATAGAGGAGATACAAGGGATGGAGGGAGAGGTAGACATGGAAATGGAGAGAGAGACATAGGGAAGGAGGATATATAGAGGTAATGACATAGAGAGGGGACGAAGAGAGAAGAGGAGAGAGATAAGAACAAAGAGAAAGATATGGCTAAGGAGGAATGGGGAGGCATAGAAGGAGTGACTAAGAGACCTAGAGAGGGGAGAGGTAGAGAGGTGAGGGGGGGAGAGAATAAAATGAGATAGAGATGTTCACAAAGAGGGAATGAGGGATAAGGAGGGAGGGAGTGAGGTGGAGATGGATGGAAATAACTAGAGAGGGGAGAGGTATCAAGGTGTGAGATGTACAACCTAGGGAAGGAGGATATAACTAGAGAGTGGAAATATCAGTAGAGGAGTAACAAGGGATGGAGGGAGAGGTAGACATGGAGGGACTGAGATACCTAAGGAAGGAGGAGATAGAAGGTGATTATGTGGATAAGGGAGGGAGAGAGAAGAGTAGAGAGAGAATAAAGTGGGTTTTAAGCATGGCTAGAATTTTTGGTGGTATTTTAACATCCAAAATTCAAATATGAAGTGTCAGCTTTTGAAATCTAATTTTTGGGAAATTGGATAAACACCTATAAATACCTAGTTATTTTATTATTTAAAATCTAACAATTTAGAGGTGAACTTCAAAAGTGAATACTATTATCATGAGTAGCATATCAGTGCATTATTACAGCAATTCAAGATCCAACATCATGTAAAATTTTATGTTTTTTCATGTTATTATCTTTTGAAGGCTAATATTGTTGTAAGTCTCTAAGTATTCAAGAAAACCTACCAAACAAGATCTAAATCCTTCAGGAGATGTGCATGACTTGAGTCCCTCAAGATAGCCTTTGAAGGGTGGTAAGTATAGCATTGCATTCATTCATCATTCCTTCCTTTCAATTATCATTTATCATTGACATTGTTATTGTGGAAGTGGGAACACTTATATGAGGTTTGATTGCGGCAAGCCCCTATATGGAAAAACATCTTCCCTCTTTGTGAATGTGCAAGTTGCAAGTTTGGAAAGGATTGAAGAGTTCTTGAATCCAAATTCTACATTTTTGCATTTGTTGTCATCAACCTTGTCAAGACAAAGAAACTTACATACAAAATTTATTGACGACATTCCTACAAGTTTACAACCAGAAATCAAGAGCTCAAGTCGAACACTAGAGGACTATAAAAAATAGTTTTAAGACTCCCTATCAAAGACCCAGTCGCCCAGGGGTGACCCAGTCCCTCTGCACATGCTCAATCTAACTTTTGTTGATAGGTACACATCAATCTGCACTTTCTAGATCCACTTGCAAAGTTCTACTTTTGAACGTGTTCAAACTATGACCTTTCCTAGCATAAAACCATCCACTCAAATATGATCGAACTATTGGTTTAGCTGCATGACAAACAAAACAAAAATTACACCACCCTGCAACTTTCTCTTCAATGCATTTGACATTTTTTGCAACATACAAAAACTTGTTACCACGATCAAATGGATTGAGATATGAAAATTTGAGAGAGGTTATTGTAGAGGGTTCGTACATGACCCTATAACTTCAGACAAAAGGTTGTAAGTACCACGTTTTCTGAGAAACATCTCATCAAATTTTGCCACTTTTTTGCACTTAGGGCTCTTAAGAGATTGCTGGTAAAATGTAGCCTAGAACAACCCAACATGCTAGGTTGTGAAATTGGACCTTGCATACCATAAAATCACTCACCCAAATGTGTTGGAACTATCAATTTTGTTGCACAACAAACATAATGAAAATTATGCCACCTTGCAACTTTCTCTTTAATGCATTTGACACTTTTTCCAACGTGTGAAAACTTGTCACCATGGAAAAATAGATTGGCGATATGAAAAATAAGAGAGGTTATTGTAGATGGACCCTACATGACCTTGTTCCTTCAGACAAATTAGTTGTAAGTGCCATGGTTTTCGAGAAACAACTCGTTAATGTTTGCCACCTTTTTTGCACTTAGGGCTCTTAAGCGATCATCGTTCAATCTATCCTAGAATGGTCTGACATGTTGGGCTATGAAATAGTACCTTTTTTAGCATAAAACCATCCACCCAAACATGTTCAAACTATCAGTTTGGCCACATGACAAACAAAATGAAAATGAAACCACCTTGTGCAACTTTCTCTTCAATGTATTTGACATTTTTTGCAATGTGCAAAAACTTATCACCACGGCCAAATGGATTGGAGATATGAAAAACTAAGAGACATTTTTGTAGAGGAATGCTACATGACCCTATACCTTTAGGAAGAATGGTCATAAGTGCCACGGTTTTTGAGAAAAATCTCATCAAAGTTTGCCACTTTTTCATACTTAGGGCTCTTAAGAGGTCATTAGTACAATGTAGTCTGAAACAATCTGACATGTTGGGGTGAGAAACATGACCTTTCCTACCATAAAATTTCCCACCTAGATGTGTTGGAACTATCAACTTTTTTGCATGATGAACACAATGAAAATTATGCCACCTTGCAACTTTCTCTTCAATGCATTTGACGCATTTTCCAATATGAAAAAACTTGTCACCATAGCAAAATGGATTGGAGATATGAAAAGCTAAGTGAGGTTATTGTAGAGGGACCCTATGTGACCTTGTACCTTTAGACACAATGTTTGTAAGTGCCATGTTTTCTGAGAAAGAGCCTTTCAAAATTTTCCACGTTTTCGCACATATGGTTCTTAAGGGATCGCTGGTACATTGTATCCTGGAATGATTTGACATGTTGGGGTGTGAAACATGACCTTTCCTACCATAAACCCACATACCTAGACATGTTGGAACTATCGGTTTGAGCGTATGATGAACATAACAAAAAATACACCACCTTGCAAGTAAGCATAAAGGCAACCCAAGAAGGTGTCCAAGAGACAAATCTTCCATTTCTTTCTTTAATTGTAGAAAGAGAGGACATATAACAAAGAATTTTACTATTCTTACCCATGCTCATTTGTGCAATTAGTAACCATTTTGGTTTTATGTTATAAGAAGTTGTCCATCACCAAGAATCATAAGTACTTCATAAAGAAGGAAAATTTGTTACACCACCCTCCAAGATATATAAGACATCAAGGTTTATGAAGCAACAAGGATGTAGATTGCGAGTACTAATCTTCAAATTGGTATAAGGAGAAGCTAAATAAGAAGTAAATGGTGTCCTAAGATATAGGAAAAAATTGTTTCACTTTATGGAGCAACAATGAGGAATATAACCCATCAAGGGTGAATATGGAGCAGTCAACCAATTTATTTGAGAGGCACAAATATGGGCAGCCCATTTCATTAAAAAGGTTGTAACATTTTAAGCATTCCCATATATTCATGTTGATATGAAAATAATGCATGATTTATTTCCCACTTAATGCACATAACAAGATAGGTGAGAAGAGGCACTCTATGTTGTGAGAGCATTTTTTGTAAAGATTGAAGGCCAAAAATTATAAAGTTGGCAGCAAGTTGTTTTCATATTTCTCCATACAAGTTCAAATACATTTAAAATGGCATCAAATATAGAATTTATATTTACTCATAATTATTGTACATAAAGAATAAATAAATCACCAAAGCTCAAGAATGTTAATCTCGAATTGTAATCAAAATAATTTAATCATAGATTTAATCAAAATAATGAAATTTTATATGCTAAAGTGAAGCTAGTGTGTACTTACCCACTAGTTTGGATGTCATGATGGTTATTCTTGGTGTGAAGTTAGTTGAATTCCATCAAATATTGTGGTTGTGTGTCATTACGTATTACCTACAACAAATATAGTTTTATTTATAAGAGGAAAGGCTAGACAATGAGATGTTGGTGATAAGCGTGGTGGAAGCTCCAATATTAGTAGAAGTTGCAAAGAGGATTGAATGTAAAGAGCTATACTGAGGGGTTCTACAATATCTATGTAATATTAGGTCAGCATGAGTTGGAGAATGAGAAGGTGGTGTAGCATGTAAATTGTAGAAGATTAATTATATAGGATGAATTAAACATGATAAGGATATAAACCATCAACGAGGCTTACAAATATTCACTCAAGCCGAAGGATAAATTATCATGGAGAAATATTTCAACTAGCAACAAAAGGATAGTTTCCAATGCTGATGATGATGAGAAACTAATGTATGTAGTTAAAAGAAGTACAACCAAGGAAAAGAGGACAATATTACCTACAAGTAGAAAATTATTTATGAGGCAAGAGAAAAGGTGTCTTTAGCTATTGAAGAAGGTATATTTGTTCAAAGAAGAGATAGAGGATTCATGGGTGAATTCTTCAATTGTCAAGAAGTGGGTCATGGGGCCTTAAACTGCCATAAATGTAATGGGAAAGAAGTAGAATTGGATCCTAGAATTATGTTTCTTGAGTATATGGAATGATAATGCTTCATATAAATATACAAAATAATAAAAGCATGGATAATCCCTAATGACAAAAAGAATATTTGAAAACTAGCAAGATGGAAGTATGAACCCAATAAAGGATTTTTTTAACAATATACAAGGTAATAGGTTATTTTTGAAATCTCATAATTAATAGTGGGAGTGTGGATAAACTAGTTTATTTCAAGATAGTAAATAATTTAGTTTCTTTCAAGATGGCAGAGAAGTTTGGGTTGAGAAGAGCACCATATCCTAATCCATTTAGAGTGTTTTTTTTTTTTGTAAATTGACCATCAAATATTGGTAAACCAACAACCTTTATTGAACTTTCATATTATAACTTATGTAGACAAGGTGATCTATAGCCCAAGGTGATCTATAGACCAATTGAGTGCATGTTCGATGATTTGGAGGAGAAATCATGACAAATCCCTTAATCCATGAGAGAAAGATCAAAATGTAGATGACAATCAAAACACCATGAAATGATGAGGAGCACAATCAAAGGGAAGTCACCTTAAAATATAGTCATAAGGATGACAATTAAAGTCATCATAGGACAACCTCAAATAATGGCATTGAAGTGAAAGCCATCCAATGGGTAGTCACCTTAGTGACAATAGACATTCAAGTCAAGGAATCTTTTCATATGGGAAGGTACACAACATGCAATGAGGTGATGCAAGAGAATAGGCTCAAAACCAATCAAGTGAATTAGGATATGGCAAGGAGGATATTTTTATGTTTCCAAGTGGCCTTGCAGATCAAGACATCCATTTAAATCATTTGGATAAGTGTTTCCCATCTTCCCGCCAAAATGGAGTATTTAAAAATTTAAGTTGTATAAGGACTTTTGGAGGCCTCAAGTTACATGAACACGAAAGGTGTCAAGAGGCTGAAATTACTTTGAAAGTCTCATAGAACATAGTTATATTCATTCATATTGTAAAACCAACTTGACATGTTGTCAAGAGGTGAATGAGTGTAGTGGGAAGCAAAAAGGGTAAGTTGATTAGGTATAGGTGGATAGGGATGAGTGGATAAAGCTTATAAATTTAAAATCCAAAGATATAGAGATGAAGTATGAATGGTACTAAGGAGATAACCATTTTTCTATTCAAGGAATTAGTTTAATAACTTTAGGAGAGGTTGAGTTTGTTTAGGAGCAACTATAGAGGTTGCCAAAGATAGCAGAGACTAGTTTTTTGTATATAATTTGTTGAAGAAGACAATAGGAGGAGTATGAAATTGTAAAGAAGGTGTGCATAAGGTATGAAAGAATTGTATTTAGAGTTTAATGAAGGAGTAAGCAATTGATTATAGTTATGTATACTCCGTTGCATGTTTTCTTGTTTTTTTCTTATATTTTTGGTATCTAAACTTCCATATAGACCCTTAGACCCTTAACTTGAGCACTGTGATGATTCCATGAGGTGTAATATATGTGAATAGACCTAATCCAATGAGTTATACCTCTTGAAGAAACTTATTTTTCATTTTATAGCAAACTGGGTACTCTCGGCCAGTGAGGGGATAGTTTTAGTAAATTTTGATTTTCTCCCAATTCCACCATTCAAATCTTCTAAAACTTGGTGGAAACATTATTCAGATATATATAGAGATTTAGGAAATATTTCAGATGTTTTTCACATCCGTAAGTTCCATTTTGAATAAGCCCTACTCTATTTGGCGTAAAGAGACCCTATTTTAGTGTATTTTTTATATTTCTTGTGTTGGGTGAGTTATTTATGAAATGGGAGTGTTTAGACATGTTATATATGACTATTTAGACCTTCCTTATCAATATCAAGGTTTAAATCCATGTTCAAGTCTCTTTTGTTACATTACAATCCCCAAAATAGGCCTAATTTGATTGTTACAACATAGTTTTTTCCTATTATGTACAAAATAAGCCTATCTAAATTTCACATATGTCTTATACGGAAAAAGAAGGTATCCAAATCAGGTATCATATATCTATCATCATGTTTATGAATAATTTTATGATAGGAAAGGTCTCTGAGAAGGGCTACAAGCTCCTAGGCCACTTACAAGGCAAATACATGTTATATTGATCATAGAGCTCTGCCCGTGAATGGAAAAGGTTGGTATAGTGAAGCTAAGAATTCTTGAGTGTTTTGAAAACCATGGCGAATCTTTGTAAGTCTTCCAATCAATATTTGGTCTTGTTTTAAGCCTATAGTGTAGCTAGTGCGAGTTAGTGAGAACTTGGATTTATTAGTTCATTGTATAAACATATAAAAATGGAGGTATGTAATCTAGTTCAAATATCTAGATAAAATATATGCCATGAAGGTTAGGATTCATGTGAATACATAAGTCATGAAAGGTTGCAAGCAAGTGTTCAAGGTAAAGACTAAAGAGCCAATTTGATGTGAGTATGGTTGATCTAGGATGGTATCATGAGGTAAGAATAATAGTCACCATAAAATATCAATAGGGAAGACCTTTAGGAAGGGTAATTTATAGTATTCATTGATATTACAGTCACTATAACCATGGAAGAGTCTGAGAAGATGGTAGTGATCAATATAATAGGTGATCAGGAGGAAGAGCTTGTTGATGTATAGGCATGAGAAGAAAAAGTGACAGTCCTTTGAAGAGACCAAGGCAGTAATCATGCAATGGACTATACAAATACCATGCTAAGGTTAGTCACTTTGAAAAAAACAGTAATATGACAACCACCATGCAAAGGGAAAAGTTGTATAAAGTGTCATCTTGTGTCCTATTTAGTGATGCTCTATAATCATAAATTCTTGACTCTGCTACCCATATGAATTTATTTAAACTCTATCCATTAGAGGAATGATAAAATATACAACCTTTAGTCATTTGAATGTCTCCATGAGTATTTCATGTACTTTTGGGTGTAGGGGTGCCATGTTAGTCATCTTGAGTAATTGAGATCTTATTTATAGTTTTGGTGTCTAGAGTCTTTTTGTCACTTAATAAGGTCTTAATAGACCATTTTTAATGTTTTAGAGTGATGTGAAGTCTTTGAGGGTCAAAATTGCAAAAAATGAAAAAAATGCAAAATCTTGTAAAATGTTATGAAAAGATGTAAAAGTGCAAATTGTGGAAGTCCAATGGTCAAGGCATTCAAACGATTGCTTTGAGTCAGTTTCCTGGTTGATTATTGGTTTATAAAGGTTAAATACAATGTCTTGGGTTGAAGAGAGAGGTTGTTGAAGAATTGGAATTAAATTTTGGTGCAAAAAGCAATAAAAGACCCTCATTTTCTGTGTGTCTTTTGCAAATCTTTCTATTTCAGGCCTTTGTACGGTTTTGTACTGTTTGTACTCAATCCCATATGCATTGAATCTTATGGGAAGCAGAGTTAAATTTATTTTGGGGTTGATTTGAGTTGATTTCATTAAAATTTATGAATTTTATAGGTATTTTACTAAGGGTGAGTTTGAAACCTTGTTTTGAGGTTTTGTAAGTTTACAAAATGTGTTAATGGCCCATTCCACTAATTGTATCTCTTGTATCTTGGTGCAATGGGTCCAATATGGTAGGGTTAGATGTTAGAATAGGGTTTTTGAGTAGGGAGTAGGATATGAGGGAGTTTTTGATGTTGTCCTAGGGGTATTTGTGTGATTTTTGACTTGAAAGGTGATGGCTAAGAGTGAGAGTTTTCATAAAATGTAATGGTAAAGGATTTGTGAAGGTTGGAATAGTATAGAAAGACATATTAAAACATGTTTGAGGTGTTGGATAGGTTGGAAGAGGTGTGGAGTGTGGACTTTCAATAAACCCTCATAGGTTCAAGCCTGGAAAGGCCTAAAACAAGGGTCTTATATTTTGATGCAATAGAAAGTGCTTCTTTGATTGAAAATTATGGATTATGTGGTTTTGGAGTCTGATGAAGTTCTTTCCATAGGTATTTAAGGTTTGAAGAAAATTTGAAGGTATGATGCTTTGTAAAAGTGGCCTAATTGGCCTATTGGGACAGCATAGCAACACTGTTTTGGAGGTGTTGGTCCAAAGTGACCTATTGAGATTTAGAGATATGTTTTTGAAGACCTTAAAGGGTGTTGAGAAAGGTGAAGAGTTTGTAGGTTGAGGGGATTATCTAAAAGATATGCCTGATTTCCTCTAGTTGGAGTGCTACAAGGAGTTGAAGGTGGAAGGTGAGTTGAATACCAAGATGAGTGTTTAATGTTCGAAAAATTGTGTGTATCTAACCAAATTTTGTTTGTTAAAATATTTCATCGTTTCTCTACATCAATCGATATCAGAGCATAGGTATCAGATTCTTTGAGGGTGAAAAGTGAGAAGTTGAAGAGACAAGATGCCTCCTAAGGGTAGCAATATGGTTAGGAAGATGCAAGAAATGGAAGAGAAGACTGAAAGAGAGATTAGAAAGTTGAAGGAAATGTAAAATAGGTTGGTAGAAAGGCTGGAAAGTGTTGAAACAAATTAGAAAAGAGGTATGGTTGTGGGTGATGAGAGTGACTCCGAGGAAGAAGAGTATGAAGATGTGGAAAAGGAATTGGATCATGAAGAGAAAAAGATGGTAAAGCTACTGATGGCAGTTAAGGGAGATAGGAATAAGGTAAAAATTGATTTGCCTATGTATGGAGGTAACCTTAATGATGAAGAATTGTTAGACTGTCCAAATTGTAGCATTGGACAATTACTTTGAATGTGAGGATTACCTGATGAACAAAAGATGAAGATAGAAAAAACCAAACTGAAGGGGCATGCACTAGTATGGTGGGACTATGAACAAATTGAAAGGAGAAAGAAAGGTAAGGAAACAAATTTTTATTGGGACATAATGGTGGCCAAATTGAGAGATAAGTTCTTACCAAGTGATTATGCAATTCAAGTGTCTAAGAAGCTTCAAGATTTGAAACAAAGGGAAATGGATGTCAAAACTTATACTAATGAGCTCTATAAGTTGAGCATAAGAGCAGGTCACATGGATGATGATGTAGAAAAGGTGGCTAAATATCTTAGTGGGCTAATGTTCAACATACATGATGAGTTGAGTTTTCACAATACAAAAACAATTGAAGAGTGATATCAAATGGCAATAAGGGCTGAAGAGAAACTCAAAAGAAGACAAGACAAACAAAAAAGGGTTATATGTGGAAACTCAAGAGGAAGAGGCACATTTACCACTCCAAGGCAGTCACAAGAAAGTCAAGAAAACTCAAGAAAGGTGCAAGAAGGATCTTTTGATCACAGAGGTGGATTTAGAGGAGGAAGATCAGGCTTTAGGGGCAGATTTGGTGGACAAGGAAGAGGTTCCAATGCATTCACAGGTGGATGCTATCAATGTAACAAAATTGGGCACCAAGCATGGCAGTGTAATGAAGAACAAGCATCTAGTTCACATGGAGGTGAAAGAAGGAATTGGTTGGTGCAAGAGGATGATTGTGAAAGTGTGAATTCTCCTAATCTAATTGCTGCTCTAGAATTTGGGGAAACTTTGATGGTGAGAAGAACACTCCTCAAGGCATCCAAAGAGAAGGAGATGACTCAAAGAAGGGCACTATTCAAGACCACCTACAAATTCAAAGAAAAGGTGTGTAAGGTAGTGATAGATTCAGGGAGTACTGATAACATGGTGTTAACTGATATGTAGATAAACTAAAGTTAGAAAGAATACCTCATGAAACACCATATAAAGAATCTTGGGTGAATGATAATCAGTCAATTTTGGTGAATGAACAAGCATTAGTTGAGTTTAGTATCATTGGCTATAAGGATAGGGTTCTTTGTGATATTTTACCAATGGATTTTTTCCATTTACTACTTGGAAAGCCATGGAAATTTGATAGGCATTCACTTTATGATGGAAGAGATAACACATATTAGATTGAAAAGGATGGTATTAATTTCACACTAACACCTATGAACCCCAATCCTATACCTGCACAAACACAACAAACAAACACACAATTAAGTTCATATGCAAGATAAAACAAGGATTCCCCATGAAATCCATTTACAATGCTCAAATAGGAAAAACAAGAACAAAACATGAAAAGCTAAAGCAATCCTAATTAAGCATGCAAACCCTTGATCCCATGGGGGAGTTGGTGCCAATTGGTGTGTTGAAATTTGCCCTTTCCCAACTCCTTTGTATGCTTTGATGTTTTGATGGAGATTGTAGCTCCTTGATAAGATTTTGGCATAACCTAGCTATGAAATTATGAAAGTGATGAACAATTGATGTGAAATAGAAAAAATTAGCTCTCGATGTGAAGAGAGTAACTTTGCTCTAGATTGTGGATGAGGATGAAGTTGAGTATAGTAAGTTTACTCAAATTGTGGATGATAAAATGAGAGGAAGAGTCTCTCATTTATATATTTCCAAATTGGAAGAAAGAGTGAAATTGAGAAATGTGGTATCATTCAACACCCAATGGCCAAGTGTCACTTGTCAAGATGTGAATGGTTGAAGGTTGTGCACATTTTGGTCAATGTGCATGATAAATGTCATTGGGCGGAATTTGAAATTTGAATGTGACATGTTGGAGGGAGAAAAGAATGGAGTTAATGTCACTTGGCTCAAGGTTAAGGACATGTAAGAGGCATTAAATGCCTTGTTGGAAGGACCAAGCCCACTCAAATTTGAATTCAAATTTGAGGGAATATTCCTCCTTTTATGCCATGTGAGGGAAAATAGAGATTTAATAAATCAATTACTTTGATTTATTGTGCAAGTGGTAAAAGCTAGAGGATGGGACATAGATTAGGATTAAATTAACCAAAGGTTAGTTAATTTAATGGGAGATTAGGAGATGTGACAATATTGACTTGAATTTATGAGTTAATTTAGATCAAGAATTGAGAAGAAAGATTTAATTAAATAAATGATTTGATTTTTTTAACTAAAGGGGATAATGTTAGATTAAATTAAATAAGGTTTAATTTATTCCATTTAATAAGAAGACTTTAGAGACTTGATTTAAATAAAATGAATTATTTAAATGAATAGAGATATAAGGTTAATTAAATTAAATTGATTAATTTAATCAACAAAGGAGAAAGACCTAATCGAATAAATAATGATTTATCTAATTAAGAGATGAAAAGTGTCGATAAGCTGAGAGTATGATTCAGGAAGAAGCAATGTTAGAAATCAGGATCAAGTGTGTTGGTATATTTTCCATGTCTACAACACCATTACAAGAGGATGATAAAGAACAACCCAAGGCAACAAAAGTCATCATGTTTGGAAAGAAAGAGTTTGTAAACATAGATGAAGAAAGGCATGAGAAGGTGGCAGCTACTTCAAGGCTTGAGGATTTGAAGAGTGATGAAATGTTGAAGAAAAGAGTTGATAAGTTGGTGTCAAAGTCTGAAATAGAGAAGGTCAAGGATGAATTCCTTGTGAAGACTCAAAATGAGTTAGAAAAACAAGATGCAATTGTGATAGGAATAGTGATTTTTCCATTGACAATAAAAGAGGTGAAGGTGTAGTCTAATACTATAAAAAAAAGAGGTTGGTAAGTCTAATAAGACAGAGGTCCTAAGAGCAGAGGATCTGAAGATAAAGATGAAGATAGGAGGTGAGGTGAGTCAAGGTGCAAAGCAAGGAAAAATAGGTGATTTTGAGTATGCAATAAGAGGGAAAGAGTGGATAGTCAAAGATAGAGTTGGACAAGGATTGTTTGTAGGTGCAAAGGAAATCTCTATATTAGTTTCAAATGGTGGAGAGGTAAGAGAACAATCAACTGATTAGTTTGTAAAGATGGAGCACTATCCAAGTGGCAACAAGTTCAAGGGTGCCAAGTATAATGCAAGTTTTTATTTTTTGACTTAGTGGGCATGTTTACTAGAAAAAGGAGCTTTTGAAGATCAAGGAGAAGAAGTGTTCAAGTGTGGACAAGTTGCAACTCAATTTCCAAGGGACTTGGAAACTTTTTTAGGCTGGTTGTATGGTACAGGGGCACCATGTTAGTCATCTTGAGTAATTGAGATCTTATGTCAAGTTTTGGTGTCTAGAGTCTTTTTGTCACTTGATAAGGTCTTAATAGACCATTGTTAATGTTTTAGAGTGATGTGGAGTCTTTGGGGATCAAAATTGCAAAAATTGCAAAATCTTGTAAAATGTTGTCATGAAAAGATGTAAAAGTGCAAATTGTGGAAGTCCAACGGTCAAGGCATTCAATGGATTGGTTTGAGTCAATTTCTTGGTTTATCTTGGTGCCTAGAGGTTAAATAAAATGTATTGGGTGAAAGAGAGATGTTTTTGAAGATTTGGATGTAAATTTTGGTGTAAAAAGCAATAAGAGACCCTCATTTTCTGTGTGTTTTCTGCAAATCTTTCTATTTCAGACCTCTGTACAGTTCCATACTATTTGTACTCAAGCCCATATGCATTGAATCTTGTGGGCAGTAGAGTTAAATTTCTTTTGGTGTTGATTTTAGTTGATTTCATTAAAATTTGTGAATTTTATAGCTATTTTACTAAGGGTGGATCTGAAACCTTGTTTTGAGGTTAAATAATAGCAATATTACTTAATAATGTGGCTAAGAGGATATTTAGATGAAAAAGGGATAAATTTGACCAAATGTAAGTGGTCAAACTTAGATGTATACATTTTTCCCCTCTTTGAGATGGTGTTATGAAGTAGCATCATTTCAAAGAAGATTAAATCATATCACCAGGAAGAAGATGGTTGGATTAGGGCAGATGCCCCACTCATTCAAAGGAGTGAATAGGAAGAACGATTATGAAAGTGAAGATGATTAGGGATTGAGGATGCCCCCTCGAGAGGACATGTGGGTTCAAGATAATGTAGGATGGGAAGAGGAAGAGATAATGGAAGGAGAAGATGATAAGTAAGCAAGCACAAATGGATTCAAGGACAAATATGATGTTGCCTCGATAAATCTACAAGCCAAGATTGATTTATGGTGGATGGAGTGTTGTTGAGGAGGGAACGATATATCCTGAAATAACTAAAGGATTGGGAAGGATACATCCTGATGATGATAATGCTGGGAGTTTGTTGATGGAATATATCCCAAAACAACACAAGGATTGTGAAGGATATGAAAGGAAAGGAAAGAGTACATAAACGCTTTCCTAACGCTAAAACCACAAAGGAGAAGTGCAAAGACCAGTTTTAAAATTCATAAACTTAAGATGCACACATACATTATAACAAGAGTAACAGAAAAGAACATACACACAAAGATAACACTAGATTTACGTGGGAAGACCCTTTCGGGAAAAAACCCACCAGACCAAGAGAAATCACTTTGTATTATAGTAAAAGATTGCATACAAAGGTTAATAAACTTATCTCTATGATATTAGCTCACAACAATAGACTTCTTGTTTGACTACACTCACTGTTACACTGCTTTACAAGATACAATAAAAAAACTACTCTCACCATCACCTTAGTGACTCTATCAATCTCTCGATTGTTACATATCCAACAATCAACAACCAATCAGTGTATTTAATTACACCGATTCCTTCTGACAGAAGAATCCAATCACTTCCTATCCAAGTCGCCCTGCAATCACGCGTTGGGTCACCCAAGAATTTAATTCCCTTTGCCATAATCAGATCCTTTCACCCACCGAAACATGTCTTGCAGTTAATGCATGCACTGATTCAAAATTCAACCAATCATTCGTTGATAACTCACCATGTGTCGCCTTTCCATTCGTTCACTGCTTCGCTTGTTGAGTCAAATCAATCAAACTATGTTTGCGAGCTCTTTATCGTGCCACCGGGCCAAGCCAAAAAGACCACTTGGGTATGGCGGTGTCACTACGACACCGCTAGTCTTTCCAAACACCCTCGCGGTATAGAGGTAACGAATTTTTTGCCTAACCGTCGCCCATCACCCTTCCATCGTCGAGCACTGCGATGCCTTCCACAGTATGGTGGTCCCACCGCCCAACCGCGAGGCTGAGCAAAACCTCCTGCGATATGGCAATAACTGCCTATGCTGGCTGTCGAGCCCACCATACTACCGCACCCCGACCACAAGACCTCCATGGTAAGGAGGTAAGCAACTCCACTGACTGTCATGGCTTACCGTGCCACTGCGACATGGCCAAAAGGCCATCGCAGTATGGCGGTAAGCATTCTTCGCAGACTGTCACCCTTCATCGTTCCACCATGCTACCTTCGAGCAACCCCCGCGGTAGGGAGGTAAACATTTTGTCTGACCACCCAGACCACCGCGTTATAGTCATCGAAGAAGAATGACTCTGCAGTATGGCGGTAACACCGTCCAACCGTAGACTGAACAATAGAGGCTTGCAGTAAAGTGGTAAACCGCACAACCGCGCCTCTATGAAATGTTCCCGATGGTAAAGGCCCGAACATAAGGTATTTCGCCAAGTCCTTTTTAGAGGTTCAAGCCAGAAGCTGAGGCACCTACTTCCAATAAGCTCCTAGTTGACGAAGACTTCCTGGCTTCCTCTAGACTTTGAATTTACTGATGGTCATAGGCCCCAAGGCCCATCAAATCTGTGCACCATCTGAACTTGTCCATGCTCACTGGCTTTGTTAATGTATCTGCAACATTCTTTAGAGTGTCAACCTTTTCTAAACAAACCTTTCCATCTTCCACCATATCCCTCATGAAGTGATACTGCACATCGATGTGCTTCGTCCTGGCATGGAAAGTAGGACTCTTTGCCAAACAAATGACACTTTGACTATCACAATAAATTGTAATCTGCCCTGCATTAAAACCAGTATCAAAACACAAATGACTAAGCCAAACAACTTCCTTGTAGGCATGTGTTGTTGTCATGTATTCTGCCTATGTAGTGGACAAAGTAACTACAACCTATCGCTTGCTCATCCAACTGACTGCACCACCATCTAACATGAAAGTGTATCCACTGGTGGATCTCTTGCTATCAATGTTCCCTACCCAATTAGAGTCCACATATCTATGAATGCTGAGTGTTCTCTGTGATGCAACCAAATTACCATGGTAACACAGAGCAAATTTTGAAGTTCCCTTTAAATATCTAAACACTCTCTTCATAGCATCCCAATGTGTCCTCAAATTTTCCATAAAATAGCTAAGAACTCCCACTGCTTGGGCAATGTCTGGCCTTGTATAGGCCATTGGATACATTAAATTTCCAACAAAACTTGCATAAGGCACCCTGGTCATGTCTTCCATATCAGTGGCAGATTTTGGATAGTCTTCAACAGATAGCTTTGTTCCTTGCAAGACTGGAACAACTAGTTGCTTGCAATCATTCATACCAAATCTCTCCAAAATAGTGTTGACATACTTAATCTGGCTAACCCAAAGCTTTCTACTCGTTCTTTCCTTGGTTATTTCCATCCCCAGAATATACCTTGCTCAACCTAGATCTTTCATTTTGATCTTTGTAGACAACTGAGATTTAAGATCAGAAATCATAGACTTACTATTTCCTATGAACAACATATTATCCACATACAAGGTAATAATAAGCACATGATCATTTTTAGATTTATAATACACATAATGATCAGATTTTGATCTCACAAATCCCATAGACAACACAAAAGTGTCAAAATTTTGGTACCACATTCTGGGAGACTGCTTCAAACCATATAGAGATTTCTTTAATTTGCAGACCAGACTTTCTTTACCTTTTTCAACAAAGTGATTAGGCTAGGACATATAGATTTCTTCTTCTAGCTCTCCATGGAGAAATGCTATCTTCACATCCATCTGCTCTCTCTCTAAGTCATACGCTGTTGCCAGTGACAAAAGAAATCTGATAGATGTCAGCTTTGCTACAGGGGAAAATATTTCTCCATAATCAAATCCTTCTACCTGGGAATACCCCTTTGCAACCAACCTCGCTTTATACTTTTCAACACTGCCATCTAGACCGGTCTTCTTCTTAAATACCCATTTACAACCAACAGGCTTTTTCCCTTCAGGCAAAGGTACCAAATCCCAGATTTTATTTTTCTTCAATGATTCCATTTCTTCATTCATGGCTTCCAACTAGGAATTTGAATAAGACATGTTAATAGCTTCTTTCACAGTCATAGGCTCATCAGTGCTAGTAATCAAAGCATAGGCACAGTTTGAATCCAACATAGAGAAACCATACCTATCAGGTTATCATTTTTCATGTGTAGGCCTTCTTACTAGCTGAGGTTGTGGTTCTTCATCTTCAAAAATTTCAGAGCTACTTGAACTCTCCTCAGTTTCAGGTACACCATGTAGTTCCTCTTTTTTTGGAGTCTGAGGGATTTCAACTACATAATTCTTCTTTCATCTTTATTCTGTCTCTAATTGTGGATTAGTTGTTGAAGGTTTCAGCTCATGAAATATTACACTTTTGCTGTATAGAACCTTCTTAGTATCCGGATTCCAAAGCTTGTATCCCTTCACACCAACGCCATAGCCGATGAAGATACATTTAACAGCCTTGTTCTCCAAATTTGATCTTTTCTCATTTGACACATATGCATATGCCTCGCAGCCAAAGACACAAATATGTCTCAGAGAGGGCTTCTTACCAGACCAAGCTTCCAAAGGTGTTTTATCAACAAGAGAAGAAGAAGGTGAATGATTTACCAAGTAACATGCTATAGCCACAACCTTAGCCCATAACTTCTGCTCCAGACCAGTACTGCTCAACATACTTCTCACTCTCTCCATTAACATTTTGTTCAACCTTTCAGCAACTCCATTCTGTTGTGGAGTATAAGGTGTAGTTTTATGCCTTTTAATCCCATGGTCTTTACAATATCTTTCGAAATCTATAGATCAAAACTCACTGCCATTATCCGTCCTCAAGAATTTAATTTTCTTTCCAGTCTGATTCTCTACCAAAGTTTTAAATTCTTTAAACTGACTGAACACTTCTAATTTACTCTTAAGAAAGTATACAAATTCCCTTCTCGAATAGTCATCAATAAAAGAAACATAATATCTAGACTTCGATAACGAAGGAACATTAATTGGACCAAAGACATCAGAATGAACATAATCCAGTACACCAGATGATTTATGAGGACTCGAATAAAATGAAACACAGTGTTGCTTTCCATAAATACAGTGTTTACAAAAATTGAACTCAAGGTTACAATCAACAAGCCCTTTTAAAAATTAAAATGGATTACGTAGACATTTGTAACGGCATGCGATTTCAAATTGAAAATGGTGGGTGATCTGCGCGCGTTCTTCCTGCATTGTCTTTGGGTGGGAGAGATCGGCCTCCTGCAGTTGCTAAGGATGGCTCGTCTATTTCAGCTGGCCCCCTCACGTTTTCTGTTGGATCCCAGGCCGTATTTTCCTCGTGCGACCCTCTATCTAATGCTCTTCTATTTGGCTCTATGGTGGAGACTTCTTTGTGCAGGAATGTTGGCGTGGGCAGGTCTTTCCCTTCCAGTGTGCCTTGTGGGTCTGGTGATGCCCTTGTTGGTAGGGTTGTGGCTGCTCAGGTTTGTGGTGATGGGGGCTATGCTGCAGGGGATCCACCCAATTCCTTGTTAGGGGTTGGTTTGGGTGTTCCTGGTGTGGCCTCTATCCCTAAGGTGTCGTCTTCCTCGAGTGCTCCTATTGGGAGGAAGTCTTTCTCAGAGGTTGTTTCAAAGGTTGGCTCACGGTCTACACCTGCTCCCTCAAAGGTTCATCCTCTGCCTTGTGCTTGGGCTTCCCCCGTGGTTGTCTATGGTCCTAAAGTAGCTGAAAATGAAGAGTATTATTTGAGGCAAGGTGCGGTTTGCATGTTTAATGGCCTGTGGCTCTCCCTCCTAGATCTTTATGAGTGGGTTTATGTTTCTTGGAAGCCCATTGTCTTAGGTCAGATTGAGATTTACCCCAGTGCTCGGGGTTTTTTCTTTGTCTCCTTCTCCTCCCCTACGGATCGGGACTGTGTGTTGGATGGGGGTTGGTTGTGGGGTGTCCATTCCCTGTCCATTAGGCCTTGGTCACGCTCCTTCAACCTGCTTACTGAGCCACTGAACATCAGACCTGTTTGGGTCCGTCTCCCAAATCTGCCTCTTCAGTTTTGGGAGCTGTCCTATTTTGAAGCTATTGGTAACTTTGTTGGTCATTTCCTCAAGGTGGACTCAACGTCTCGGGATCTGGGGCACACCATGGTTGCCCGTATTTTGGTTGATATTGATATTTCTAAACCCCTCCATGGTGAGGTGGTTCTAATGGTTTTGGACAGACCCTAGTCGCAGCTGTTGGACTACGAGGGCCTCCCCTTTTGTTGTAGGAGGTGTTTTGCTATTGATCATTTGGCCTCAAGTTGCCCTCTTCCTCGCCGCAAGGGTGCTGCTACTTGGTGGAAGAATTCTCTTCCGGATCATCTCACAGTCAATGCTACCTCTTCGGACTCTTCTAACGATTCCTCTGAGGAGGGCGATCTTCCTGTCCCTCCTCTGGGGTCTGAGCCTCCCTAGACTCCTATTTTGGCTCTCTCTTCTGCTAATCCTTTATTGCACCGATCTGTTGTTGATGTGCAGTCACTTCCTGCTCCCTCGCTCGTCTCAGTTGTTACGTCATTCACTCCGGTCTCCTCTTCGTTGTTGTCAACGCCTTTGTTGCGTGGTGGCTCCTCGCCCATGGTGGCTGTTGATGTTCCTCCCCCCTTGCCCTGCTTGGTGGTTGCTTCCGAGCCTCCTTGGTTGGTTGTGCTGCACAAGAAGAAAGGCCTCCCCAAACCCGTTGTTTCTCTGGGTCCTCAGGTTCTGGAGGTTGGCTTGGCCCCCCCTAGTTCATAGGCTGTTTCTTTTCTATTTCTCTGTTCTCTACAATTGTCTGTCAACTGTTTCTGGTTGTTCCTATAGTTCAAATCTATTTTGTTCTATGTTGTCCTTTGGCCCTTTGGGCCCCTTGTGAAGGGTACGACACCCTGAAAATGTTGCTTATCTTTTCAAAAACAAGCCCTTCAACAAGATTTTTATTTTTCAAGGTTTTTAAACCTTTCTCACCTATCTGACCGAGTCTATGATGCCACAACATGGTATTATCTGTTGAGAGTTTCACCTCCAAGGAATTTGCACCCAAAGGAGTGTCATTTTCCTTCTCTTCATGAGAAACTTTGCCCGACTTTACAGAGATGTTGTTACATTGAACATGACGTGCATCCAACTTGTATAGGGTGCCAGTACATACACCCTTAGCCAACACCATTGCACCTCTAGCCATCTTACATCCTTTACTTGAGAAATAAAATTCCACACCAACATCATTAAGCTTACTGATAAAAAGTAAGTTACGAGCCAAACCTGGTATGTGTAGTACATCACCAATTCCTTTGATTCTTCCATCAGGGAATTGTATTTTGACTCTTCCACGACCAACAATCTCCAATGTTGAATCACTTGCCAGGTACACCTTTCCACCATCATACTTTTTGTACTTAGTGAACCACTCTCTATGAGATGTCATGTGAAAAGATGCACCTGAGTCAACTAGTGAGACATCATCTGATGCTTGAGTTTCCAAGGTTGTAATGAAGGCATCTGCATCACTATGAGAAGAGTCATTGTTTGAAGAGTTATTATTATTCTTATTATTCTCCTTACAATCCTTTCGGATATGGCCAGGCTGCTCACAATTCCAAAATTTCACCTTGGACTTTTTACCAAGATACTTTGATCTCTTTTCAAATTTAGATTTAGACTTCTTGCCCTTCTTCTTGCCTTTCTCCTTTGATGTACGTCGAACAACAAGGGCCTCTTTGGTCATCTCTGAAGAATTCCTCCGCGTCTCTTCAGACAGCAATGAGGTAATGTCTTCCATCTTGAAAGTAGTGGTCATACTTCCAATAGCCATTACAAGATGATCCCAAGTGTCAGGTAACGAACATAACAAAAGCATGCAGCGATCCTCCTCCTCTATTTTCACACCCACAGATGCCAACTGAGCAACACTCATATTAAATGAGTACAGATGGTCTACCACAAATGCACCTTCTTCCATCTTCAAGGAGTACAACTTATTCCTCAGGAATAACTTATTTACCATAGACTTTCCCTGATAAATATCACCAAGCTTCTTCCATAACGAAGCTACAGACTTCTCCTCATGAACATTCAGGAGTACAAAATCGGCTAGGCTAAGTCTTATCAAGCCTCTAGCTTTTCTATTTGCAAGGTCCCAATCTTCTTGTTTCATACCTTGTGGCATAGTTCCAGACACAACAACCCAAAGGTCTCTATCCACAAGCAAGTGTTCCATTTTGAGTTTCCACAACTCAAAGTTTCCGCCATTGAATTTTTCAATCTCTACTCTACCTAATGTACTCGCCATCTCAAATAGAACTCGGTTCTAACTTTGCAAGACTTCCACTAGAACAATATTAGCATAAAAAACCAGCCCTACTAACAAGGATAACATAACTGGACGAGATCTAATACCACTTGAAAGGAAAGACAAAAGTGCGGAAACACTTTCCTAACGCTAAAACCATAGAGAAGAAGTGCAAAGACTAGTTTTAAAATTCATACACTTAAGATGCACACATATAGGATAACAAGAGTACTAGAAAAGAACATACACATAGAGATAACACCAAATTTATGTGGGAAAACCCTTTCGAGAAAAAACCCACCAGACCAAGAGAAATCACTTTGTATTATGGTAAAAGATTACATACAAAGGTTAATAGACTTCTCTCTCCAATATTAGCTCAGAACATCAGACTTCTTATTTGAATACACTCACTGTTACAATGCTTTACAACATACAATAAAAAAACTACTCTCTTTGTCACCTTAGTGACTATATCAATCTCTCGATTGTTACATATCCAACAATCAACAACCAATCGGTGTATTTAATTACACTGATTCCTTCTGACAGAAGAATCTGATCGCTTCCTTTCCAAGTCGCCCTGCAATCATGCATCAGGCCGCCCAGACATTTAATTCCCTTTGCCATAATTGGATCCTATCACCCGCCGAAACACATCTTGCAGTTAATGCATGCACCACTTCAAACTTCGTCCAATCAATCATTGATAACTCACCACATGTCGCCTTTCCATTCGTTCACTACTTTTCCTGTTGAGTCAGATCAATCAAACTATGTCTGTGAGCTCTTTACCGCGCCAAGCCAAAAAGATCACCGCGGTATGGCGGTGTCACCGCGACACTGCTAGTCTTTCCAAACATCCTCAAGGTACAGAGGTAACGAATTATCTACCTAACTATCGCCCATCACCATGCCACTGCCGAGCACTGCGAAGCCTTCCGTGGTATGGTGGTCACACTGCCCAACTGCAAGGCTGAGCAAAACCTCCCGCGGTATGGTGGTAACAGCCTGTGCCGGCCGTTGAGCCCACTGTGCTACTACTCGTTGATCGTAAGATCTCCATGGTAAGGAAGTAAGCAACTCCACTGACCACCATGGCTTATCACACCACTACGACATGGCTAAATAGCCATTGCGGTATGTAGGCAAGCGTTCTTTGTAGATTGTCACCCTTCACCGCTCCACCGCACTACCTTTGAGCAAACCCCATGGTAGGGAGGTAAAAATTTCATCTGATTGCCCGCACCACCGCATTACTATCATCAAAGAAGAATAACTCTACAGTATGGCGGTAACACTATCCAACCATAGACTGAACAATAGAGGCTCACGGTAAAGCGGTAAACTGTGCAACCACGCCTCTATGAACTGTTCCCCACGGTAAAGCGGTAAAGGCCAGAACATAAGGTATTTGGCCAAGTCCTTTTTAGAGGTTCAAGCCAGAAGTTGAGGCACCTGTTTCCAACAAGATACATCCGGATGATGATAATGAGGGGAGTGTTGTGGATGAGGGAATGATATATCCTGAAACAACACAAGGATTGGGAAGGATACAACCCGATGATGATGATTGGATTTGGATCAAGGCTTGCAATAAGGCTAGGAACAAGACCAAAGATGTGATTAGATAGTATGTGCTAGATTGAAGGGGTGAGGATTAGATTGAGATGTGAGATTGCTGAAATGAATGAAGATGATGGAGGAAAGGATGCTTAGAATAAAAAATCTATATTATCCTACTAATATTGAAGAGATGATAAAATGATGAGGATGGTGTTGGTGTTCCAAATCAACAAATCAAATGAATCCTAAAGACTTAGCCAATTTATTATATTCAAACTCACAAATGGATTTGGCCAACTGACAAGAAATGGGATTAGCACACATTTTCCCTACACTTCAGGCTCTATAGGACCTAGGGGGGTGACCCTTTAGCAACACCTAATGTTTTAGACACACAATTAACAGGATATTGCTTAACAGATAATGCTTTCATAGAATTATGCTGAGAAACCTAAAATACCATCCAACATTGGCTAAGATATTGAATGAATTTCATCAACCGACATGGAGAACATGACAAACACACAACCCAAAATATAGAATTAAAATGGTTTTTGATTTAATAATTTGGGACCAAACTAAAAACAACAGAAGCATAAAAGCTTGACCAGTGCCAATAAGAGGGCTACAGAGTCATATAACCAGCAACTCATCCTACAATGTTGAACATGTTTTGAAGATCTTTTGCAATTATCATATTATGACAACAAGACCACTGAAACTTTATCTGATAATCATTCTTTACAAATCCACTTGAAACACTACACTCGTCACATTTGTTGAAGCAATTACACTATCCCCTGAATAATAGGCAATAATAAGTTCAGTTGACACTTACTAAAGCAATTACATCATTCACAGAATAGAAGGCAACAATAACCATAACTCAAATGAAAAAAATGTGCATGGAAAACCCAAGTAATCTTTGATTATTGAATTCAAAAGAGTACTACATCTCAACAATGGAGAAAATTATTAGATAAAATATAAACATGGAAACATATTCAAAACACACACTTTCATATTAGTGACTCAGTTACAATTCATCCTAGCTTTACAATTCTACCCAAAGCTTTTTCTTGACTTGCAATGCTTTCAAATTTTTTTTGGAACCCTTATAGTGAGAGAAGAATGAGAATAAAAGGAAAACAAAAGCAACCCTAAAGTTAATCCGTTGATGACACATGTCAACATCCTTCTTCAATCTGGAAAAAATCCTCCCGTTTGCAGTAACAAAGTTTTCCTCCAATTTTCCTTTGCCTCAAGTTGCCCAGCAACTAAAATTTTTTCCATGTGGAGAATTTCATCATTCACCCAGCTGTGTAAAAATACCTTTGCTTTCCCATGAAAGCTTTTCATTTTATGTTCTTTATTTTCTACAGATGCACTTTGATACTTTAATCTCCAACACATAAGACATTCACATATAAAGTGAATATTAAATTCACTTCACCAAATTCCTTCCATGCACTTTCACGTGCGTTTTACTCAACAAATGAAACTTCACTGAATGTTTTATTCTCTGCAACTCATTTTCACCTTGAAGGCCCTTGAGCAAAAATTATTCCCATGCAACTCATTTTCACCTTGAAGGCCCTCAGGCAAAAATTATTCTCGTGCCTTTACCTAACAATTAAAATATTTTCCTCCCAAAAATAAAACTTACATCACCACTTATCCAACAAATATTTTATTTTTCCCCAAAGTTAACTTTAAACAATGTATTAAAAATTCACTGGGCCCACATTGGCCTCTCCTCTCAATAAATTCTTGCTGATCCCACAAGAATTAAACAATAGGCATTTCACTCTCACAAGACAACAGGGAGTGGTGGGGATTTATCCACATCTCCATCGTTCACCATGATTTAGATTTAAAACAATATAAAACATTTAAAAGCAAATTAAAACTTTTAAAATATATCGAGCAATACCATACAAAGCCTTCCATTTCTTTACACTTGCCTTTAATTTACCTGTGTGCTACAAATGCTTTGGGCCCCACCTTATATATTTGCCCTTGAAAAACCTGGCAAAATATTACTTCCTGTAGCACATGATATTTAATCACAAAGTGAATATTAAGTTCACTTTACATTAACCTGGGCAAACAAAATATTTACTCGTGCCCCTCTCTTCACATTTACTGCTAGCATATGTTTTAATTCTTTCATTTTCAATAAATTTCCCCGTCCTCTATTTATATTTCACATTTGAAATATTTCATCATTTGCCCTTCCACATATTTTATTAGACCCCTTAAGTATCTCAACCACGCATTTTAAATGCCTTGGACCCACCACCTTTATCCCCGCTCAACCAAAATTTAATCTTAAATGTTTTGCTTTCTAAAAACAAATGAAGGCCTTCTTTAATATTTGCATCAAGCCTTTAAATTTTACGGGCCCATCACATCTACCTCGCACACCTCGCACCATTTTGGCTGATGTCACATCTACTCCTGCGAGGTGTTCAAGATTCTCCCTAATTCCTTTGTGCATTGCTCTGCAACTCATTGACAATGACGGTCAGACTAGGTATAAGTTTGATAAAAAAATCAGACTCCATTGAATCATTTGGATGGACTTTGCTGCAAATACAAGCTGCTAAAAAATGGTGATATCACTGGGTCGTTTTTCTGAATGAGAGGACATTTTAATGGTTGCAGACACCCATAAAATGGCCAAAATAACATTGAAAGCATTCCGAACATATGTGGATAAGTCTAGGCCTCATTTGGAAGGTAAAAAACACCATTTGTAGAACATATACAGCTTCAAAACTCTGCCTCAAACCCAAAAACGTAAATAGCAGCCTCTTAGCCAAAACTCTCTCCTCAAATCCGATTGAAATCCATGAGACACCTCAATGGAGAGGGAAGTACTTCAATCTTCATTGCAAATGGAACTTGCAGACCAAAAATCACCCTCCCAACACTCTCTCCGCACACCTCGCACCATTTTGTTGCCGTGAGAATTAACTTGTGCGAGGTTGCAGGAAGACTTTTTAATAAAGTTTTAAACTTTATAAAGTTCCTTAATGTTGTCAAATATTTGATGTTGCCCTAAAATTCCTTTATTCCCGTGCATATCATTTGAATAACATTTAAAATATATAAAATATTTTAAACATTAGCAACTTCAAACATTAGAAAATAATAAAATTTTAATTTCGGCTGCGACCCAAATAGAGAAAATTTATTGGGGGAAAACTAGGACACCTGAAGCCAAGATTTTTTCCTCCAATTTTTCTCAGCCCTTAAAATTTAGGTACCTCTTTTGTAAACTAGCCCTAAGACATGTTTGTTGTAACTAAAATACATTAAAATTATGTATCAAATGACCTTCGATCTTGATCAAAATGGACATGAAGAGGTTTTAGACCAAAATAAGAAATGGGTTGTCATTAGAATTGAAAAATTTGAAAATTTCTGGAACACCATTTCTAGCCCTGTCGTGATCAAAAAATAATTAATTAATCTATCCGAACTCATTTTGAGACCCTGAAACTGAGCAGGAATGTAGACATTTGACCCAAGAATGTGGTGCAACAAACATTTTGGCAAAAAAGATCCTGAGGTGAAAGATATTAATTGAAAAATTTGCTCGCTTCACATTTTCTGCAACAACAACCTGTTCAGAACCAATTAAAACCCACTAAATCACCATTTTGGAAAAAATACCAAATCAACTCTTCGTGAGCTACCATTGGACACAATAGATATTTTTGGTATAGAGAAAACGTGTGCAAGAGGAATTACCTTGAATCATCATTCTGCATGAGATATTGGAGTTCAAAGTTGACCTCCCTGAAAGGTTTCAAGAAATGTAGGTGCAAAACTAAAGAAATTGCATTCGGTTTTGATCTATTAAAAATAGTAAATCTCATCATGAGGCCCTAAAACTTGACATACGAGATCATCTTGGTATGGAGAATGCATGACAACAATCATTTTGACATGATGATTCATTGGTTGCAAAATACAAGCTCAAATAGGAGGCAACTTTGCAAAACTGAAAGTTTGCAAACAATAGAAAAGTGTCAAAACCCTCCAGCTTCACTTTTCAAAACCCTGACAAAAATCATCGTGGGAAGCTGAAAATTGATATGCCTGCTCATATAGGACACATGAATGAGCTTGCAAATGGGTTTTGTACAAAAATCAACAAGATCCAAAATATGACCCTCCAAAGTGGGTCACTTAGGCAGATTTGTTAGGTGCACTTCTGAGAATGCAAAGGCAAATTTTTTGAAATAGGCACTTCAAATTTGCAAAATTTGAGAGTGCCACCAGATGGATGAAAATATGCTTAGAATAACAAATCTATATCATCCTAAGAAGATTGAAGAGATGATGATATAATGAGGATGGAGGAAGTGGAGTGATGAAAATAGATAGGATATATATAGATGAGGGAGGTTGATGAAGGATGAATGGATTAGAAAGATGTAGGGTGAGTGGATGGGGGGATTTTGATAGATAAGAGAATGGGGGATTGAGAAATTTGTTGTTATGTGTTATGTTTCCATGTAGTGAGCACTTGATTTGGTATAGCACAAGATAACATGCACCAAGGTATGAGGAACCAAGGTGACTACATATCATATGGGACTGACACAACAAACAAGATGGTTTAGCCAATAACTCTCAAAGTCATGAAGGGCTTTGGTGGGGTCGATGTTGGAAAACCACAAACACAAGAGGTTTCCCAAGCATAACACAAGACCATGAGAGGTCTTAGTGGGTACAACACGGGACAACCAAAAAACACAATCATTAAAATAAAAAAGATGCCCCCATTTCTACTAGTCAAAGCACACCATGATATAATGGACTGTGCCAATCTCAAGTAGGTATAGTAGGTAGCTGAAAAGATAAACAACTACAAAAGCACCAAGAAATATAAATAAATCTCAAATATCCTTTTCCATGAGGATGAAAGGTGGATGGATTAATGTGGTCTGATGTGAGGACCAATATGTCTTGCTAAGACCGAAGATGGATGGGGTAGATTGTAAGATCACCAATGTGACACAAGATAGTTACTTGATGGAGTGAAACCTTAGGGGCTAGTGAACTTTATTTTTAGGAACCAACTAGATAGGGGCTCTTGGTGACATGAAAAACACAAAGATGAACCCTAAAGGGTAGACCTAGGCCTCATGGGATCATCGATGTTGGTATTTCCAATGTAAAAGCACATAGGCAACAAAGTTCTACCAACCTTGACAATGGATGATGTATAGTGCAATGTAGGACCTAATGATAAGGATGAAATCTAGGTGATGACACACGATTAACCTTATGTACAAAATTATTGATAGATGCAAGATAGACAATATTTACTAGCACTTGCACTTGAGGGGGTGCAAGGGTTACGCCGATAGAAAAATATATAGAAGTAAGAAGGGGAGTGACGTGCAGTTTAGCACGTGTATAATATTGTCTGTATATTTTTACAAAGTGGATGTAGTACATATTTGGAGATATAGCCAGACACCAGTACCAACACAAACAATGTTTTAATCTCACAACAAAAAATACATTACGAAAAGATAATGGGTGTATAACCATCTCTATCACAGAATAAAGAAGTAAACATACAACGTGTTCATTCCATCTTGTTTGAATTATATAGTAATTGTCAGTAATATATAGAAAACACCTTACTCCCAAATATTATTAGAAAATACAATTCTATATTTAAATTACTTAGTGGGAAAGATCATCATGAAAAACAAGAAAGCATTGTAAAGCATACATGTGGTCGAAGAGTCACAAAGAACCAAATCTAGATATATATATATATATATATATATATATATATATATATTGTAGTTTGCATTGTGTGATAAAAGGAATCTTGGAAATCCATCAAAATAGGAAGTAGCTACCATGAACGAGATTGAAATACGTTACATTTCAAGAAAGGAATATAACATCATTGTTTTGCATATTTAATACTCTATTAATAGGAAATACAATAATAAACTATTCATGTCTCATTTTTATTGATTTATGAAAAATACAAATTTAAACAAGAGCAATTGTATTTTATACCATATTAAAGCAAATAAGAGATTAGAGATGCTCAATTAAGAGCATATATCTTTGTATCTCATTAATTTTTGTTCCACCTCCAACACTTTGTTACCTACTTCTTCATTAAACTATTCAATTTACAATAAGCATAGATCATAATAGCATAAACCTTAAATTGTATGTAGAATTGGATATGGTCAAATTGACAAAGCATTGGAAATTTACCAAACAATTGTGCCATCTAAATTAAAATACTTCACTTTAGAAGTAAAATTTACCAAATAATACAAAAGGAGATTCCCATATAAAAAGTGAAACCCCCAAAAAATAAGTTTTGCCTCAAGCTCTTATTTAATTCACTAAAGCTTCTTAATTACCAAAATGAGGTCACTCTGAATATTAATCTATTCTACCTTCACCTTTATAGATTTATCTACTATACTCGACAAAAATTCATCAATACCTTCCAATTGATGGAACTCACAAAAATGGTAGGTTGCATAAAATAAGAGGGGTCTATCAATAAAGTGCAAGAGTGTAACAAGACCAATCATTTTGATCCATGCTCCATCTTAATGAAATAAAATTCCCTTCATACAAATTATGTAATAGTTGGTTTGAGGCAATACAATCATTTGTAGAAGACAAGTCTATAAGAGTATTTGAACCAATGGAGAAGCAACGACAAAGGGCTCTATCAAATTTTAAAAAATTAAAATATAAATAAAAAACAAATTTTAAAATTGTTATGAAAGAATGCAAAGATTTCCATAAACATGAAAGAAAGAAATAAATGAAATCCTCAACACATTTACTAATGTATGGTTGTAATTTAAAATTTATCACTGAAAATAATATATGTTAACAACATTTAAGATTGTATAAATAGTTTTTGATTGTTAATTCAACTAAACTTCATTTCCAATGAAGAGGGTTTAATGCACATCATGAACAATTTCTTGTAGGATATTTTTATAAGCACATAGAAAGGACACCTCAAATCCAGTGGTCTATCATTCACATTCAACACTAAGAAATTGTATGATGACATTAAATATAATAAAAATACCAACTAAATTTAAAAGCATATCATCCCACCGACTTGCAGCACTACAAAATAATATTATTTGTGATCAATTTGTAGCATACATAAGAACTCGTATATTGTTGTGAAATACAATAGTATTAATGAAATAGATCATGTAAACATGGAATATTTAGAAAAAAGTATTATATTATTATGACATAAAAAATAATATTAATGAAATAGATCATGTAAAAATGAAATATTCTGCAAGATTACAGTCATTATTTGCAAGACACTACAGAGTAGGCTCAACCAAACAATGAAGCATGTGGTGTTTAAAACCACAAAGTCGATGTTGTGTAATGGCTCTATTAATAAAGCACACAGACGAAATCATCTCTTGTTCTCCAATATTTGACAATTGACTTCCAATGGATATTAATAAAGTTAATCAAGTAGCTAATTGTGAAACACTACAAAACAGTGTCATCAAGTCGCTAATTGTCTCATACTCACAAGATTGTAACTAAACTAGTACCTGTCAACAACAATTGGTTTTAAAAAGAATGTGACCAAGGAAATACACCATAAAACCAAAAATTGTTTATCAATATAATACGTTGCTTTTCTTCCTTAACCTCTCTTATATATCAGCTCTGCGGATGCTCTTCAAATTAGAATAGCTTTAGAAAATTAATAAAAGATTAAGCATTGATTCAACAAAATAGGACATATAAGAAAAATTGTTTGCTAAAACTTCACTTTGCTTGGTAGATGCATCTCGCTAAATCTTACCCACAAGTCACATAGGTCTCAACCTTATGTAGCATATTCATAGTTGCCTTGTTAACTAAATGTTAAACATTCAATGGGGAAGCGTTGCAAGCAAATGTAACAATTGTTCATGTAGCCAATATATAATAGTATGGAAAACAATACTACACTTTTGTACTGAGAAAGAAACCAAATTTAAATATTCTCAATAAATTTACTTCAGTTTGAATGATCACAAATAAGGGACAGAGTTTATGGTGTCATCCATAAGACAATCAATTGACAAAATAGATTTGGATACAAAAAATTACCAATTTTTTTGGAATATCTGATGTTTTAAGTAGTTGATTCCTTATGTGACCATTTCAAAATTTGGTTTTGAGCCCTTTCATCCGTTCACATAATGAACATGCTTTCCCAATATCTTTAACTAAGAATTACACTTTCTGCAAATTACAAATATGCACTGCCTATATAAATAAGGTCATATATCTTTATTGTCTATGATTTTATTCAGTACAACCACCATTCATATGTATAGATTGTAGCTAATAATCAATTATCTTTTATTCAGGAGTGTATCTTATAGTCTGGTAACAAGATTTCATTTTGAGTTGTTTTTAACCTTGTAAACTCATGATCAAAATCTGTTCATGTACAACCTTTGTTTTCCAAATTAATGAAATTAGATGAACCTACAATAGAAGATTTTATTTTGAGACTCATGGTTTACAAACAAGCCCCATACTTGTCAGGTTAGATGACTCATTCTTTCATGTTTTAGTGAGACAAGTAACCAAGGCTCTGCAAGTTTTATCTTTTACTAATCTCAGTGATGTATTCAAAACACCTCCATAAGCATGAGGTACTTGGTGAATGTGCATATTGTGAACTATAAATGTCCATTAATCGAACCACCATGTGCCCTACAAGAAGATGGGATCTACATCTATGTTTTCCTATTCAATAGAGTGCTTGTTCACATGGTAGTGTGTTGAGCATTTCATGAGCTTCTCAATTTCAAGGAGGCAGGTGCCCTGGAAAATCCTATTTCATGCAGATATATTTCATGCATGAACTACCCGAGTACCTCATTTTTCTAATATGACATGGGTAAGTACCAAAAATTTGAGTTGTAGGCTTCTAAGAAGTGCAATATTTTGAGGATTCAAAAAGTCTAGCTATAGAATCTTCACAGCCTTGGATGCAAGGAAACATGTATTTAGGGAGGTTGAGATATCCAGTATAGATATGTCAATGATGTAAGAGAGGCAACCAGTAATTCGATTCTCTAACCTCCATTTTATTTAAGCAAAACCTTTCCTCAAAATCTTGTACTTCTCAGAGGCTGTGGGAAAATTATTTTAATCTTGTCAGTCATCTTGGAACATGTCAGCATCTCGGACAAGAACTTTGAGCTATTTAAACTATATACATAGTTCCACGGAGTTTCGGGGACGGGGACAGGGGGATGGCAGGGGATGCATTTTGGGGGTGTGGGGCCTAAGTTTGGGGGTGGCGAGGGGATGACGGGGGGATGGCAGCGAGGGAGCAGTGTGTTGAAATACATATAGTACTTGAAAAAATAGTTATAAAAAGATGTATAACTGTAGAAGCCTGAGGAATAAGTATAGTTTAGTTTAAACACATTGCAATGATTTCATTGAACTAGTGAACATTGAAACAATGAACCTTTGCTAGCATCCTCCTTCCTGTAGGCTGTAAATGTGTCAATTAAAATTTAAAAATTAAAATGGGCAAGGAACGAGATTGTTAGAGTCTAGACTAAAATTCTGAATGCCTCAAAGAGATGTCATCTCGTGGGATGAAATGAAGTGTGGGCAAGCCTGCACTTCATTGCATCCCATGAGATGACATCTCTTTAAGGTATTCAGTCTAATAGTCCCTTACCCGTGCTTGCTGCATAATGATAAAACACTCATTTAACAAATAGAGTAAGAAAATTTTAAAGCAAATACAATTGGTGGTTGCAATACCATTATGGCATGTAGATAAAGCAATTTATATGTTTGAAAAATTGTCTTAATAGAGATATCATCTCATATAATTCCATGGAAAATATGCATGCAAAGGCATATGCAGTTATAGCATAAACTGTTTGACATAAATACACAATAGAATGTGGTCTATACAATTTATAGGATGCGATAATAGAGTAAGAAAATTTTAAAGAAAATACAATTGGTGGTTGCAATACCATTATGGCATGTAGATAAAGCAATTTATATGTTTGAAAATTTGTCTTAATAGAGATATCATCTCATAGAATGCCATGGTAAACATGCATGCAAAGGCATATGCAGTTATAGCATAAACTGTTTGACAGAAATACACAATAGAATGTGGTCTCATGGGCACGATAGAGCATGAAATCACTTTAGAAGCTTTGAAACAAACAGGAATGGTGCATGTACCACTCCCCATCTCATGAACATAATATCACACAGGTTGCATAGGAGACTATGCTCTACAAAATGTAGATTTGGTGTCGAGGATATCTCCATACAGAGATTGTTGTGTGCTACCCATAATATTCTTATTAATGAGATTGACAAAATTTGTAGGGGAAGCAATCAGAATATTGATGATCTGATAATAATGAAAGAAAAAACCCTTAAATCTATTCTAGAAAAAAGAGAAATCAACATTTGGAGAATCAACAAACATATTGACACCATTGCACAAGCATAATATTGAATCATCTGAAGTGGATGAAGCGAGCTATACACTTAATGTGGTCTATACAAAAATACACACTTCAGTCCTCATACCTGGATTCAATCACCACTTCTATCCTCAAATGCCCACACTTAACCTCAGACTCGTGTAAAGTGTAAAGTTAAACACTCGGCCAAAATGAAGTATAGTTGAAAAATCAAGTCAAAAGATTTTGATTTAGCCTTTTAGGCGTTCAAGAAGACTTTAAAATTTATAAATTTTAGCTTTTGTTTAAAAAAAAATCATTTTTTAATTACATTTTAAGGGGGACTTCTGGAAGTCTCCTGCATTTTGGGGGACCCCTGGAAGTCTCAGGGACGTCCAAAAGTCCCCTCAAAAGGGGGACGCTTGGAAGTCTCGAGGATGTCCAGAAGTCCCCTCAAAAGGGGGACGCCTGGAAGTCTTGGGACGTCCAGAAGTCCCCTCAAAAGGGAAACGTCTCAGAGGCGGCGGAGAAACGGGGGGAAGGCAGGGGGACGTTTCCTTGACGTCTCTGCATCTTGGAAACATCCCCATCTCTGAAACGGCTCCATTTTCGGGGGGACACATCCCCGTGGAACTATGACTATATATAGGTACAAGCTTGCTCAAGTTTTCCATGGAGAAACGTAAGGAATTGAATGCTGAAATTTTGATTGTCACAATTAATTTTTATAGACAAGATATCTATTACTCAAAAGTAGTTGAGAAAGTAACAACTTATGGGATGGTTCATACAAAGCCGAGGATTAGTCTACGAATTCCTAAGCATATTAAAAAGATGCAAATGCCATAAAACAGAAAAGCATTCACACCACTTGCAATAACACTGGTAGGAGGAGAGATTGTTATTATTATTATTGGGCAACATGTCCCACTCATTGAGTTCCTCAAGATTGCCAACCTGCCATCTACTACTGACATTTTTCCTTGCCAGGGAAACCATGATTGTCAGAGCAAAGCATTTGTAATAGTACAGTGGCGACAGACCCCTAACTCAAGAAGTTAATGTGGTTGCGCATTGATGGTCAACAACTTGCTCACAAAACTACCTTGAAGGACTTCCATGTCACAATCTCGATCAATATTGTTTTAGTCCTTTGGATGAAAATATTTTATCTCAACATGAAGAAAATTGATGTATATAACAAGATAATTAAATATTTGTATTCAAATTAGCTATCATAAGATTCAGTATTTAAAAAGGCTACTTGCTTTCCAAAACCGCCCCATTTCTTTTCTACTGTGCCAGAGAGTGGCATCCAACTATGATCGAGGGCACATGAGGTTGAAGGCATTATGTCTGGTGATGGTCCTCAGTGGTATTGGCACCGAATATCGTAAAAGAATGTCATCTATGACAAAAAAGGTCGAGGATAGTTTCTTTTTTATAGCTTCCAGAAATGTTGTTGCAAACATTTTTCAGAGCTTTAACTCCATTTAGGTTTTAAAAATGTAAATAATTGACAAAAATATTTATAGAATCTTTACCCTCTGAGGTAACACATTTTGGGCTTATATGCTTTCTTTAATGCAACAATCATGCCTTCTATCAACTATTATACATAAAGAATGGTTGGTTTTAACTACCCTATGGCAAGCGAGTTTGAGAGGATTGCATGTGCCAAACTTGTTTTCAAGGATTGCATTCAAGAAATTAGTTAAAGGAGGTGATTTTTGTGAGTATGGAGACAACATACAATGGGCTTACATGTATGAGTCTATGTATGGAGATAAGCAAGTCATCACCGCATATTGAAATAAGGTATATTTCGTGTAATTTGTAAATTACATCTCCATAATAAAATAAGGTGCACACAAATAGATTTGATTAGGGAATACATAATATAATTGAAAGTATCAAGGCATGACACATAGCAAGCTTGAAAATTTTTTAAATTCATTTTCTTAAGTTTCTATTATTATTATATAAATCTATTGTTCATTTGAATGTCGACATATGTCAATCCTCGGTTTAGCTCTAATGTTTCGTAATACGGTTATATAATGCTATAATGTTGAAAATTTATTTCCTTTTGAATCTCCCCAATTTTTCAATTGCCATCCACTACTATCCTGTAAAAAAAACCTCCCGTCCCACAAATAAGTCCCCTGTTTCTACAGTGGGTATAACCTTGTTTTGAGTCAGAGAGCTCATTAGAGGGGCTGGATTTGTTTTTTGATGAAGCAGGTTTGGATTTAAGGCATCATATGGCACTGGTAAGCATGTATGAGAATATTGGAAGAACAAAGAAGGCATGCAAACTGTTTGATAGAATGCCTCAAAGAGATGTCAAGTCATGCAAAGCAATGATTGCAAGATATATTAAAAATGGGTTTTTTGAAAAGGATTTAGAAAATTTTAAGCAAATGCAACTGGCGGGTGTTACGCCTAGCTTCCCAACCTTGCTAGCATCCTCCCTACGTAGCCCTAAATGGGAGCTTTGGAACCAGGTTGAGGACATCCATCAAACGAAAGGGGGATTTTTGTAAGATGTTGTGGTTGTAAGTTCCCTACATAATGTGGAAGCATAGAATAGGCACGTGAACTGTTGACGAAATCCTTGAAGAAGTGTGGTCTCATAGGCTACAACGATGATAGGATAGGCACAAAATGGATTTGCTTAGAAAATTTTAAACAGATGCAAATAGATTATATATATCCTCTACCTTCTTTCTAGCATCATCTATACTTAGATTTCAACGGTACTAATATCAAGCCCCAATCAATTCAGTTCAGATGTTGCAATACCAGAAATTAAAAATAAGCATTGAGCTAGTGACTCGTAATCAGCAGAGAGAACTCATGAATCTTCCATTCCCTTGGGGCTCCAATTTTTTTCTCTTAGCTTGAAACTTTTAGGCAGCTGAAAGACGTTCACCATCATTGTACATGGCATAATCTACTTTTGTAACCACTGCTGAATCTATTGAGAAGCATAAACCACCTTAAAGTAGCCTAATTGGATCATATTGAAAGGATGATATAATGTAAGACATTTTCATTATACAATATAAATGTAGAAAAAAATGAATAAGTCATAACTTAAGTCTAATATGATTGGGATTGATTTTTAGAGGCATTGGATTCTCTCCTCATCCTCATTTTAATTCCACTATTCAGCCAAATCATTTACCCATTCTTAGAAAAACATGGAGTCAGTCTGAAGCCAATGAAAAGAATGGTTTTGGGTAATGTTTTTATGTTCCCTCGCATTTGTTGCATCAGGATTACTTCAGTCAATAACTGACAAAACAACATCTGGGTCTACTGGATATTATTCTAACCCCATTACAGATGCAAAGCTTGAAAATAGAATTCGTTATGGATTGCTTAATCCGACACATGCAAATGGAAACACAAAGTAGATGTCAATATTTTGGTAGGTACCCCAGTACATAATACTCACAATATCAAAAGTATTATTTAGTATCATTGGACTGGAATTTGCTTATTCACAGGCCCCTGTTTCCATGAAATTGGTTGTTCAGGCAGTGTGGCTTTTGACATCAACTGCAAGTTTGTGTTCTGTCTCACTTACTGTCATAAGCAGATTGATGCTATTTCCAAGTTTATACACATCATTGAATTCAATATCTATTTACTATTAACCGGAACCCTATGAATATTGACAGGTGATTTCATAACCATTTAACTTGTTGGTGTCATTGGTGACAAGCTATCCACAACAAACAAGTGAAATATGGATTTATTAAATGAAGTAGAAGATAAATCAGTCGCTTTCCCTCTAAAACCATGAATTTCTACCTAAAATTTCCCATTTCACCCTCTAAAAACTATGAATTTCTAACCAGCTCACTGATAATTCTTCTATACCGTAAATTTCCAGCTATAAATTATGGTGACAAAAGACAAGAAAGAACTTGGGTATTATAAGAAGATAAGCTACCTAAAATTTAGAGCATCATATGCCATTAACTGCAAAGCTTACAACTGGCACCTTGACTGAACTTACGACACATTGGAAGCACATGCATAAAATTATTATAAATGCACAATTTTTTAGCCCTGTAAAAGGCTAGTATTAAATGTGGTGACAGAAGCAATTACAATGTCGTAGCGAGGAAAAACATCTAATAGAGTAAAAATAAAAAATAGATCTTGAAAAAACTTAAAATGATTCTCACACATTGTTGCATGGTGATTATGGTGATGATGGGTCATTGTCATGGAGAATTTCAGACAGTTGTATCAAAACAATTGACTTCATAGAATAGAGATACTATCCCATAAATTGGGCAAAAAATCTTGTTCAGATCAGCATATGGTAAAATGGATTCACCAAACAGCAAGATAATCAGGGATGAATCTCTCACCTGAGATGTGCAGAATCTCTTTGTATTTACAAATAGGTAGTACAGGCAGGTATTCTTCTTCAGGGGTGTGTCCTAGTATCCCCTCCCCTTCCTCGTAAAATAACAGCTAAGAAAGATGTGTCGCTCTCCTATACGTATGCTTATTCGATGGTGCTGAGTAATGAGCTCTTTGGGACAAATGTTGTTGGTAATCAGAGTATAGAATGGCCGGTAGGTATACGAGAGAGCCAACATTCTACTATGTTTTGGTGGTTTGCAGATCTATTTAGACCGTGGGTATATGTTTAGGACAAGAAACCCTCTATTAAAGTGACTCGGAGAGCTTGCAAAAGATTTTGCAAGGGCGAAATATCTTTTGGCACTCAACTTCTCATCCACATCCACATCCACAACCCCCACTCCACCATTCAGACCTCTCCTCATCAAAACATCTCCATTGGCACCACCCTCCTGCTTATTAGACTTAATATCTACAACAAATGGTAAATCCATTCCATCATTCACATCATTCCCATATTCTGTGGATCCCCCACCCTTCATTCCACCAAAATAAGGCAAAGCCTTTCCCTTCTCCCTTGAAAACACAAAAAGTTTCTAAATGATAGCCATGGTAGCCTGGTGGCACACCTCCTCCATCAACAGCTCCAGTAGTCATGGGAAGTGACTTACCTACAGATTCTGTGCAAATTGTGTCGACCTGTCAATGATGCCAATGAGAGAAAATGAGCAGAGGTCGCAGGAAATTTTCAGGAAACCCCAATTTTTGTACTGTTGCTGCTTAGTCTCCAGACCCAATTGTCATACTCTTGCTGCTTCAATCCATTCACAGTGAAGGGGCAGAAACGATTGCTTATCAGATATTTTCCAACATCAATAAATGTAGAGGATGCAAATTTATGGCGAAAGGAGGTTGATATTTTTAGTTGCAGTGGAAAGTACATTTTCATCGTTGTGGCTCCGTCTGTATTCTGAGGGAACACTTCAGGATAAAATAGGACGACCGCTTACAGCCACATAGCCCACCCAACTCAGACAACTTGATATCAACGGAGTTAAACAACAATCCACGAAAGTTTGATGGGAAACCATGGTTGTTTCACTGCGTGAGACTTGTTTCAGGCCAAAGCTCATGCAATATATAGCCTATCGGCTAACAAGAGGATGATGATTACGGGAAGCTCAAGAATGTGATAGTTATCTAGATCATCCAAAGATGAATTGGGGGGAGGATGTGATGGATAAATGAGTGATTAAAAATGATAGGATATTAAAAAGATGTGAAAAATAGATAGGAGTGATGATAGTAGGATAGACGGCATTGTATTGCATGGGGGTAGCCTATAGCTATATATCAATGACAATGGATTATGGGACGAAAGGATGATATGGATGAACGGATGGAGAGATAAATATGGGGAGATGGAAATAATTATTGGAGGGTGTATGAGAAGATAAGGATTACGAGATGGACCGGATTATTGGAATGCTTTGGGGTTTGGATTTGGGGTGTCAAGCCTAAAAAGTCAACTACCCCAACATGTTTAGAAGTTTCCCTTGGTTTTTTCAGACTTTACACTTTGTGCTGACGACTTTTGTTTATTCAAATTTGATGAAATGAAAATGGTTTATTTAGGATTTTTTCAACATTCTACCAATATAATATAATTTATTTTGAATTTAATAGATAGTTATTATTGATTTTCTACATGCACTATGTCTGAAGTCTTGATTGACAGGCTGATTGAAAAACATCCATAACTTTCAAACGGTTTCACATTTTTTGGATTCAAAAGATGCATAACACTCTATGATTCATGAAATATATGTTGATTTTTTCTAATTAAATATATTTTTGACCAAGTTAGATTGGCCAAAAAATAGTTTTTAATATTTTTGAAATGTCCTATTAAAAAACTCAACTAATTATCTACTTGCAAAAAAATTACAAAAAAATATGTGTCACATCCAAGCACGTCCTTTACTTATAATGATTTTTTTTGCTCATACTTAGGTTGGTCAAAATGACACATGTTTTTAAAAAAAAAATTATACTACTCATTGAAATTTTAAATTTTCACCAAATAAATTTACTTTTTTCCTAAAAAAACTAGAAGCCTACAAACAACATTCAAATTACTACAAATTTATTCCTACATATTTTCCAAATTATGTTAATAATCTATTCAATTTTTAATATCAAGCTGATTAACTTTGTTTTTTTATATTTTCATTGTCACTTAGAGGCATAGTTTGGCCCAACATGATCCTACACTCAACCATCTTTTAACTATTAAATCAAAGCATAGGGAATATATACTTTTATTTTAATAAATCCTCTAGTAAATGTATTTTTTCTTGAAGTATATTTAGAGGATAATGAAATCATACAAATTATAAATATTTTAAAATTATCATTGAGTATAGCTCCATCTACATTCTTTTATGCAATAATCATGAGGAAACTTCCTTTTTAAGCATTTGGATTTTTTTTATAAAGGATACTTTTATTTGATTATCACAACACATGTATGATAATTTTTAAATGGAGCTATAATATATTTCAATTATTTCTTCATAATAGCATCCAATCCTACACTCTACTTGATAGACAAACATACTCACGAAGGGTTTACCACAAATATTTAACATTTTTGAAGTGTAACAATAAATTTAGATCCTGTTGGGAAATCAGACTAATCACTATGTTGAGGCAGAGACTCCATTCATAAGTATTAAGTTAGTTGTGGACAGGGGTTACTCTAAATTATGGGTGGAAGGAGATTCATTAAACATCATCAATTATCTACGTGGAACCCATAAGCCTAGGTGGAATGTTCATCAATTAATAAAGGATGCTATAATTATGTTGAGATTTTGTGAAGAAACTTGTGTTTCTCACATAAATCGAGAAGGTAATGCATTGGAATTTTTTTTTACAATGAAGCTATCGGGCTTAATGAGTATCTTGTGTGGGAGGAAGGCTCTCTCCTTCCCGAGGAAGCTAGGACCTTAATGAGAAATGATGGTTTTGGCTGAGTTTATGAGGTGGCATTATTTAACCTTTAGTACCAATTCTTGACTCACACGCTTTGTGGGTATCATTCGGCTTGTTGGCTATCAGGAAAACTCTAATTGCCAAGATTTTTTATTGTTGGTTCTTTTGAATATGGGTGGTGACAAAACTAGAATTGAGTCGCACACTTGTGTGAGCTTGAGAAAGAAGGAGAAAATTTGGAGGATTCTTCAACATGGGAATTTTACGTTGTTCTTGGAAAGACTGCATGGACATGACCCAAATGCTTTGGTGGAGTTTGTTTCTTGTTGGTACAATCACAAACTCCAGATTAAGGGCTTGGTTGTTGATATCAATGAGGAGTTGATTGCTTATGTGACTGGGTTGCCTATGGTTGGTCATAAATTCTTCAAAGATAAGAAGAGTAACGAGGAGGCAATGGCTCAATTCTTCAAAGATGATGAACATAAAAAACTCATCAAGATGGAGGCTTGGGGCTATGAGTAGAAATCTCTCAAGAAGATTTGGGAGAATATTGTGGAAGTAATAGTGCAATATAGGACTCTAGAAGGCAAGTTCATTGCTATCCTTGGCCATCACTTTATTCTTTTAAACCATTTTAGGCATGGATTGTTTTTTTCCTTCTCGTTCTATCTCTTGTCTTCCATGGAGGTCTCTATGTATGCATACTTAAACAATAGGAGGGCACTGATCCTAGATGAGGGCCTTATTCTGTTAATTATGGAGCATGTAAAATCCCTTGTCCCTGCCTCTTCAATTAAGGGCAAGGAGAAGAGTCTTAGTGAGGATTTTAGCTCTTCTGACTTGGATACCAATGTGGTTGAGGATGAGGAGTGGAAGGAAGATGGTGAGGAAGGGACCTCGTCCCCTGTGACTACCCCCTTGAAAAGGAGGAAGAAGGGTAACCCTAAAGGAAAATGGGCAACCAAGCATCTTATTTTGCGTGAGTTGGAGTCCCATTCTGATGGTGATGACACAGAGGTGGGCTCTACGAACTTCACACCCAAGGATGAAGCTATGGACATTGGCCAAGCTGATATTGAGGTGGGTGGTAAGGAGGAAGGGCTCCAGGAGAATGTGACAACAATAAAGTCCAAGGATAAGCCCAAAAGGGTTTCTAAGCACATTTCCAAGATGAAAAACCAGGCTTCAAAAGATTTGTTTAAGGATACCACGAAGCTTTATAAGGAGAAGGCTTTGGAAGAGAAGCCGGTGGAAATTGATGATTCCCCAGTATGAGAATGTTGAACCTGAGGGTGAGAAAAAGGTTAAGGAGGAAGAGGATGTTGAGTAGAAACAAGCGAAATCGGAGCCTCTTAAGGTTAATCCCATGTCAGAGGACTTCTCTTATCTTAATGATGATTCCACCTTTATGTTTGAGCTTATTGACATGGTGAGGGCAGGGGCTACTGGAACTTTCAAATTGGCTAAATGGACTCTCCAGGAATTCAATAGGGTCAACATAAAAATAAGGGGATTGAAGGAGAATTTGCAAAATATTTCAAAAGGTTCGGTCTCAGATATTCTAATTGATAGAATTGTTGAGCTTGAGTGTTCATTCACTGACTTCAAGTCCCTTTGTAAGTAGCGATTGGTTGGTTTAGAAGTCAAGGTATTAGACACCAATGCAAATATCAAGAAAATTCTCCATGCTTGTCACATTTTAGTGAAGAATAGTGCAGACTCTTTGGAGGTTATGTTTCACAAAATCAATGAGCTTAGAGAGGACTGGTTGTATTTTTTAGAGTTAATGGAGAACAATTGGCCAAAGTTAAAGGGAGAAAATGTGCGAAGGATGATGGTAAAGGCCCTACTGCTAGAGGGCTAGTTGACTAGAAGAATTCCTTTGAAGCTGAGAAAAAAGAATTGTTGGCATGATTGGGCTGCATAGGAACCAAGAGCTTAAGGTGGCCAACACGTTAAGTAGTTTGAAGTAGTGTCTTGTTGTTTGTTTTTATCTGTTTTTCTGTTGTTGGGTCTTGGTTTATTTCCTGTTGTTTTGTTGTTTTGTTGCGGTTGGTTGTTGCTGATAGTTTAGTGTTGTATCTTGGGAGCAACATTTTGTTTATATTGGTGTTTTGGGTTTTGGGCTGCTACTGATGTTTTAGTTTAATATCTTTTGAGCAACATTTTGTACCTAAAGTTGTAAAGGATTTTAGGTCCCTTCAAAACTTGTTTTTCCCATATAATCAAAATAATATACTTAGAAGAACCTTTATGGGTGTATACATAATTTTGTTCTCTAAATAAAACACAATAAAAAATAAAAGATTACCATCTCTATGAAAAAGTACTCTAAATGGCTCCTTAATCATAGTATTTCTTACAAGCCACCCCCATGCTAGGAGGCCCCTTAGAAAACTCGGGTTTATAATCACATCGCATGTAAATAAACATTTATCACCATTTTCATTTCACACAACCCAACATAATACAAATTCTCATATAATCAAGGAGATTTGTAATATTTGAATCCTATCCAAGATTCAAAATAAGGAGAAATGAGGGACAACCTCTCTTTCTCCCAACATAACTCATTTCAATAAATTTCAAAGTACATTGATATGGAGAGAAACACAGGATCACCCAACTATTGAAATCACAAAACTCATAAACACAACACTTTATTTCTTATTATTCCATAAAATAAACACACAACCATTAGGATTCAAAACAAAACAATAGCATCATGATCTTCAAACAAGAAGGTGATAAACAATTTTTTTCAAGAATTTAAGAGCTTACCTCTCCAAGCATCTAAAATATTGATGTAGAGTTAAAGATGTTGTCTTCCAAAATCTCTTTTCCCATGATCTCCTTCATTCAAATCCCCATCTTCCTTTCTTTCATTATTCTCACATTAGATTTTAAACCAAACCTATACCTCATATTTAATAACACCTATCCATTTTGGAAAACTCCCAAATGTCTCCACTAGGGAGATTTCATTTCAAGAGGGGCCTTCATGTGTACTCATCCATGGTGAGTCATGGAGAGCCTTATCCTCAACACAACCACCTTACTAATAACCTAGAAGATGGGATGAGGTGGTGACACCTCATACAACCTTATCCTAACTTCCTTCAAATTTCGTCATTAATAAAATGCAAAATTTAAGAGGTTGGAAATTAGTTTTCTATTAAAATTCACCCTCCAAAAATACTTTCACATAGTCATATGACCTAGAACATTAAAATTGACCAAAAGGAATAAAAATACTCACTAAAAACCATTTAAAATCATCCAAGAAATTAATTTAAAATCAAATACTTAAGTGACCATGATTTTCAACACATGGATTAATTAATATAATAAAATAATACAAGCATTAATTCGATATATGAAATTGCAATAGTTCCACAACACATAGAAAATAATTTCATATCACAATAAACTAAATCCACATCAGACTTGACCTTAGTCTCTCCATATGACTAGGGTTGGATTCACATGTTAAGCACAATTTAGGGTTTACTAATAGACCTTTGAATTTTCCATTGGTCATGGAATTATCTATACACTTAATTCCACCCATTAATATGTTCATCATATAATCAAAGCAACTAGAAATATAATCAACATAATATATAAACATTCACCACTCAAGTAATAACTAATTTTCAATGTACTCATCATAATGCACATTATCAATACCACTCCATCTTCATATCACATGTCCATTATTCTAATCCATCTAGGGGAGAGGGGCCAGTAGTCGTGCGGGCTAACTTCATCAGCATGTTGCGATTGACTAGAATATCATAGGACCTTTATTTATTTTTTGAAATTAGACTAGCCTCTTATCTATCTATAACTAAGGTTTGGAGGTGTGACTCATCATGCAACTTGCCACATCAATGCATCTATTGAGAAGTGTCCAAATTTTGACTTTTGAAAGATTCGACCAAAACTTAATCATGCTACCCCTAATAGTCGAACACAAAATATCATTTGTTGCTTGTAAAATATCATATTTTTATTTTAAATAAAACTTATATGCAACTTAAATGGACCAAATACCTATTGGTAACCATAAATCTTTGTTTTTTGTACCTTACATATTTAACACAAATGGACCAATAGTTGAACACATAAAAACTATTTGTTGTTATAAAAACAAATTACAACTTATATCAAACAAAAATGGACCAATAGTTGAACACTAAAACTTTTTGAAAATCTTTCACATTTATTGAAAAAATACATGGTTTTTATTGTGCTCACCTTTTATATTTGTGATAGGACAAACTATCAATATTAAATATTCCAATGCTTGTACATTGCTACCCCAATAGTTGTACACATAAGAACAATATTTGTTCATATGATAACAATACTTGTTTAAATTAGTGTCTTATTTTATCAAATAAACATTTAATTTTATAAATGACACACTTATAGTGGATAATTTAGATATTTTATTTGAGACAAAAAAATATTTATTTCACTTGTTCATGAATGTATTTATGTTTTTTTTACTTGAACAACTATTGGTCCCATAATGTCATGTATTTGGTAATATTTTGTTTAATATGTGAAATAAATATATACAAGGTATAATATTAATTCATTCTAGTATTGATATGAATAATCACAATTGACGGCACAACTATTGGACCCCGCACAACATATTTCTATTGGTTACAATACAACTAGTCTTAATCAAATAGTCTAAAATTCATATAGTTCAAAGCATACATTTATGACCTCAAAATCAAATTTTGAATAACTTAGGCATTCCTTCTAATATCATTAGAAAATTGAATGTATTTCAAATCTTAGTTTGAAAATCATATAATCGATACAATATAAAATACATACTCATGATACAAACATCAAATAAAAATAACATAACCAAATCCTAATAAAATTTTCATCGTCATACACAACTAAACAAATTACTTTAATACAATATCTATTTGATTAGATCAATTAGTAATAATGATCCCATCAAAAGTGTGACTCTAGTCATAGGAAGGCTAGGCCTTACACATGCCAATTACATATATTATCTCTAATCTACATGATCACAATTATGGAATAACACAAAGCACTAATCATAATTAGTTTCTCAAAACATGTACAAGTGATACTCTAATCAAAACATATAATCACAAAATGACATCACATTTGCCAACCATGGTTTAAAACCATTTACTCCAATATATCAATATAATTAACAATTCCTAATTAATAACAAATACGAATTAACAAATATGATAAACATAGATATCTCATGTCTAAAATATAATGCATATATATCTTCTTATTGCTAAAAGTGGGTAAGGGGCCACACCCAAATATGCATAGAATGGAAATTAAACCAAATTTTAGTCTTAGGATGAGCTAACGGAGCATACTTTGCCAATAGTGATATGGTATGATCGTTAAGTTATTGTGGTGTTGTTCTTGTTAATAAGATTCAAACCATATTGAGAGTGTAATTGTTGATTGTTTAAATTGAGGATAAGATTCCTCGTTTGTGACCTCACCTGTTCAAAAATTTTGCGTCTTCCTTGCATTCATGTGCATCAAGGACTGTTAAAAACATGGAAGGAACGTCCGTATTGGCCTGGTACCTGAGAGAATAATTCAGGTAATCCTCACCCAACACCATTTTGATATCATTAAGGCACACCTATTAAATATTTTTTGAAGCCTGAGATCTATTAAAAGGTCCTAAAAACACCATTTTTTTGTCGCCTCATTTTCAAGAATATTATCGTATCCATTGTGAATTTCAGAGCTGGTGCCAAATATGATTTGATATGTCCATAAAAGGGAGGTGATACCAAGAAAAATGAATTTCGTTTGTCACTATAACAAATCCCATCTATTGCTAATCAATTCGAATGAAGGCATTTGGATATTAATCTTTCACCCTGCAAATTCATAAACGCATCGTACCCTACTTTCGCTGAATCCAAAACTAAAAATCATTGTCTTTCATTTCAATCATACAACATGTTTCCCTCCTTGTAAAAATGCATGACTTTGAAGCCTTCAACTTGGAAAAATAAATTTGTTTCACTTCCAATTAGCAATTGCCTTACTCTGAATAGCCTTAATTGTTATAAGAGAGTCCCCTTCAAGATGAATCTTTGGAAAATTAAACTTTCTGTTAAGTTTAAGACCGAGCAAAGCTGCCTGAAATTCAACTTCATTGCTAGTTTCATCTGATAGTTTCATAGTAGCCACTTCTTTGATCTCTCCATTGTGATTTCTTACATCGAGTCTTTATATTTATGTTAACTTTTGTGTATTTGGAAAATGATGGTGAACTTAAAAGAATTGTTGGAACTTGTTATGTCAAGTCAATTGATTGATTTTACCAATTTGTAACAAATTTTTAGACATGTCAAGAAAAATGTAAATATCTAGTTTTGTCCTCGTGATTGTAGATGCTAATACAACTTTCTATGATGATATTAGATCTCTAAAATAAACTAGAGCATTATCCGTTTATATAACTTCCTAGAATATTTTGTATTTGAGTTGGTAGGAAATGACTAGTTGGAGTAAAATGAGATTAGACCCCTCATTAATTTTGAATTTGGTAAGGAGGAGGGGGCATGGGAGGGAGAGGAGAGGTGAGGAGTGAGTGATGCAAGATTGCACATATAGTCTTAAACCATATTCATATTAATAACTAAACTCTTGAAAAGGGATGAAAAACAACATGGTTGAAATTTAAATTGAGAACACTAACAAAAACTTAAAATTTAATCAAATACAATACTAAATACCAATTCTTATATAAAAATAAACTATTATATTAAAGACAAAATTAAAATAAATTTAAAATATTATGAATGCAGCTTTCTTTGGACACTAATATTAGTCTTGAATTTAAATCCAATTAGGAAGGGTTCTCATGGAAATGCTACATGGACTATTTTTGTACACTACAAGGTCCCATGAGAAGAAAAAAATTATGCTCTTAATAAAATAAAATCTTGAGAAAAAAATGGAGCCCTTAATTTTTATATTTTAGATTTAAACAACTATCCTTCGGGGTGAGGGTTGAATGTTTCTCTTACTTGATTCCTAAAATTTTGTTGTCATGTGTCATTCATCTATAATTTTTTAAATTCTTTTCATTTTTTAAATCGAGTTATATAATTCTAGATTTAGCATTCCTTGTTGCTAAAAATTATCACGAGACCACTAAATTCCTTAAATTTTAGAGCATAAAATTTTAAACTTAAGCTCCAATACAAAATTCACTAGACCAACCACTTTTAAATACTCCTTATATTTTAATTAACACCCCACTAAAATATTTTAGGCAACTTCTCCATTGGCTTGTAACTTGGAAAACATAATGTAGTTCTAATATAAACACTATTATTTGCAAGATATACAACAAATGGTTTTTCTACTTCTAATTTTGTAGATGATCTGGCTTCCGCTTTGAACAAAACATCATGAATTTCCCCTACTGATTGATTTAAGGTTCTAATTTTCTTTTGTTGATCTTTGATCAATCTTGTCAAATTCTCAACATCAAATATTATTAGATCAAGTTTCTTAAAAAGAGCAATTTTAGAATCATCAATGTTTGAATCAGAAAAAAATGAATGTTTTGTCTTACTAGAGGATAGTTTGGACTTTTTCCATGGTGGTATGACCTACCTAGCTTGTTTTCTTACGTAATATTTTAGTTCTTTTTATAATATTTCCTTTTCTTTTGTTAGTTGTTTGCAAATGAGCTCTTCCTTGTGCTCTCCTTTGTTCCCTTGTTTTTTCATCTTTATATGGATTCTTATTTTTCTCAACTTCTAATTTATTTTAAGTTTTCTTTAAGAAGAGTTTCTATGTAATCCTCTTCTTCATCAATGCTAAAATCACTAGAATAATCTTTCTTAAATTTCTCTTTTTCCATATTGTAATGTTTTGGTTCAATTTCCATTAATTCATAATATTGAATTTTAGGATTCTGACAACCATAAGAAGTAGTAACTATACCCCATTCAAAATTGAGATCTTTTTTTTGGAAAGCAGCATATACCTTTGTTCCTAGATTAAGCTTTTGTGGGAAATTAGTTGCATAATGATTTCCTTTATAGATAGAGAACTTGACATGTCTTGGAACCTTTTGACCATATCTCTTCTTGAGGAGGTAAGGTGGATGCTTGTGTCCTTTCTTCTTGAATTTTTGTTTGTGGATAGGATTGATCTTAAATCATCTAGCAGACTTAAGTTTATTGGCATATTTAGATCTATCATAATCTCCCTGAAAATGAGTATTAGCATTAAAACCTTTGTAAGCCTTAGATTTTCCTTTGTATCCATATTTTTTTTTGCAACCACATTTTTTCTTAAATTGCTTGAGATTAGCAAATCTTTTGAAGTTATCATTTGGGGATTGACTGCAAAATTCTTTAAGATTACAAGTAGAATTGTATTTTTGAGCATTTGTATTCATGATAGCCAACAAACACTGCTTTTGCAACTTATAAGAAATTAAATTCTCCATCTCTACAAATGTACAATTATGAACTATTGTTTTCTTTTTATCAATTATATAATCTTTTGTCCAACTACCCAATTTACAAGGCATAGAATTAAGATAATATCTCTTAGCAACATCATCATTCTATAACCTTGCTGCAAATAGATGTTTTTCAAAAACTAAATTATACTAATGCAAAATTAATATATTTTAAAGCTTCAGACTGTACAAAATCTTTGTGGATGCTCTTACTACATTTTTTCTAGTATCACAAAATTGATCAAGCATTAAAAAATTTAAATGACTGAAACCATTTGTGGCTATGTCATTTTTGCACACATTCAAATCTCTGACAATTATAGTAGTGTCATTAATCCTTGTTGAAGGACCATCTTCAGGAGACCTTCCCACCTATCTCTAAGCTTTCTTGAAAATAACCTAACTGCATAATAGACCCTTTGAGAGCCATTCCATGATGTTTTGGAATCAAAGCAGTTTGATAAAGTGTCATACCATGAACAAATTGTGTCATATGGATCTATTAATTGGTCAATGTTTAGAATATATCCATTGGTAGAAAGTGGTCTCAGATGTTCTAGATGTGCATTAGTAGTAAGAGTTTCTTTCATTATCTCATCTTCTATTTTTGCTACACCTTCTCATTCTTCTAGTTCTTGGGATTTAAAATTTGTCTATATTTAAATCTTATTTTTCTGACAACACTTTTGAAATGATCTTTAGATCTACTTCCATAGTAGATTCATATTCTTCAAATTCTTCTTGTTCAACATAAATAGGTTCTGGCATTTCTTCTACAATTCCTATTTATTTGAGCCAATCTTTTTCTATTATTGCATTTGTATGTTCTTTTTCTTTAGATGCATGTTGTCTTAAATATTGACTAGGAATTAAAGATGGATCATCAACAAAAAAAAATTTCCTTCTTTGTACTATAACCTTTTTTGGGGGTTTTTCATGCTTCATTTTTATTTTATTTTTGTCATCTTCAAAATTGTCATGCTCTTCTTGTGTGACTCAGATATTTTTTACATAAGATCTTACTTTATCCAATTTTCTTGAAACTACATCCATAAGTGCTTTATTATCAATAATTCAAATTGCATCTTTTGTTCTGAATTATATTAATTGTTTATCATGAACTTGATCAAGTATTGATTCTACTCTTTTTTGGATGTTCAACATATTATGTAGAGACACAGTTATAATTTTTGTTTCTCTACCAAAACTTGATGTTTCTAAAAGTGTTGAGGAAGAAGCTTGTTCTATCTTCAACAATTTGGCATAAGAATTTGGGACACAAACAAATTATTTGAGACATCTATTACCAAATCATCAATATTATCTTGAGCAAAAATTAACCATTGAGCTTGCCAATTACGTTGAGCTTCTGAATTCTTTTTATTTTTTCCAATGTTAGTATATAACCTTGAACTCATACCTTCCCCAAAGCCTTGAATCTGGATTAATGATAGTGAAGGATTCAAGTGTAGGCCGCTGGCCTAGATCATAACTAATTCTTTCTTCCTGCTTATTTGCTTGTCATTCTAACTAAAATTTAGTCCTTTTAGATGTAGCTCTAGGAAAATATTCTTTGATCATTTCAACCTTTTTGCTCATCTTTGTGATTTTTATCTCTTTTCCTTTCCTATCTTCTTCTTCTTCTTTCTTAGGGGTTAGAGAAAGTTTTAGGCTTACCTGTCTAGCTAAGGCATCCATCAGTTATAGATTACTGTTCAAATTTGAAAGAGTGACCATAGAGGACCTAAAAGGGAAAGGATTTCTAGATGAATGTGACCTTGGTAGCAAATAAGAAGAAGAGGAAGCTCAATCTTATTTAGGATTAGAATCAAAATCCTCTATATTATAATGAAAATATGGTTTATTATTTAAATAAGGGATAGGTCTAAAATAATTTCAGCTGAGTTGTCTCATTGATTTGCTTGTAGGTTAAGGTTCTATGATTTGTTCTTACACATTTTTCTCAGGACTAGTTAACATATCAACAAAATACAATCTTCTCCTCTATATTCTAGGAGTATTTGAAAAAAGAGGGTGAGTAGGTACATCAAGGCCTCTGAATCTTGGTTCATGGTTATTGATCATTTTTTCATAATAGGGAATCGTATATCAAATCCTTTATGATCAATATTTCAACCAAAATCTAATAGGTTTGAGTTTCCTTTTGAATAGGAGACTCCTACTAAAAACTTGGTGGGTGGAAAACTATATTTAACAATCTGTATATACATCATCCACCTACTATGCAATAAATTGAACCAACTGAATATCAACTCCTTTAATTTGAAACAATAGATTAAATGCAAAGCTGATGTGTTTATCTTCTTAAGAGATAGTAAAATTTGGGCGAATTGAGCAACAACCATCACCTCGTTCAGGGTCAAAAACTCCTTTGAACTTAGCTATAATAGCTTGATCCCAAATTTGACATCAGGTATCAATTAGTGTTAAAAAATACACAGCTCCTATGTCATAGTTGAATTATGGGTGGACAATCAAATATATTATATGAAAAATAAACATGCAAATATCCTTTTTCTCTCCATCTGAGGACATCTTTGGGGATTACAAATGGGAGATAAACCGGTCTTATACCTAGGCCTTGGAATTGAAGATTTAATTAAATTTGACTTATAAAGGTCATCATCCAAACTTTTATCCCTTTCTTAGGGTATAAATATGAGATGCTTATATTTGTAAATTTAAAATATCCTTTCTCATCTATGTTAGCTTCATTATCCTCAATTGTATTATGTATAGCAATGCTAGAAGAACTTGCATTCATACTTCTATGGCTAGCCATTTCTACAATTATAGAGTAAGAGTTCTTACTTGGAATTTTGGCTCTTGTTTCTCTACTACTTTATCAATTTACTCTGATCTCCAAATGCCTCCCTAGCTGAATAAGGTCTTACTGTTGCGACTCCACAGATATTAGAAAATCTTACCCTCAACCTTTCAGAAAGTTCTTATTACATATAATAGAAATAGTAAGAAACATAGTATTCATGGCTCTAAGACCAAAAGTGAAGTCCCAAATGTATCATTGAAATAGAAATAGTTCTTTATTTACAACATATAATTTCTTCATACATTATGGATTTGACCATAGCCTCATGAACTTATGTCTCAAATTTCTAGTTATCCAGATTGCTCTAGGTGTAGGATAAGAACATATGTCTGATGACCCTAAAGACTCTATACTTGAATCTTTGACTCCTAATGTCTCACCTTAGAGGTGGTTCACCATTTTATAGAGGTGGAACTAAAATTTTACCTCTTAGCTATAGATTTTGGGTTTGAAATCCAACCATAGGAAAATGACACATGCACATCACTAAGTGATCCGAAAAGATCTATGACAATAGTTAGTTGAGTGAATGTTAAATTAGGTAAATAGAAATTTCCTTAAACTTAAATAGAAGCATTTTAAAAGATATTTAATAAACTAGAAATATGAATAAGAACATAGAAAGAAAGAAGACAAAAGACCACAATTGATAACAGAGTTCATCCAAATTCGAGCTACGTCTCTGAGCCACCCTCTAATGAGTTTTCGATCCTTTATAATGCTCCAGTGCTTAAATACATAAAAAGGCACCTTTCAATCTACAACTAAGTCCTTTACACAGTGTTCTCAATAGTAAAGAAGTCCTCAAGTATTCTCCCCCTCTTGATTACAAGAAGTAGGCTTCAAAAGCCTTTGAAAACCTCTAGCTATCGTGAGAAAATACAACTTCAAATAAAAATTTTCGCATTGTAATTACATCCTTTGGGCTCTGGTCCAACGGTTTAAGGTTTTGCAATATATATAGGAGGGCTCAGGTTCAAACCCAAGCCCCTCTTTTTCGGTCCTCATGGATTAGCATATAACAAAAAACTGGATTTGTGATCATACTATATTTAGCAAAGTGCACATGTCACAATGGAAAATGGGCAATGGTTGTGAGTTGGGAGGTTGACAGTTCAAACCTTCGACCCTATTTGCTTATTATGGCTTTGTTTAGATTTAAATAAAATATCTCACCCTTGATTACCACAAATCGCATGTGGTGCATTGGTGGTAGGGAGGAAGACAAGGTGGGAGGTCGACGGTTTGAACCACTTGATGCCCGAATATAGCATTATGAACACTTTAAATAGAACTAGGCACATTATAATAGTGAGAAACCCGTGTGACCGAGCAGTGGGGATTGAAAATAACAATGGGGAGGTTAGATGTTTGAACCTCCCCAACAAACTTTTTAACAAACAATTAAAATGTAGTGGTGCCACGTGGCACCCAACTATTGGTCCACGTGGAATCATTCCATTCACCTACATCCTGACACATGGCACCATGTCATTGGTCTACGTCAGCTATCTGTGCCATGTCATCAAACTACCAACTGTACTTTTCATGTCATCATGTTGATGTCATCTCTTGCCACGTGTCACCTCCAAGCCTACCATGTCATCATGTTGATGTCAGCATTAGTCACCATGTTCTTCAAAACTTTTATTGACCATAACTTGCACATATGGACTTTGATTGATTTGATTCAAGTGACATTAGAATCATCTCAACGAGCTCTTTGACATGGTACCATTTTTTTCAGCATTTCAAACTATCAATTTTTTGGTGAAAAACATATCCACCTGGATCAAGCCTCCCCATTGGAGAGATTTTGGAACTCCAAAAGATTGATTACACAGAAAGTAAGTGAGGGTACAACTCCCTCACTTTTCCAACCTCCATTCATTTTGGTTTGCTAGGATTCATCCCTTTAAGTCCCACTCTAAGGTACTCAAAAACACCCCTTTGTGAAGTTCAGACATTTATGTCTACGATTAAATCTTCCTACAACTCATTCATATACTTAGGTGATAGATCATCAATAGAAGGAATTTGAACATCAGCCTCCTCATCCAGTATCATAGGAGGTTCATACAATTTCAAATTCTCTACATTAACAACTAAGTAAATATGCATATAAGGAGGTAAATTTAGGCGAAAAGCATTTGTATCGATCTTTTCTTGAATCTCAAAGGGTCCATACCTAATTGTTTTGAGCTTCTTATCTTCACCTTTCATTCTTTCCTTACTAATGTGTAACCAAACTTTGTCACCAACCTAGAATTGATGATCAAAATGATGCTTATCATGTTGGGCTTTGTACTTTGCTTGGCTCTTCTCTAGCTATACTTCAACTACTTGATGGATTGCTTGGATCTTTTGGATGAACTTCAAGGCCTTGTGTATATCATGATGTCCATCTTTAACATCTTCCTTCTCGAAATAAAAATCCATAGGTGTCCTTGGCAGATAACCAAAACAAGTCTCAAAAGGAGTTTTTTGAGTAGAAGAGTGTGTTGCATGGTTGTAAGCATGCTACACATAATGTAAAATTTCATCCCACAACTTAGGATGTTTATTACAGTAACCTCTAAGAAGATGAACCATTGTTCTATTGAATACTTTTGTTTGTCCATCTGTTTGCAAATGGAATGATGTGATCTTCTTCAGTCTTGTATCCATAATCTCTCATAATACTGACCAAAATTCCCCCAAGAATCGAGAATCTCAATTTGATACAGTAGAAGTTGGAAGCCCAAAATGAACCCATACAAATTAGAAGAGCAAGTGTGTTGTTAGTTCAACTATGACTTGTTTTTTACAAGGCATCAAAATGCACATTTTTTTGAACCTATCCACTACCATAAACAAATAATTATGCCCTTTCCTAGACATTGGTGGTCCCCCAACAAAATCCATTGAGATAATATCCCATGGATGGGATGGTATAGGTATACATTTATACAACTCCAACTTCTTATTGTTAGGCTTGCTTGTTGCACACATTACACATCCTCTAATGTACTTAGACACAATTTCTTGGATACGATGCCAATAACAATATTTTTGCAGTTGTGACATTGTTTTTCTTACCCCAGTCTCCAACAATTAATGATTTATGTGATTCTCTAATTACCTATGCTCCTTCATCTTGTGGAATACACAACTTCCCTAAGTGATACAACAATTTATCTTACACATAGTAGTGTATCTCTTCTACATGTTTTCCTTGAATTGATGTTGCATATATATCCTTAAATTCTTTGTCCTTAGCATATTGTTCTTGATAACTTTCATGTGCCATTGAACTAATTTGAAGAATAATTATAGTATTTGTTATAGGAGGCCTAGATAACATATCTGCTACTTTGTTTTAAACGCCTTTCTTATACCTTATAACCAAATGAAACTACTGTAGAAAACCCATCCACCTAAAGTTCCTTATTTGTTGCAATTTAGATTGTGAGTGCAAATATTGAAATGGTTGATGATTTGTGTGTATTATTGTTTCCTTACCCATTAGGTAGTGTTTCCACTTCTTTACACTTTGTACTAATGCATACAGTTCTTTATCATATGTAGGATAGTTACTTACCGTAGTTGTGAAATTTTTAGAATGAAAGAAAATAGGTTTACCTCCTTGCATGATTACTTCTCCCATGGAAAACCCACTAGCATCTATTTTGATTTCAAATGGTTGTTGTAGATCCAGTAGATCCAGAACTAGTGTAGTGCTTATCTTTTCCTTTAAAGTATCGAAGGCATTTTGTTGTAGACCTCCCCACTAGAAACATTTATTTACACTTGTTAGTGTGTGCAATGGAGATGCTATGTAGGAGAAGTTAGCTATGAACTTCCCTCAACACTGTACTACACCTAGAGAACTTTTGACTTCTATAACTGTACTTGGCTTTGGCTAGTTTAAAATAACTTCAAACTTTGCAAGATCCACCCTCAAGTGACCTCCTCCTACAATATAGCCTAAGTACACTGTGATGTCTTAGAGAATTCACATTTTAACATCTTTACATCCAATTTATCTTTCCTTAATACATCCAATACTTTTCTTACATGCTCTACATGCTCTTCCCAAGTTCGACTAAATACAAGTATATCATCCAAATAAACTATGAAAAAATCATCTACAAATGGTTGGAAGACATCATTCATGACTCTCATGAAGGTAGTTGGTGGATTGCAAATCCCAAAGGGCATGAACAACCACTCATACAGTCCCTGCTTTTTATTAAACATAGTTTTCCATATATCATTATTTGATGATATCCACTATGCAAGTCCAACTTAGTAAAATAAACTACATGTTTCAATTGATCAAGTAAATCATCTATTCGGGGAAGAGGTTACCTATTCTTTATTGTTATCTTGTTTAGGGTCATGTAGTTGATGCACATTCTCTATGACCTATCCTTCTTTGGCACCAATACAATTGGAGAACCACGAGGAGAGGTACTTGGATGAATAACTCCTTTCTCAACCAACTCTTGAACTTGCTTCTTGATTTCCTCATTCAGAAAAATTGATAAATGGTACATGTCGATGTTTGGAAGAGGCGTGTCTTGTTGTAATTGGATTTCATGATGTATCTCTCTATTTGGGGGCAATCCATTGGGATCCTAAAATAAATCATCATAGGTGAAAACTACTTTGATAAATTCAACTTTGTGCTTTGGATCACACCCTTTGAATGCCTAAGATTTGTCATCCTCTTTGGCTTTTACAATCATCAATACAAATTTTTTACTGGGATTGACTAACCTCTTCATTTGTACACTATTCACTAATGCTAGATTAGTCTTTATTTTATGTGCATGTTCAATGAGTTCTTTACCATCCTTAAAAAGGTGATATTTGTTTTCTCCCCTATAAAAGATTACTTTCTAGTCATAAATATAGGGACTCCTTAGTACAATGTCACAAATATCTAAAGGGACTACATCAAATTATACCTCATCTATGAAGTTTGCAGTGATTGCAAATCTTAACTTACATTGATTTGTTACTTATAATTGTGCATCATTGCAAACCCGTCCAAGTGGATATGGCTTTGGATGAGGTGTTGTAGCCAAGTTGAGTTTCTTTACAACTTCTTTAGCTATTAAATTTACTTGAGATCCCATATCAAACAAAGTATCAATCTCCATATGCTTTGTTACAACTCGAATATGAAATAACTCATTTCTATGCTTATCAATCTTAGGTGGAGAAGATTCTTTACTTGAACTTGCACTTGAATTTGAAAAAGGTGTATCAACAAAAAGAGATATACCTTTTCCTTTACCTTGGATCCCAACAACAACGATCTTTTTCTCATCCCCAGAGTCGGACCCAAGATCCTATTGTACTATAGCAACAATCTTTTTTTTCCTTTGTTTCCTCCATACCTCTTAAGCCTTAGTTCCGGATGCAACTTCCAACATTTTGCATCATCATGCCCCTCCTTCTTGCAATGGGAGCATGTGGGCTTATCACCATCCTTCTTGATGGTAGCTATATTTTTTCCCTTTCCTTTTCCCTTGGGTTTATCTTCAAGCTTAAATGGCTTCTTGACAAAATTGTCATTGAAATTACTCTTACCTCTCAACTCCAAATGTGTTCCCTATACACACACTTCATCTAGATTACTAGGATTTAAAACCAAAATGGTATATCTTAATTAAGAGTGAATACCACCTATATAATTGAACAATGTGTCTTGGGTGTATAATGGGACTTTAAGTGCAATATCCCACTTCCTAAATTCATGAGTATAGTCTTGGATAGTTTTACCTTTAGCCCACCTAAAAGTTTTCTAGTTCATAGAAAATTGTTGCATATGGCCTAAGGGATAAAACTGCTTCTTTATGGCAGCTATAAACTCCATCCAAGTTAATTTTTTGATTAGATAAGTAGGGAAAGGGCCCTAATCCCATGGTTACAACCACACAAAAAAAAAGGAAAAGAAACAAGGTGGGAAATAGCACCACTAGCAAACATCAAAAAATAGCATCCAAGGTGGCTCACATGCCATAATTCATAACCATAACCATAGACCAACCATAATTAATCAAAAACATAAATTTTATGCTAGAATACTTAAGGCTATGTAGGCCATTGATCAAATCCACCATATACCAAGTAGTCCTAAACCATAACAAGGCTATAATGAAATAGCAATCAAGAAGCGGGAAGCAAAAAGACAAAAAGAGGAAAGAAAACATAAAATAGTAGCAAAAAATAAAGTCATTACTTGGATTTAATCAATAGGTCCCCATATTCACCAATTAGGGAAATATATTCCCTCTAGTTAGGTCCCTCAGAATCATCCAACACCTTCAGCTCATCAGACTTCCCTAGTTTCTTCAACTTCTTAGTGATTTTTGTTTGTTTAGAAACAAATCCAATCATTGCCCTTCTCATGAGCTTGTTAGTCACCTTCATTAGTGTAACCAAGCCTTTCTCCATGTCATCAAATTATACCTGCAAATAAGTTAGTCTTATTTTCATAAAATCCAAACTATAACATCAGAATTAATTTCATTGCCGGTATTCCTAACATCCAAAATAGTCAAGTTTTCATTCTCTTGATCCTCCTCCATCTCAATTTTCTCCTCTTCATCATCTTCCTTTTCTTCTTCTGATTCCTCTTCCCCCATATCATAGGCTAAATATTTAAACTCCACCTCATCGAATTCTTCATCAATTCGAGCTTTGAATTCTTCAATATCCAAGTCTTCCTCTTCATACACTGTGATTTTTTGTTTTCCTTTCTTGTCATTTGAAGCACCCTTAACCAAGCGAGCTGACCTATGACCACCGCTACCTCTGCTATCTTGCCTCTTCTTTTTTTCAATCAAATCCTCTTTTTCCATGCCCTCTTCACTGATAGTAATAACTTCTTTTTGAGGATTGGGGTATTTTTTAATCTTCTTTGGCTTGGGTAATTCCAGAAGAAGAGGAGAGTGTTTCCTCTTCTTCAGAGTGGCTTTCACAAGCTTAGACTCAAAATATCCTTTACCAATAGTTTTCAATTCACAGGGGTAGAAGGGTTTGAAACATGAGTAAGAGGGGAAGGGCTATTTGCAGGAACTAACACCCTTTGAGCAACAACAATAGCAAGGAGGCGAGGAATATGATCCTCAATAGGTTTTACATCCAGAGGGGGTTCCTCATTATCTTCATCATTATGGTTTTGATTTTCATTATGGGAAACAAGAGGTTTACCATGAGGGTTAAGTGCAAGGTAATTCTTATACCGAGCAAGCATCAATCCTTGATGTAGGCGAGGGATAACACCTTTCTCAATGTTTAATTGTAGGGAAGACAATAAGTAGAAAGGAAAATTAACTCTTTCACCATGCCTAATGTGATTTAGCGAAGGGAAATGATACGCATGGACATAAATGTAATGACCTTCCAATGTAAAATACCTCATGACAAAAAAAAAAACCAAGTCATAGGGAGGTGGAAGCTCTAACCTAGCATACCCATTTTGGAAGTATTTGAGATTCTCCCCTTCATGCAAGAATTTATCCATTAAATTCTAGTAGTTGGCCCCAGGTTTCTTTGCCACCTTTATTCCTTAGTTTTGTAAACCAGTAGCTTTTGTTATAAGCCTCGTCGTCACTTCAAAATTGATAGCCCTGATTGTGACATTTCCCTTCCTCCACTAATTTGTGAACTTCGAAGTATGGCTCTCATAATAGCCCTTCATTGACTCAAAGAAAGAGCCATGCTTGCATTATCAAATAGATTCCACAATTATGTGTTCTGCTTGAGTGTCTAGAAATTTGGAGGTTTAGGTGCTTCCTCAGTCCACCCATCTTAGCACTCTTCAAGTTTTTTGACTATTGCGAAAAATTACTCACAACCACCCAACTCTTTGGATTTCTACTAGTCTTGCAGAAAATGCTTTTACTCAAAGTTTCAAAGTAAGCCCATACAAAGTGAGGAATCGAGAAATTTCTTTTAGGGGAAGCCAACAAAATTCCCAGAGCCATGATCACATTATTATTATTGCAAGTAATTAACACCACATTAATCATCATACCTTGCAAATCTTCACAAAAATTGGGAGAGATGACATTAAGCATTTCAGTACATTTGGATTTGACATCCCTTCACAACTTGAAAATCTCCATATGATCCTTGATCACCTCAGGAAGGAAATAATAATTAAATTTACCTTCAATAAATATCAACACACTCATCTCCGTACCATAAATATCATCATTAAACTGCAATCCTTTAAGAACACATGGCCTCCTATTCTTTCCTTGCCACTTACACACATCATCTTTGTAAGTTAAAACCATATTCAAAATTTTCATTTAAAATCATGTCCCTTAAAGACTGCAGCAGGTTATTATTAACCCAACAGGTCCACCCTATACACCCCAGTGCCTCATTGGCAACACAATCAACAAACTTTGTTAGAGTACAAGGTTTATTACTTAATTATTTTAATTAAATTACCTTCTATATTTTCTCTTAAGATTAACTTAGTTTGAATTTTGTAGGAATTTAATAATTATTCTAATTATTAAATGCATCCCTTTTAGGTTTCACTTTAGGGTTTCTTGATTTCCTTCATAAGGATTGATCTCTTTGTATTATTCATCAAGTTAATTCATTTTTTCTCTTGGAGCTTGCAGAGCACCTTTGCTTTTTTCTCTGTATCTCTTTCTCGTGATAGGTTATTTCCATGCAGGTGATTCTTGGTTTATGTAAAGTTGGATTTCACAACTTCTACATGGTATTAGAGCTCTGACCTACCACTTCATGTTCGTCTTCTGAGAGATTCACAGAGCTTCAAGGGTTTAGGGTTTGTCTCTTTGATCTAGCGCATACCTATTTTATTGGATCTTTTTGAGCCCAAAAAAACATTTCTATTGAGTTTGCAGCACCCAAAAACCCCTAAATCAACTGTTCATTCGTCCATTTTGGACACAGTTGAACTAGAAGGCAAAAAAAATTGGCCCTAAGGCCGTATGGCTCCAGGGCACGCAGAACGAGGCAAAATTAAAAAAAAACAAAGGTTTTTGTTATTTTTTTTACACTTCCAGTTCAAACGAAGGCTGCCACCCTCCCACCACTCAGCACCCACCAGCCACCGCAGCGCCATCAGTGGTAAACACGTATGCCCTGTCGCTCACAAGCACAAGCCCTCATGGGCTTTTCTTTTGCCAAGCCGAGGTCACGTGGGGATCGAGAGCCAGTCCCAGCCCCGACAACCACCTAAGCCCCATTTGATAGTCCTATCAATGACTGTGGGCTCCACCACAAGCCCTAGCCACCACCCCTGGTCCTGCATGTGACCATGGGCTTTCTTTTTTGAGCCCCTGAGGGCTTTGAAGGTCCTTCTTGTGCTTTTTTGGAGTACTTTAAGTAAATCGGGTGTAAAATGGGCATATAATCTCTGTTTTTCAAAAACGAGATATCATTGGAAAGATCATTCTGATGCCAATCCAGTGGTGTAGGTTTTTTTTCTTTATTTTTCATTTTTGATGCTTTTTTTGTCAGTAAAAGTCAGAACATATGTTTTGCACTCCTAAGGGTGTAACTTTTGCATCCGAACTCTGTTTTTCAAAAACGAATAGGCATTGGAAAGGTGGTTGAGTGATATTTTCAGATTTATAGTTTATTTAATTAGAAAATTTACCAGGTACACAAAATATTTTCTGAAGCATATTTTTCGTTTTCTCGCTTTTCAACTTTAAAAATTCTACTAGGGTTTGGGTTCTTGTGTTGTGGGGGGTGTTTTTTTCTTGCTTTCTATCATTTACATCAGAAAACCAGAAACCTCTTCCATAAAACATTTTAAAACTCATTCATCATGGAAGACTCTTCTTTTATTGAGCGTCTTTCCCCACACAATTGTCATACCTGGAAGGCACAAATGACTAGACTTCTTATGTCAAAAGGGTTATGGTTATGTTTGGATGATGTTCAACCATAGTTAACAAGGCCATTTGAGGTTTTTAAACACATGAATAGAATGGATGAGGCCATGAGTTTTCTATCCTTACATGTTTTAGATAGTCTTATATTCCATATAGAGGGTTGTACCACTCCTCGGGCTATGTGGTTGAAGTTTCAAACTTTATTTGGCACCATAAATCAGTTTTGTACACTTTAGATTGAGGCCAAATTGACTTCCTTAGTACTTGATTCATATCCTACCATTGAGGACTTTTTGATGAAGTTAAAATATCTACGATATTTGTTATAGGTGTGTGGTAAGAACAAAACAGATGAAGAGTGCATTTACCTGATTCTCTCTAAGCTTCGTGGTCCATTTCAGATTTTTTCCTCTACATTCTATTCTACTATGGATGTCTTGGGTGCATGATTTACCATGCCTACTTTTGAGGTGTTCTATGATCAATTGACATGAGAGAAGGACAAGATATCGCAGTTGGATGGCCTCATGGGATCAAAGAACCAAGAACTGGTAGCTGAGTCATCTAAAGGGAAGCATAAACATAAACATAAGCCGAAGATAGATTCAGTTAGCAGTGAGAATTCCTCCAAACCTCCTCCAAAGTCTGATTCAAAACCACACTCCCATCCCAAATAGGGAAAATCTTCTAAGTCTGGTGAGTCTTCCTCCAAGACTAAGAAGAAATCAAGTGATCCTTGGATTTTATGTGGCAAGGAAGGATATCCAGTTTCCAGGTGTTGGAAATGATTAGAGGCTTTAGAGGAAGCCATGCAATAACATCATATCACCTAACCCCAAGCTCCTTCTCCACCCAGGGGGAAAGGTCATGCTATTTCTACACAAGCATTATCTTTAGGGTCCACTTGTATTCTAGATTTTGGTGCCTCTCACCATATGACACACACACAAGATTTGGTCATCACACTTGCCCCTACAAGTACTACACACATTGTAGTGGGTGATTCGACACAAATTTCAGTTAAGGGTTCAGGTATTGTTTCATTGGATGGTGGTTGTCTTCAGGATGTACTTGTTGCTCCTGACATTTTTATGAACCTTCTTTCCATTTATTAGATTTTCCATTTTGGCTCTGGTAAAATAGTTGAGTTCTCACCACATGATGTGGTTATTCGAGACCTTCATGATCCTGACTTGGTTGTGGCTACTGGGAGTGTTGATTTTGCATCTCACTTATATAGATTTGAAGGCTTTGAGAGTTCATATAGTTCAGGTTCCTCTCTTATAGCACATGCTGACTCTGTGAGCAGGCTTTGGCATGATCTTTTGGGCCATGTCAATTATAGATATCTACAATAGATGAGTACATAGGCACTTGTGATTGGGCTCCCTAAAATTTCCTGTACTGATGGTGTTTGTCGTGGATGTTCCCTTGGCGAACATCACTAGGATTATTTTCCTACGGGTAGAGCTACACGTGTTAAGGCACCCTTGGAGTTGGTCCACAGTGACCTTATGTCTTTTCACACTCCTTATTTTTCAAGGGCCCGATATGTGCTCACATTTATAGATGACTACTCCAGACGCACATGGGTGTACTTTCTTAAGTACAAGTCTGATGTCTTGGATTCATTCAGGATCTTTATGACATTCATGAAGAAGAATTTTGGACTTTCTATCAAGCGGATACGCACATATAATGGGGAGGAGTATGTTAATTAGGATTTCAGGGATTTTTGTATTGAGCATGGTTTGCAACATCAGCTGACAGTACCTTACACCCCTCAGTAGAATGGTGTTGCTGAGAGAAATAATAGAACCTTACGAGAGATGGCCAATTGTATGATACAGTCTTGAGCTATGAGCTCTTCATTTTGGGTTGAGGCAGTCAATTGTTCCAATTATATTTAGAATCGGATGCCTCATAAGGCATTGCAACATATGACTCCTGGGGAGGCTTGGACTCATGTCAAGCCTGATGTTTCTACATTCTAAGTTTTTGGTAGTGAGGCTTGGGCATTTATTCTTGATGCTCAATGGAAATCCATGGAGAGGAATATCTAACCACTCATATTTGTTGGCTACTGTGAGGATGTTAAGGTGTGTAGGTTGTTTGATTCTAATTCCAGAGAGGTCTTGTTTCAGTGGGATGTCCAGTTTGATGAGCGCTTTCCTCTGATGGATTCTCCATCGCCAGCTTCTCCCTCCCTGCCTACTCCTTCCTCTTCATCTCTTGAGGATTAATTATCTCTTGAGGATGATGCAAATGATGATCTACCATACCCACCACCACCATGCACTCAGCATTTACCCAAGTGGTCCCGTGTTACTGTTGAGGCAACTGGATCTTTGGCAAGTGATCCTTCAGATACTCATCGCACTTGTGCTCAGACAACTAGTACTATTATTTTGATTCATGCCATTTTGGATGATCCTCATAAGTTTTCAAAGGTGAGAGGTCACCTTGAGTGGGATAGGGCCATGGATGAGGAGTATTCTTCTTTGATGAAGAATCATACTTGGGATCTTTGTCCTCTTCCTAAGGGAAGAAAACTGGTTCAGTGCAAGTAGGTGTACCATACCAAGTATGTTGCAGATGGTTCCATTGATAAGTATAACACATCTTGTTGTGAAGGGGTTTTATCAAGTGGAGGGTATTGACTACTCTGAGACCTTTTCCCTTGTTGCCAAGATGAATTCTATTCACTTTGTACTTTCACTTGCAGCTTCACAGGGATGGACAATTTTTCAGATGGATGTGAAGAGTGCCTTCTTGCATGGACACCTTCATGAGGAAATTTATAGGGAGAAGCCTCAGGGATGTGTGCAAGACACTTATTTGGTTTGTAGACTTTGATGTTCATTGTATGGTCTCAAACAAGCCCCTCAGGCTTGGTATGATAAGATAGACTCTTTCTTGCTTTCCTCTCACTTCACACGTTGTCATTCTGATCATACAGTTTACATTCAACGTCAGGAGGGTGATCTTTTGATTCTTTTGCTATATGTTAATGATCTCATTATTACAGGCAGCTCATCCTCCATGATTTAGAGTGTTTAGAGAGCCTTGATGGAGCAGTTTGAGATGATAGTTCTCAGTCTTCTGCATTTTTTTCTAGGCCAGCAGGTTATTCAATCTTCGGATGGGATTTCCATATTTCAGCAGAAGTATTCTCTTGATATGCTCTAGCGATTTGGCATGCTTCAGTGCAAGCCTACCCCCACACCATTTCAATTAGGTTTTGTTTTGTCTTCCACTTGCTCTACTCCTCCAGTAGATCCCACTTTATATAGGTAGTTGGTTGGCAGTTTGTTGTACCTGACACATTCTCGTCTTGACCTTTCCTTTGCAGTTGGCCTTGTCTCTTGATTCTCGCATGATCCACATGAGAGTCATTGGAAAGCTTCCAAATGTATCTTGAGGTACATTCGGGGCACTACTCATTATGGTATTCACTACACTTCAGGATCCCCTCACATTATTTGCTTAACTGACTCAGAAATGGGCTGGTGATGTCAATGATCGGAAGTCTACTTCTAGCTTTTTTGTTTTCCTTGGTTCTATTCCTATCACATGGTCTTGCAAGAAGTAGTCTGCTATTGCATCATCATCTACAAAGGCTGAGTATCAAGTAGCAGTGTTAGCTAGTCAGAAGATTTTATGGCTTCGACAGTTGATGATAGAGTTTGGGTTTCCTCCTGATAGTCCCACTATTCTTTGGTGTGACAATCAGAGTGCCATTCACATTTCCTGCAACCCAGTGGAGCATTAGTGGACTAAGATCATTGAGATCCACATGCACTTCATTAGGCAGTTGATTCAGGATGGTTCTCTCATCTTGGAGTACATTCCTACAAAGGAGTAGGTTGCTGACATCTTCACTAAACCTTTGGCATCACCGTGCTATCTTCAGTTGTGCTCCATGCTTGGGGTGAAGGAAGTTGTCCTTGGAGGGTCTCTATGAGGCCTTCTTCCTTCATGTTTTTTTCTAGCATGTTTCTTCTCTTTTTGGAGAGGAGTTTTTTCCCACTTGGTTCTCTCCTTTACTCCGCTTTACAAAGATTTGTTTGTATTCAAGTACCTGATCAGGCCTAGTTGTTGGGACCCTGGTTTGATTTCTAGCTTGTAGTTGCATTGCTTTCTTGCATTTATTTTGTAGCTACTCCCTGAGTTCATCTTAAGTGGGGGTGTTAGAGTAAAAGGTTTATTACTTAATTATTTTAATTAAGTTACCTTTTATATTTTCTCTTAAGATTAACTTAGTTTGCATATTGCAGGCATTTAATAATTATTCTAATTATTAAATGCATCCCTTTTAGGTTTCAATTTAGGGTTTCTTAATCTCCTTCATAAGGATTGATCTCTTTGTATTATTCATCAAGTTAATTCATTTTTTCTCTTGGAGCTTGCAAAGCACCTTTGCTTTTTTCTCTGTATCTCTTTCTCATGACAGGTTATTTGCATGCAAGTGATTCTTGGGTTCTATGAAGTTGGATTTCACAACTTCTAGAAACTTATTCCCCTCTTTGAAAACACGTTACACTTTGCATTTGGTAAAATAGCTCATGAGGGACAGACACTTTTCAATAATATTTTTGAGCTCCCAAGGGGCGTAGCAACTCCATTCAATATCCATGATTAACTTAGAGTCTCCCTCCAAAATTACATTTTTAAAGACAAACTCCTTAAGAGTCTTTAAGCCCCCTAAAACAGACATAGACTTAGCTTTTTTATTGCAACAAATACCCAAGTTACCACCGAAGCTCATAATGCACTCCCCTTTGTGGTTTCTAAGTAATCCCCCCACTTCTGCTATTCCCAAATTTCCTTTGGAGCACCCATCAAAGTTACACTTGATCCAATATTTATGAGGATGGGTCCACATAGTAGACATTCTGGTTAATATCTTGGTCCAATTTTGGTTAGTAAGATCCTTGCTTATACCCCATATATGATTTATTCTCATCTCTTTATAATTCGGCCAAACTTTAGAAGCACTATATCTTCCAAACTCCATATTTTCCTTAATCTGAGTTTTTATTATCATACAGACCTCATGGCTGCTTCTCTCCACTTCCCTAAAGATCCTATTATTCCTTTCCTTCCATATAACCCAGGTAACAAAAGGGGGGACCTACTTCCAAAGATCAACTATAATTTTATGGGAAAAAGGGGCAATTTGACCAGCTTTCTATAAATAGATTCATAGAGTGAGGAAACACCTAGTCAGTGAACAACAACGACAAGAAGAAAGACCAAAACTCTCTACAGAACTAGTAGTTGAAAAAGATGTGTGTTGTTGAATCTTCATCCCACTTGCAGAGGGAGCATATGTTAGCCAATTGGAACCCCCTTCTAACCAAATTTTCAATGGTGAGAATTTTACCATTTGAGGCAACCCACTACAAATAGTTAATTTTTGGAACCAAGTTCTTAAGCCACACTTTTCCCCAGTGAAGATCTCTAATGTCAAACAAGGGCTTAACCAATTCCTCATAGGCCTGTTTTACAGAGAAACAACCTAAAGAGCTACCTTTCCAAACACATTCATCTTCCCTTTCCCTATCAAACCACTTCACCTCCCTTATAAGATTGTGAAGCCTTAATAGGGTGTAGTCCCAATTAATCTGTCTCTGGCCTCTTAAATTAGCCCTCCTTAATAACATATTTAACTCCTTCCAATTAGGTTCTTCCAACTCCCAATCGACATAGTCAGAAAACATTTTTCCACATATCCTGGTTAGGCTTTATTTGAGAGGATTTAAACCATGAATTGAAGACAAAGTAGAAGTCTCGATCCATGGGTCCTTCCAAAAGTCAGTATTTTTTCCATTTCCAATTCTCTTTCTAACCCCCAATTTCAACACATTTTTAATTTTTACTAGGTGGTTCCATAAAATAGAACCACTAGGTAGGTCAATCATAGAGAGGAAATAGCCAGGGTTCCTGTTCTTCAGATACTTGGCTTGGAAAATATTCACCAAGTATTTTGACCCTTCTAGGAGATTCCAACCAACTTTAGCAGTTAGGGATTTATTAAGCAAATTGATTTTCATTATCCCTAAACCACCAACCCTTTTTGGAGTGCACACTTTTTTCCCAACTAACCAAAGATAATCTATTTTTTTCTTTAGTTCCAGAACACATGAATCTTCTCTGAATTTGTTCAATTTTTTCCCCTATAAAGGCAAGAATTTTGAAGATAGATAAGTAGTAAATAGGGATATTTTGTAAGGATTCTTTTAGCAATTGGATCTTCTCTACCAAGCTAAGAAGCTTCCCCTTCCATCCAACCAATGTTTTTTGAACTTTGTCAATCAGTTGATTCTAGTAATTGTTTTCCAACTTCTTTGAAATCAAAGGTAACCCAAGGTAGGCATCAGGAAGGAAAACTTCCTTACAACCCAATATTTTCACCACTCTTTCCTTTACCAATTGGTCGATATTAAAGAATTAAATCTTACTTTTTTCATAGTTGATAAATTGGCTAGAAACAAAACATAGTCATCAAGGACCTATTTCCAAAACCATCCCAGTTAAGTTGATAGTACCATGTCAAGCAATTTCTGCTTAAGTTTTACTCTCCCACTAGGTGAGAGTGGTTCCTCCCAATCGAAGAGTAGCTAATTGAATTTTAGAAGACCTTGAATTCTACAATATACTTCTACTTGTTGAACCCAACCATCTAGTTTCTCAGCATTCAACTCTCCACAATATTTTGGTAGTTCAAACTTTATATCCAACTTCTTACTAGCTTATGTGTACTTTTGAAAGGACTAGTAGAAGAAATAGAATTAGAAGGTGAAGATGGAGATGGAGGAATTTTTGGAGGTTCATCATCACCTCTTGCTCTTTTCCCTTTGTCCTCCTGATCTTCATGGTCCTCATGCTTTTCCCGCTGTGACGAACCTTCTTTTTCAAGCTTATTTTGTTCCTGTCTCTCCTAAAAGAGAAATTCCACCATAGCCTTCACGTCGAGAAAGGCTTGTTGAAAACCTCTCTCGTCGAGCTCAGAGTATCTTTTCAACTTCCATCTCTTTCATCTTTGGTGGTAGAAAATTTATTTGTTTAGCAATCTCAAAATCGATCACTGCAAGTGTTCCTTCACCTCACCAGCTTCTAGATTGAGTTAACATTTGTAACATCCACTTTTGAAAACACTATTCAAACAAGGCTCTGATACCAACTTGATCTAAAAATATTTATGACAATAGTTTCTTGAGTGAATGTTAAATTAGGTAAATGGAAATTGTCTTAAACTTAAATAAAATCTATTTAAAAGATATTTAATAAACTAGAAATATGAATATGATAACATAAAGAAAGAAGACAAAAGACCACAATTGATAATTTAGTTCACCCAAAATTGGGCTACGTCTCTAGGCCACTCTCCAATGAGTTGTTGAACCTTTATAATTCTCCAATGCTTAAATACATCTAAAGGAACCTTTCAATCTACAACTAAGGCCTTTACACAGTCTTCTCAATAGTAAAGAAGTCCTCAAGTATTCTCCCCCTCTTGATTACGAGAAGTAGGCTTCACAAGCCTTTAAAAATCTCTAGCTATCCTAAGAAAATACAACTTGAAATAAAACTTTTTGCACTATAATTACATCCTTTGGGCTCTGGTCCAATGGTTTAAGGTTTTGCAATATATATAGGAGAACCCGAGCCCCTCTTTTTTGGCCCTCACGAATTTTCATATAACAAAAAGGGTTTGTGCTCATACTATATTGAGCAAAGTGTGTGTGATGCAGTGGATATGGGCGGTAGCTGTGAGTTGGGAGGTCGACAGTTCAAACCATCACTCCTATTTTCTTATTATGGATTTGTTCAGATTTAAATAAAATATCTCACTCTTGATTTTTGTGAACCGCACGTGGTGCATTGGTGGTAGGGAGAAAGACAAGGTGGGAGGTTGATGGTTCAAACTACCTGACCCCCCAATATAGCATTATGAAAAATTTAAATAGAAATGGGTGCATTATAATAGCGAGGAACCTGTGTGACCAAGAGACGGGGATTGAAAATAGCAATGGGGAGGTTGGGTGTTTGAACCTCCCAAACAAAATTTTAAACAAACAACCACCATGTAGTGGTGCCATGTGGCACCCAACCATTGGTCCATGTGGCATCATGTCATTCACCTATATCCTGACACATGACACCTTTCCATTGGTCCATGTCAACTACCGGTGCCATTTCATCAAACTACCAACTATACCTACCATTTCATCATGCTAATGCCATCTCCTACCATGTGTCACCTTCAAGCCTACCATGCCATCATGCTAATGTTAGCATTAGTCAACATGTTCTTGGAAACTTTGATCGGCCATAAATTGCACATACAGACTCCGATTTATGCAATTCAAGTAGCATTGGAATCGTCTTGATGAGATCTTTGACATGGTACCATTTTCTTCAGCATTTGGAACTATCAAATTTTTGGTAAAAAAATATCCACCTAGATCACTAAGTGAGGAGGTAGTTGTAAAGATAATCTACCATGGACACTAAACTTAAGTGTCATCTAAAAAGACAAACAACTAAGGACCCACCAAGTGTAATGCAATCACTTTACAACCGAAAATGAATATGGTTTTATTCTCTTTTTAACAAGAGAAGAATAACTGATACCAACTATATCATGAGGGGGTTTATGGATTTAAGGCATGATGTAGCATCTTGTACTACTCTTAACCTGGGAAGTAGTTAAGCAGGATAATGGAAAAACCCTATTAGTAGTTAATAATTATAATCATTTCCATTTTCAATCAATTGTTCAAAATTCTTCAAATCATAAAGGTTCTACATCATGAACAAATTTGATTGGCATAGGCGGTAAAATATTTTCAAATATTGGAATGAATAATTCTTTCTAGTATTCACCACAAGATCTAAATGCATAATTAATCCAATCCTTCTTGCTAGTATAATAGGTTGGAGGTAAGGTTCACCATCTTCTATCAACACTTTTGGAAACCACTGATTTGTTAATGGATAGAATTCAATCCTTGGAATTTGGTATGTAGGAGCAACTAAAAATTGCACCATTGATCTCCAAATTTTCTCTTCTAACCCCAGTTTGATTGAATTAAAAAATTATTGCATATCTGGAGAAAAAGTTGGATTAAAAATGTTAGCATAATCTTCAAATTCAAATTGATGAAGAGTAATACTATTAATTAATCTAAATTTACAAAATTTCAAGAAAATCCTTTTGAATGGTATAGTCCATTGTGTTGGAAGGAGTTGAATGATTTGGATATCTATTCAAATACCATTATTGATAGCAAAAGAGATGGAAGCATCATGCAAACCAAAATGTTTCAAAAATCTGTGTTCATCTTTTGGCATTAGAAAACCTATATGATAGTGATGAGATATATAGCCTTGTAAATCCCTTAACCATCTGTCCAATAAATAAATGTCAATGATCAATTTAATCATTAGTTTAGATAATTTTGGGAGCCTTATTCCATTCTTTCCAATAGGAGTTGTTGGAAGTTTGAGGATTTTTTATTTACGATATGTTTGTTGGCAATATGAGCATGAGATATGCAGTGTGTAGATACAGTGTTTTTATTGATGTCAAAATTATGGTTTGGTATGAAGATTGATGTGCAAATCGATTGGTGAAGCATGAGTGTGCATGAAGATGATAATCTAGTGCATAGATGCAAGAAATTTTGATCCAGTGTAGACAATTGAGTTGAAGAATTGGTTGTGTCAAAACATAGTTTCTATAGGGCATCCATTTTTTTGGTCCACATTGATTTGGATTAAATAATTTTTCTCTGTGATTCAAAGTCAATTTTGTTGGATGTTAGAGGATTCTAAATCCAAATTTTCACATTGTTTTTCCCTCTGGTGTAGAAGTTATGAGTAACAGAATATCAGGTCTTCCAGTGATAGTGTTTTCCTGTACAAAATGTATGGTTTGATTGATCCACACTTCACCACCAAAGAATATCTAGTCTTGCGGATTTGTGGAAGTTCTTACAGTTGTTAGATGCATCTAAGTTCCAAGTGGCATCTAGTTTGGAGGTCCGTGTGTTGGTTTGTGGTTGATCAATTGACACATTTTAGTGTTATGTCTCTAGTGATGCTAACTTAATATGTTTGGAGTTTGAATAAGTGTTGATCGAGTATTTGGTGCTATTATAGGTCCATGCCAACCTATTTATATGCATCACAAGTTTTAATTAAGGTGTGAAGTGTGTATGTTCGATCTTGAGTCGACAAGTTATTGTTTTGTATGATACATCTAATTATGCTAGCCTAATTAATATTGTAGGTGTTTGCTAATGTAATGGGTATATATGTAAGATAATTTTTGGTGTTGCAGAGAAGAGATGAGATGTGAGAAGTACTATAGAAGATGTGTGATGCAAATTCCTAAGAAGAGAATGTGAATGTGATGTGAATGCAAAGTAGAGCAGAGTTTTAGAGTAGAGTAATATGAATTAGTGTGTTGATTTAGTGTTTTGAGCTTCAATGAAAATGTAATTCCTACATATTGTAGATGCATTTGCAGTAGTTCAAATTTTGGCAATGTGCCACCCCTCTCTCTTCTATCTTTCTTTCATTTTGTGAGTAGTGAGTCCATTAGATAGTGAGTCCACCTGACAGTGAGCTCTTCTATAATATCCTATAATTGATAATATATTGTGAGCTAATCTTCACCGTGGTTTTTCCCTTTTTGGGTTTTTCACATAAAAATTTGGTGTTCATGTGTCATGTGCTTTGATGGTTATTTTCATGCATTCCTTTTTTACTGCAAATTGAATATGCTATGTGGAATGAATGCTTAAATGCTTAAGTGGTTTCAAAGAATACTAATTCACCCCCCTCATAGTATTTTGGGTGTTTATAAATTGGTATCAGAGCCTGGTTCCTTGGAAGAGGCTTAACCGCTTGAGGAATATCTTGGAGGTTGAACACACGACTCTTAGGAGATATCCTACTCCTTCGAAATAAATTCCTATAGTTGGATTCATATAATAAGATTGCATGGTTGGTATGAATTGAGAACTTAGGATAGCCCTTGAAGATCTGAAAAAGATTGAATGTGAGAACAAAGATTTGAAAGAAAATATCAAGGAAGTAGACGAATGCATCATAAAGTGAAGAGAGCAAATCAATAAATTCAAATAAATACATAAGGAAGTTAATGAGTAGTTGGAGCAAGCAAACAAAACAATTAGCAATTTGAAAGTGTAAGTTGAAGAAGGAAAAAGAGTTGAAGAATGTTTGAATTCTAAGGTGAGAAGAAAATATAAAGAATGTTCAAATCTTGAACAAGAGGTTGTGAATCTGAGATCAGATCTGGAAAAGGTAAAGACTCAATAAGATAAATTCAAGAAGAGTACATCACTACTTGATGAGATGATTATAAATTAGAAAGGATCTAAGGACAAAGAAGGATTGGGGTTTGAGAAAGGTGAAAGATAAAAGATAGATCAAACTCCAAATCAGGTTGAAAAGAATAATGGCAAGAAGGAAAATGTCAAGTAGGTCCAGATCAAAAGATTGAAGTTAAGAAACTTGTTACACCCCAGTTGTGTAGTTACAATTTACTATTAATACATAGGGTAAATATGAATTCTAGAGATGAATAGATTATGCTAGTACCTTGTTATCAATATGAATGTTATCTCATTTTATATTACCTCAATTGATGTTATTCATGGTGAAATACTGCATATATGTGAATGGAAGGTTATTGAATTATTATTATTCTAACTTTGGAAATGTTTATGTATATTGCATATGTTATGAACAATTAACTATCGTAGGCATGTGTTAGTGGTTGCAAGTAAATGTTCATTCCTCCAGGCGGAGGGGAAGTATCACTCAGGAGAAGATCTTGGTCGAGTAATGGGTAAAAGTAAACTATCTAAGCATATACACACACCACATTAGAATGATTGAGTTTAGCCAATTTGTGGGTAATAGGTAAGTCATCCCTATTTTGGAATATCTACATTAGTAAAGGTATTGTTTATTATCGAGTGAATTATTGAGTAATTTTTATCTATTTGAGTTGTGAATCCTGCTTTATGACATTGTATTGATTGTGCTTGGGTTGAGTCTTTGGGCTTTTTGAATGGTTACCTTTATGTTGTTTCATATGAACGTAAAATGTAGCATGCATATGGGCATATATATAAATACATATACATAGACTCGTGTATGTGAGCACTAGAAAATGCACATGTGTATGTGAGTAGGAACACTCACAGAGGTACATACACGAGGAAATGACTATATGTATATGTGTGTATGTGTGTGAATATAGTCACAAGGTCATAATCATTTGATATTGAATGGATTACTTGACTTTCATATTACCATATAATGAATATGCTTTTATATATGCACAAATACACTTGCAAGTGTTTATGCTTATCAAAGAAGTGCACATATATAAGTATATGTGTATGAATATATAAACACATTATCATTTTAAAAATATTCAATAATAAGAGTTATGCATTTGATGGAATGGGTATATAAGAATATATATATATATATATATATATATATATATATGTGTATATAAGAATATATATATATGAAGTATATAAATATATGTGGACATGATTTAATATCATAACATGTGATAACGCATACAAACCTATATAAATATATATGTAAATTATATACGTGAGTATGGTAAGAGAATATTATGTATATGCATGCTAGCATTCATGATATGGAAGATATGTATATATATATTGTATATTGATGAAATAGTATAAGGGGTTGTGACCTTAGACTAAGAAAGTAGACCTTAGACTAAGAAAGTAGACCACACATGAGCATGGGACGAAGGAGATAATTATGAAACAACATAGTAGCAACTAAGTCAAACGTTGCATAGGACATAATGGTAATGAATGTAGAGGCTAGGGCATTGAAATTATGCGCAAAAGATAGGGGAAACTTAAGGGCCACGTATGTGGTACATTTTGACTGCATTTTAGAGGATGATTTATAAAGGCTACTTTAGACATTAATGACCATGGCAATAAAGGTCGATAATATTCATCAACAACTATAAAATTGGAAGTCGATTTGGAAATGCTTATGACTATGTAAGTAAAGCTACATTTCACTCGCCATGTCACATATGTGAAAACGTATGAATACATTTTAATTGATAACTTTGACTTGGTTAGTGCAATGATAAAGAGTAATGTGGACTTCAAATTTCCAACATCTTTAATTGGTTAAATCGACTCATCCCTTTAATTTAGTCGATACATGCTAAGTGTTTCAAACTTATTATTGACTGTTTCACTCAATTTGAAACCATGCCAACTTGATATTAGAAGAGAGGCTTTGGTGCCACCTCTTGAAGCAATTACCTGTAGATGTCTTTGCTAGAGTAGAATTTGAATTCTCCATGTGCATTTTGAATTGGTCTTTGAATTGTTGTCAAAGATGTAAGTTGATCTATAGGAGGTTTTGTTGAGTCCGAGCTTATTTAATTGCCACCTTATTGTTGAGTTGCTTAGTGTGAAGCTTGTTGTCATTTTACATGCCTAAATTGTAGGCTTGGTGATTGCTTGGTTTCTCTATAAATAGTTGAACCATTTCATTGAGAGGGGCACATTATTTACTAAGAGATATACATCTTTTGTAGTTCATTGCTTCTGAGTTATTACCAGCCATATTTGATTTATTTTGTGAGTGAGAAATAGAGTGATCTATTCTGAGTAAGAGGTATCATTATTATTTGAGAGGAGTATGCTATCAACAAGTGAGATAGAGTTGTTTGGGAGAAGCTAATTGTTGTTGGAGAAGGCTACACTATTGCCATTAATTTGGATAAGTGATAACATGCATGCAGATCTCTTCTTCTTGATTATTTTACTTTTGAAATATATTTCTTGTATGCATGGTTGAGAGGTCTATACCAGTATATGCATTAGAGAATTTAGATTATTTTGGAAAGGAAGTTGAAGCTATTATGTTGTTTTCTTGATGTTTTTTTAAGTACTCCATGATAGGAGAGATTGCTTGACACAATTATTTAATTATACTAGATATGTCGAAAAGACTGCTTGACATAGGTATTTAATTATGCTAGATATGTTGACAACATAGGTATTTAATTATACTAGATATATTTGAACATGGGTTGTAATGTGTTTTTATTTACTCCATAGTAGGAGATGGGTGTTTATCATTAGTAAGATATACTAGGTATGATTGAACATGAAAGACACATATGGTGCACTTAGCTAAGTTATTGATTTAACAAGGAAAGCTTGTGTTTACTCCTAGGAGAGGTCATCCAATATGGGAGAGAATTATATATATTTACAAGTAAGTAGGATTATCCAAGTTTATAGGTTATTTTTGGAATGATGAACTATCCATAGAAGGAAATACCTAACTTGTGTACTTACTAGTTAAGTAAGTATATTTCAGGTAGATTAATATGTTATATATTATATGAATGATGGACTATCCATTAAAGGAAATACCTATGTGTAGCTTAAGATAGCCTCAAGTTAAATCAACCCTGAGTAGTGTATGCGATAGATGACTCTTAGTCATTTACTGAATGTAACTCTTTGATCAAAGTAGTGTGAATGTTCGAGACTCCACCATAGATTGTGTGACTCCACTCTAGATTGTGTGACTATTGAGACTAACATTGTTAGTTGACTATGATCCAGTATTACATGCTAGTTCAGGATTGTGGGATTATAAGTTCTAGTTATGTACGAAACAACACTATGCTCAGTTGGTTTTCGTTATCAATTACTCTACCAATCTCTTCATTGAAGGGAAATTACATCTATTGAATGATAGATGTGCGGGGAATCGCATTATGAGTCTATGGTTGGTGGAAAAGTGTCTGAGTGATACTTATCCTCTATTACAGACGATGAAGAACCAAGATTTGAAAGGAAGGTGATGGCACTCTCAAATTTTGCAAATTTGAGATGCCTATTTCAAAAAAATTGCTTCTGCATTTTCAGAAGTACACCTAAAAAATCAGTCCTGACTGACCCGCTTTGGAGGCTTATAATTTAAAGCCTGTTGATTTTCGTGCAAAACCAATTTGTAGACATACTCAGTAGAAATATGTGAGAAAGCATGTCAAATTTTAGCTTCCCATGATAAGTTCTGACAGCGTTTCGAAAAGTGAAGCTGGAAGGTTTTTGCACTATTCTGCTGTTTGTAGATTGTTAGTTTGCAAAACAACTTCCTGTTTGAGCTTGGTTTTTGCAACCGGTTCACTATCATGTCAAAATGAATGTTGTTCCATATTCCCCATATCAAAATGATCTCGGGTGTCAGTTTTTAGAGCCTCATGATTTGATTTGCTATTTTTAGTAAATCGAAACCAAATGCAGTTTGTTCTATTTTGCAGCTGCATTCCTGATAGCCTTTCTGAGAGGCCAACTTTGATCATTAATAACTTTTGATCGGCGATGATTCAAGAAAATTCCTTTTGCACATGTGCTCAAGGTATCTTCATGTTCCACTATGTCTGATGGCAGCGCACCAGGAGTTGATTCACTATTTTGGCAAATTGGCAGTTGGATGAGTTTCAGTTGGTTCAAAATTGGTACTGTTTCAGAAAGGCCTGACTGGGCAACTTTGCCGATTAATATCTTTCACCTCGTAATACATTTTTCTAAGCCGTCTTTTACACTATACTTTTGGCTCAAACGACTATATGCTTGCAAGTTTTCATGTCTCCCAGAGGTCGTTTGACCAGTTTCCCAAGACGATTCCAGAGCCCATTGGGTCAGTTTTGCCCATTTTCCAAATGTGTCAGAAAGCAGTTTTTTATGGCAACCCAGTTCGTTTTTCAATCTCAAAAACACTCAGAAATAGTGTTGATCAATTTGAGTATGAAACTTATTTGAAAATGAATTTTTTTTTTAGCCGGACCCACATGGGACCCGACATGCTTTGCATAATTGGGGTAATTATTTCAAGTAAATCGATTTGAAGGGATCAACGTTTGGAATGAAATTTTGAAATGCATAGATGGTTTTAAGTGAAGGAGACAATTTGAAGAATGGATGCTTGTCCATAAGGTGTAAGTGTTGTAATGTTATATACAATGGGCCTATGTCAAAGCATAAACTTTCAACCAAATGAAATTGATAGATGTTGCTGCAAGAAGCATTAGCATGGAAATGGGAACAGGTAAGCAACTGGCCCAAAGTGAGCATCCACTTGAGCATACAGAAAAGTGCCATCATTCATGAGGGGGACACACACTACGTGGGACAAGTCTATCAAATGGCTTATGTGCAACAAGAAAAGAATGAATTGCCCACGCCAAAGTGAGGAATGAATAGAGGAGGTGCGCTGGCTAATGAAAGAAGACATGGCCCATGCCATATTAGAAGGCCCGCACCAGTGAAGGGAAGGCATGACTAATGATGGTGGGTGGCTGACTGTCCTTGTATTGGGCGTGGCTGGTGATGGGGAGTGCGCAGGTGAGGTGCGCACCAAATGAGAAAAGGTGAGGCCCGCACCATGACAGCAGTGGAGTGATGTCAAGCATAAAGGAAACATGCACAAAAGTGAGAGGGCCCGCGCCATGTTAAGGAAGCCTGCGCAATCAACATAAGGAATGGCCAGTGAGAGCCCGCGGCCAGATGAGACTTTGGTGAGTGGGGCGCGGCCAAGAAGGGAACCACGCACTGCAGGGAGGTTATGTACACTGGGAGAAGCCCGCAATCCGTCAAAGAGGGAGAATGGAGGGCTCACATGAAGGAAACCATAGCCCATAGCAAGCAAAGAAGCCCGCGCCTACTGATTAGGGAGCTCGATGGAGAGAGTGGCCCATTGGGAGAAATCCATGCCTCCTCACCCTTGCTCACAAGCCTCGTGGGAGGTATGGTGAAATCATGAGATAGGCTGTGAGGTCGGCGAGATAGGGCAATGTGGGAGTGGGTCCACGAGAATGAAAGGCTGGGGAAAATAGAGCATTGGCCGATAGTTTTAATAAGAAAGGGGCAAAACTTTTAAGATAAGTATGGGCATGAATGTGAAGATATTTTAATGGGCCCCTATCTTATGAAGTAAAAATAAAGGTGTGGGTATAATTTATTTGCCCGTAAAATTTTAAAAGCCTTTGCATTTTAAAAAGAAACGCTTAAAATATATGGAATTGTAAAATGGAGACAAAGGTGAATGTTAAATGCCAAAATGTCAACTAAAGTGAAATACTAGAGGCGAAATATTTCAAATTAAATATTTGAAATAATGTTGGCAATTATTCTATTAGTGAGTATAACGGGGTGATTTAAAATAGCAATTTTCTTTATTGGAAATAATCACGAAGGTGCAGCAAGGTAAGTGGCCAAGAATAAATTGTTTTCAACTAGAGGGTAAATGGTAAATGGTCTAGATATGTGGAGAATTTATAAAGTGGATTCATTATTCACTTTATACAAAAGATTTTGTGTTGGGCATATAAAATAAAGTGAAAGCATGGGTAATTATTTTACCCAAGGATAAATTTCTGAGAAGCTTCATGTGAATTAAATATTCACTTTATAATGAGACTTTATTGTAAAATAGGTGGAATTTTATAAAAGATGAATAATATAACAACATAGGAAAATAAAAGTTGAGTTCAAATCTCAAATATTAAAGTTAGAAAACTTTAATAACTGGAGGTAAATTATGAAGTGAATATGCAAATAACGTGCAACATTGTGAAGAGCAAAAAATAGAAACAGGTTTTGCATGGGAAAGAGGTTTTTAGAGCAGCTGGATAAAATGATGAGAATCTCCACATGGGCATGTTTTTTGTTGCTAGGCAATCATGAGCTGAAGCAGTTTTTGAGGGAATAAGTTTGTTGCTGCAGAGGAAGAGGAGAAGATATTCTTTTCTGATTGATCAATGAGAATGGAGCTGCCATGTGTCTGCAACAGATCAAATTTAGGGCTGCTCCTGCTTGCCTCTCTTCTTCTATATCTTCTATTATTCTCTCATTGTAAAGGGTTCTAAATTTTTGTATTGGACTATGTAGATAGAGATTTGTATTTTCCGAGTCATTGTTTGATTCTGTAAGCTGTAATTTTATGAATTCAAGAGTAAATACAACCAGTTTATGCAATTAATATCATGAAGGTGCTTCCACATTCATGAATGTCATTAGATTGTCTCCATTTTTGTACACTTTCAGTTGTATAAATTCAATAATACAAAGTGTCTTTGAGTTTATCATCTCAAGTTTCATGAGATTGTTTTGTCTATTCATTGTTTTGTTTCAAGGAAATGGTTAAAATGCTTTAAGTAGGTGATTGTGATTTCAGGTGTGCAGATGGGATTTGATAATGAGAATCTGATTGATGATAAGAGATGGATTGTTGGTGCAAGGCACCAACAGTTAATGCAAAGCATTAGCAAGTTAAATCCACTGGTTGAAGACTATTTGTTGGAGAATTTGTTTTATATGTTTGACTCCATGGTCTAGAACTGGCACTGATCTATTATGCAGTTTTGTGCATCTCAGAAACAAAATTAATTACAAAATCATTTTTAATCTTACTATTTAGTTGGTTGTGTTTGTGTGTTCTTCTTTCCAATGGCTGAGAGAGGGTTGAGTTACTGAGAATTTAGCCAAATTTAAAGTTGTCAATGCTTCCCTTAGTGTTGTTTCATTGGGAATTATATGCTTTGTAAAAAAATGTTAGTGTATGAGTGAATTAAGTTTTGAGCATTGTTTAGGTTTACCCACCTTGGTCCTGCAGAGCTAGAAGTGTAGGAGATGCCAGTCTTTGACTGAATCTTGTTAGTTGGCCACTAGTCTTAGTTGTTCTTTAAAATAGAGGTTGGCTACCTCTTAGAGAGTTTCAAAGTCTAGCTGGGTTGTTATTTTAAACACCAACAGAAGGATCCTAGACCATCTTATAGCTATTTGTTCTAAAGATCATTGGAGCTATGTATGTAAGTGTATGTATTCTTGTATAATTGTAACTTGTGAAGTTATTGTAATGAAATGGAATCTTTATTGTAATTTGATATGGCATATTGTCCATATATTATCAATAAAAAAAAGAAATTTTTTATTACACTGACTTGTTACTTAGTTTATGTATTCATATGGTGTAAAATTAGAAATTTTTACTTAACTGAAGGGTTAGTATGTTACATGTGGTATCAGAGCTACCAGGTTCTACATTGAATTATTAGAAGATACTGGTTGAAAATTTCTTGTGCCACAATGGCAAGAGAAAATAACATAGGGAAGTGAAAAGGGAGATGAGAATTTCTAGAAAGTTGGGACTAATTAAGATTCATTCCTGGAGTAGGAACTCCTAAATCAACAACTTATGATATTACCTAGGATTATAGAAGATTATGCAATCAAGATATGTAGGAAGGTTAGGAAGATTAACTAGTTTATACCTTATCCTACAAAATAGTTATATGACTCTAAGGAAATGAGAAGAAATGAGATAACTCTTTTATAGTAGCAAACTATGGTTGTAAGAGTCAATAATTTTTGGATTTAGTGAAAACACTATGAATCTATGTGTATGCAATGTCGACATAAATTAGATCAAAGTAGGAAGTCAATGAAGGAGGTATCCACAAGATTGGAGAACTCTTTACATAAATATAATTCTTGTGTAAAGATAATATCTTGCAAGAAAAGAGTTAGTACCTAGGAAAAGAGGAAAAACTGAAATGGTCAAAATGAAGTAATCAATGACGTGGGAATGGTTCCACCAACCAAAATCAGTGAGATTATTAGAGTTTTAATTAAAATGAGAGAACGAGACCAAACAACTTTGGTATCCCTAAAGGTTAAAGATAGAATAAGATTCCAAGCATTGGAATAAAGTCACTTGAAAAAGTGATTATGAGAAAGAAACCTAAAGTGGTAAATCAGGTTGGTTTTACCAAAGGTTTGGATAGTGCATTGATGGGTTGGATTATAAGTAGAACTCACCAACATGTCAACAAAAACCAACATACATTAGAGGTTCCAAAAGGAAATGGAATACAGTATGACGTTGTGTGTCGAATCAATACGATTTGTAAGGAAACAACACTCTAAGTTGAAAAGTATATCAACAAAAGAGGCTTGTGAGAATGGATATTCCTCCACCAAAAATGATATTGAAAAGAAAATGGGAATACTAGTGTTCTTCTTAACTTCTAAGTTGTTGATTATTCATTAGATATCTTATTAAATCGATCCAAAATATTGAATCTACGGGATTAGAAATCAATAATGAATATAATGGGAATAAGTATATATAAATTATGCCATTGAGGCAAGAAAAAGGAAATGGAAATCCAACAACAAGGAATGACAAATCTTTTCAATAAAGCAAGTATTGCTAGGAGTTCAAATTTGAGTAGATTGAATGTCGTGAAAACACTAAGGGGGTAAGGAAGAGAGTGGATTGACTCAACTTAAGTACCCCACCCAATGAAAAATGAAGATATGTTTTCAATTTGGAAGAACTAATGACTTTTTTGCAAGTCATTTGTTAATTAAGTCATACATTTTACGACCGCAAGGGAAAAGGTATTGGGATTTTCAGAGAAAGATAAATGGAAAGGTCAAAGATTATGACCTATTATCATCCCATACCTTATAGTTATCTAATTGGAAGATAAAATGGTATTATCATGGATTCCTTAAAAAATTATAGGTGGATAATTTGATCATGATAGGAAAGATCATTGTCTATGGGATTGGCAAGGGAAGATCTAGGTTACTCATGATTGGAAGAAAATGTCTCTACACTCCTATATACCTTATATGGGGGATTTAGATAAAATTTTTATTTATTTATATAAGTAGTAATACTATATATTATGAAATATATCCATGTCGTGAAGTGACTTGAAACTGTAGCTTACTATGCTAAGAGACCTAGAGATGATAAGGTTAGCTAATAATCCATAGAGATGGAGTGAAAGATAAGGTAGGATATGAAGTTATGTTAACCACAACAAAAATATCTTAATGACAATGATTATTTGATCATACTTTATACTTGAATGAAACTCTAGGTTAGAATAACCTAATTGGGATGAGAAGTTCATTCGAATAAAGAGAGAGACCTTAGGATAAGATTTAACCTATTGAGTTGGTTTATGTATTGGACTACTCATTAACACCTATAGGTTGGGAATAAATTATTTATTTGAGCTGTACATTTGGTCTTGATTGGAACCTATAATGGTAGAGTAACCTATAGCATCAAATTAGTCATTGATTGTGGACTCTATCCTAAGAATTGGAAGGGAATATTGAGATTGAGATTCACCCATTCTATATGATTGGAAACATAGGTGGGATATGTAGTGAGTTAAAGTAGCTAATTGTTTAACTAATTTACACTCTTAAAAGGAATTCATAGTGTTGATAAGACTCTACTTTGATTGGTTCTTATATTAAAAGCCATACACTCTCAAAGGGAAGAATCTATTATTATGTCGTGACATCATAGAATTTTCACTTAGCGTGAAATGTTGGAAAAATTTATTAAGTAGAATAGTGGGGTTGATACATGGGCTCAACTAGTATATACCAAAGTTAGGGCTCTCCTATATGATTAAGATAATTCATGGAGCAAACAAGAAACATTTGTGCTTGGTAATTAGATATACAACTAAATTTGATATCTTCTACGGACCAACACAATTGAACGATGATTAATACTTGAAATTAGTACCAATTCTTATCGAGAAAATTAGATTGAGTTAAAAGATGAATTGCATCTTTGGAAATAATCCTAGGACATAAGAAATCCAAGTTTTGGTTGTCCTAAAATAAAGGAGATTTATTCTGCTAAACTTATAACCATTATTACATGGGAAGTAAAAGTAGTGTGATTGTAAAATAGGTTTTCACTTAGTCAAAGAATAGACTATTATTGGATATAGAAGAACCTATGTACCCAAAATTATGGAAAATTTAGGAATGGAATGGGGAAATTAATGTCAGAGATAGGACATCAGAATGACAAAGGAAATTTTTAGATGAGAAACCACTATAATATGAGAAAAGGTAGAGTAAGGTGTTGTAGAGTATGTAGCAATTTATTCTCTAGTATGCCAAGAAATGAAGACCAGATGTCATCATCGGTGGTACATGTACACTCTCTTGATATTCTAGAGGGAAAGTGGTATAAAACAAAATAGATCAATCTACCTATGTTGGTAAAACTGACATAATGTTTTAGTGGACAAACTCATCAAAGTAACCAACGCTATTTGGAAACTTGACTTATAGGATTTCGGTCCTAAACAATATATTGTGGGAAGTAGTTGCTTAGTATTCCTGAGAAGGTTATGTTAGCTATGAACAAGCAAATAATGATAGGGTTATGTAAACCATGATCATACTAGGAGACATTCTTCTCAGACCTATACATCAACAAGCTCTTCCTCTTGATCACCTATTATATTGATCACTACCATCTTCTAAGACTCTTCTATGGTTACAGTGACTCTAATATCAATTACTATAAATTCCCCTTCCTAAAGGTCTTCCCTATTGATATTTTACGATGACTATCAGTCTTACCTCATGATGCCATCCTAGCTCAACCATACTCACATCAACTTGGCTATTTACCTTGAACACTTGCTTGCAACCTTTCATGCCTTCTCTATTCACCTGAATCCTAACCTTCATGGAATATATTTTATTTAGCGATCTGAACTAGATAATATGCCTCCATTTTTATATGTTTATGGAATGAACTAAGCAATCCAAGTTCTTACTAGCTCACACTAGCTTCACTCTAGGCTTAAAACAAGACCAAATCTTAATTGGAAGAATTATAGAGATTCACCATGGTTTGAAAACACTCAATAATTCTTAACTTTACTATACCAACATTTTCCATGCATGGTCAGAGCTCTGTGATCAGTATAACATGTACTTGCCTTGTAAGTGGCTTAGGAGCCTGTAGCCATTCTCAAAGACCTTTCCTATCATAACTTCCTTCATGCACCTAATAATGGATATATGATACCTTATTTGGATACCATTTATGTTCTTATAATACATATGTTAAAATTAGATAGGGTTGTATTGTATGAAATAGGAAAAAGTTGGGTTGTAATAGTCAAATTAAGCCTATTTTAGGGACTGTAATGTAACAAAAGAGACTTTCACATGGATTTAAACCTTGATATTGATATGGAAGGTGTAAATAGGCATATATAACATGTCTAAACACTCCACTTGCATAAAATACTCACCCAACATGATAAATCTCAAAAATACACTAAAATAGGGTCTCTTTAGGCCAAATAGAGTAGGGCTTATTCAAAATGGCACTTAAACTTGTGAAAAACATCTTAATTATTTCTTTTAGCTCTATGTATATTTGAATAAGGTTTCCACCAAGTTTTAGAATATTTGAATGGTGGAATCGAGAGAAAATCAAAATTTACTAAATCTGCCTACAACAAATCTACTCCCAAGCTGATATTACAACCCATATATAAAGGTCGAGTGTATATCAAATGATAGCCTAAGATAGAATAGTCTAGATTGGACATTAAAGGTTCCCATGAATCCTTGTTTGCAAGCTACACATTTGAAAATGGTTTTGTTACAATTGTAACTAAAAATAGAAAATGACAAGCTTTCAACCCTTCTCCTCAAGCGATCTGGAAATACATTTCAAGCATGGGTTTTTGTGGCCAAAACAATGACTCCCGTAAAAGCTTAGCCGTTGTGCAAAAATAAAGAATTTTTTTGTTATAGAAGAAAACAAAAATAGGAGATATGTGGATTTTGATTTCCTCAAACAACAAATCTGTATCATAGATGTGTTCCACACTATAGTGTTGAGGTGGCAACCAAAAAATCACATAGTTATAAATTGTTTTGTTGTAATAATGAACATAAATAGGAAATGTTAAGATTGTTGGTTCTCCAACAATATCCACCTGCGAGTTCTTGTGGTTATTTAGATCTGGCACACAGTTATCACTTAAAGAGGTAATTGACACCACTTTGGAGGCTGATGTCACCATTTGGAAAGATGGCAAAGATAAGTTGTTGATCAAAGAATAATAGACAACAATTCCTAACCAAAAAGTGACATAAAGATCTACAACTTAAAATTAACATGTTGCATAAATATAATCATATTTATTTATTCACATATTTTATCTAATAACTAAATTAAATATTACTTATATATATTAAATCATATGCAACATAGAATAGTAAAATAGTGTAGAAATGGAACGGAAATGGAATGTGAGGATTGTATGAAAGCATATGAAATAGGTTTAAACATGGCATAAAATGGAACATAATTTACTCTCATCACCTTGTATAGTCTCAAGCTACTGAAATCTTGCTTGGTAAGACACTTAATATCAATCCCAATTTGAATGCCTCGCAATTAAAAGAGTTGATTGAGATGTTGTGTGCACACAAATGATCCTTTTCTTGGGATTATCAAGTCATGAGAGGTATTCATCCCGATACTTGTACAAACCATATCTATATTGAAGAAAGGAATAGACCTGTGCGACAACCCCAGAGAAGGTTAAACATGGCCTTACGAGAAATAGTTAAGGAAGAACTTTAGAAGTTGATTAATGTAGGATTTATCTACCCTATATCGGATAGCCAATGGGTGTCCTCACTTGTGGTAGTACCTAAAAATAATGGAAAATGGTGAATATGTGTTAATTATAGTGTTATCACAGAATCTAGCAGTGCTAGATTCACGAATAACCCCCCCTACAAAACTAGTCTATTTCCTAGGCTCGTGTGTTTCAAGCACGCAAAACGAGACAACCTTAAAATTTTCCTTAATGTGTGGTCTCTGATCTTACCTAGTCAGGGTGAGTGACGATAGGCTTGAATTTTGAGATTATAATATTTGTAACTCCCTTTTTCCAGGAGTTAGTCTTTTTTTGCTTTTGGTGCTCGGGCGGTGATTTTCACCGTCATTGCACCCATGTTTGCATTTTATTACTTTTGGTGCTCAGGCGGTGATTTTCACCGCCGTTGCACCTATGTTTATGTCAAACACTTTTTGGTGTTCGGGCGGTGATTTTCACTGCCATTGCACCTAACTCACTTTTTTCACTTGGTGTCAAGGTGGTGAAAATAACCGCCCAAGCACATATTCTTCAATTTAACTTAAGTTTTCACGCTGCATTTGATGCATGGGATTTAAGTTGATTTTTAGGTTTATTTACTCGAGTTGAGTTATTTTCGCATTTTTATTTCACCAATACCTCTCCTCCCATCGCTGTGAACACTTCCTGTGTGCTTTCCTCAAGTTTGAATATTCATTTATATCTCCAACTCACGGATTTCACTTCCATCATAGTAATCTTTTCCTGGTTATCTTTTTCAAGGTATGTGCAAAGTGTTTCTCCATTTCTCTGCCAGTCATCTTTATTCTTTTTTTAAACGCTTTCTTTCTTGTTAATAAACATCACTGTTTAGGTTCATGCCGATTCGTTGGTCTGTTCTTTTTATTTTTCCAAACCTCTCACCCTTGCATTGGTCTGTTTTCTCCAATTCGAAACCCTATCATTTTCATTCTTTCTTTCCAACCCTCATGTCATGGTGAAGAAATTCTCCACCTTTACACATGATGCAAAATTGTTTAACATTTGTTGTCATGGTGAATAAATTTGACGCCTTGACACCAATGCCATATACTATCAAAGTGTCTTGGTGGTGAAAATCACAGCCTGACACTAAAACGTGTGGAAATACCAAAGTTTCATGGCAGTGATTTTCACTGCTATGACACTCATCTTTCTTAGCATCTCGATGCTAGGGCGGTGAAAATTACCACCAAGGCACCAACGATGGCAAACCTTAAGTGTTAAGGCGATGATTTTCACCACCCTAACACATTCTTTTTCTCATTCGCTTTGGTGCTCGAGTTGTGATTTTCATCGCCCGAACACTGATGAACATCACTTCTTAGTGTCGAGGCGGTGATTTTCACCACTCGAGCACCAAAATATGTATTATCTCAATGACACCTCAAACATGGGTTTTTCCACCTCGCATTTCATGCTTCATTTCTTGTACCATATGGCTAAACCACAGTTGCATCATATCACCTACTCATTTCACATTTCCCCATGTGGCGTATCTTTCCTGACACTTGTGGATCCATCATTCTTGTAGTTAACTTCAAAATTCATCAAAAGGTCCTCGGAGGTAAGAAAACATCAGTCACAGCTCCCCTAAATGATAGCTGAAACGCCACCATCATCTCCTAAAGGAAAAGGAAAGATGAAGTATAAATACCAAGGCATTTTCCATCTGACCTTGGTGTTGTCCAAAGTAGACGAAATCAAGGATACCGAGATCGGTCATCAAGATTTGGAAGATTTCGTAAAGCGGATTCAACAGAGGCCATGGGCTGAAAATCTAAAGGCCATTTCTCATAGTAATCTCCATCTGGTTTCCACCTTCCCAACTTATGCTCATCAGACTGAGTTTTTACTTCAAGTTGTAGCTCATTATATTCAAGAAGACAGAACTGTAAGAGATTTTGCAGGTCAAGTTGTGATGAGGCTCGATGGGGAATTTTTTGATATTGTCTTCAAAGTTCCACACATGGAACAATATACACTTGTCACAATTCATAAGGCTCAAGATATTTTTGACAATGATTCAGTCAAGGCTAAGACATTGATTAACACACAATGGTTGAAAACTCCCAGACATGTTATATCTAGATGGCCTAAGGGATTTCCTCGGAGTGACTTTAAGTAGGATGTAAGAGACATGATCACCCTTTTAAGAAGAGTTAAGGGCTTACTTCAATCTTCTCATTTTCAGGATTGGATGTACGAATATGTCTGGAGAATCGGGAGGAGGAAAGTGCATATTGATTGGGGAACATAGATCAATGATGAAATCCATGAACAACACATTAATGTGCCCACCACTCTGAAATTCTATATGACTTCTTATTTGGTGTATGCACCTGCAGTGATGAGGCAGTTTCTAGGTTTGTCTACTAAAGATAACAGATATTCTACCCCCATATATGATTACTAATACCAATTAAACTTGAGGGAAAGCTTCCACCATTTCAGGAGGGTTATAGATGCTTTCTTTTCTCCTTTGTTGTTCACTTTTGACCCGACTCTAGAGAAGAAAAGAATCTCAGATGAAGCCTACAAGGCAGTCAGCAAGGTTGGATGTGTCTTTCTATAGTTCCCAACCTTTACTTATATAAGAGTAGGTTGTTTCACTAGATGCCCCTACATGCTTCCCACGTATCCCTCAAATAAATGGATCCTCATGGAGTTGTGAAGGTAGTTGATTTCAGTACACAAAGAACGCCAGAGGATACATAAGCCAGGTTTTAAATTTCCTCTAACCATTGGCAGGTATATGATAAAAAATGTACAAAAGGCCAAGAATTTTGCAGCAGAAATGCATATAATGACTATCAAAACCTACAGGTATAGGCATGACTTTGACTATCGAGATCTAAAGAAAAAACTCAAGAAAGGTCATAGCCATGTTTATCATTTTGAAGACATATGGGCAGAATGTAGAGATGAGGAAGATGTCTATAAGATGGATTATTGTAGATTGACAATTGATCAGATCAGGGCCCTTAGTATAGCTTAATAAAGAAGAAGAATTACTATCCAAGGAGCAACAAGAAATGGAAAAGGGCTTATCATCATGGTTGAAAATGAAAGAGTTCAAACTCAACAAGTTGGTGAAGAATGGGGTTATCCCTGATAAATTCAAATATGTGGAGGTGAAGGAATCACTAAAATATAAAATACAGGTATTAAAGTCTTTAATTCATGATATTCACCAGGTGTAGGTGGAGGTTGAAGGTTACCATGTTCTTCTGATAAATGGAATGGAGGAGTCACCAGGTGATCTCCTTGATGACAATCATACCTTTCTTCCTCTTAGTGAGATAATACGAGTGTTCAAAGAGGTTGTCATGAAGCTGGTGGATGATAAAGGTTTTTCAAAGAACACCATGCATAACATATATTATATACGGCTATCACTTGATTATCTCAAAGCTCATTTACAAATGTGTAAGAAGATTTGTTCATCTTCCAAGAAGACGATCACCAAAATACACACTCTTGTAGATTACACCGTTGGACTAGATGAAGCCTTCCTACAGGAGACCACAAAGAAGTATGAAGACTTTCGTGCCTAGAGCAAAGAACAATAAAGTCTTATTTTTGTCTTCAGTGTTCGTCAATTTTGATGCTCCTTACCATGCATATTGTAAATAGTTTTTGGCATCTTAAATGTGTTTCTGTAAAGTGTAATTACACCAATAATATGAGATGTAATTTCATATAAATAAATTACACTTAGTTAGATTAATGTTTCCTATTTTTACTCAATTTATTTCCTAAATTTTCTCTTCCCTCTTTTCTATAAATAAGACAGATTTCTATTGTAATTAGTACCTTTTGATATTTTGCAACAAATTGCTGCCTCTTTGAAACAAGCATTGAAACTTTGTGTTCAATTTTGTGAATCTAAATCTAATCAATAAAGAAGAAGATTGCATACCATACTTTGTGTTGGGATCAATAATCTTGTGATTTGATTATATTGGTGGTCATTAGTATATGAGATCTGAAGGGCTTCAAGTAGTTTATGTAAAATTTGTGTTGCATCTATTATTTGGATTTGCTTTTATGTGTGGATGTTTTGGTTGAAAGATCTACAAGACTTTGTGCTTGTAATCGTTCATGCGGTTCAAGGAATTGTTGCATCTAAGAAGACTTTGTGCTTCTAATGTGACAAACGATACTTTTGTAGATCCAACATTGAAAAGGCTACGAAACGACTTTGTGCCTTCATGAGCTTTCCATTTTCTTTCACTTTGTTATTATAAATCATATGTGGTATCTCTACACTTTGCTTTGACAAGATAGAGATATTGGCATTATTGCTGTTTGTTAAGTTTCAAGTTATTAGATCTATAACTTTCCAATTATGAAGCATTGTAAACATCTTCTCTAAAAAAATAAAGTATGAATGTAACACACCCCCCCAATTTCGTAAGAGTAGTGTACATTTTATAAGTATTTCATTAGTTTTACTATAGCTTCTATTAGCAGTAAGAAGGGTGCCTCCCCTTTCTGAGAGGAGAGATTATATATTACATAGTTGTAGCTGAAATCTATATAGCGCAATCTATTGAAAAGTTGATTACATTATTTTCACCCAACAGTTTTTTGGCGACTCATCTGGGGAACGAATCACACAATCTAAGCCTCACACTTTTGATTTAAGTGAATGTGATTTCTAGTTTCTTATTTTATCTTGTATATTATTCTCTTTAAATCTTCATCTTTTCAGATTTGCATTCTGGCGAACCGAAGCTATACACGAGGTTTGAGGGCTCAAGGAGTTATAGATACATTATTTGAGGTGTTATTGCAATGTAATTTTCCTTTCACTCCTTTGGGAACAAATTTTCTATTGCAACGTGCTACGAGCTTTCCTCCATGAAAAGAAAGATCTGCTTTCCCACCTGTTTGGTTTGTCTACAATAGACGTCCAACTCAAGTACCTATCGTGCAACTAGTAATGGCCACACCACCTACCGGACCATGGGGAAATGCTTTTGGTCCCCTTCATTTGGCTGCACCACTACACAATCTCCCACATGTTTCCAGGAAACACCTTCCACAATTCACCGGTGATGGCAAGCAACACCCTGATGAACACATCGCTTCCTTCTACATTGTTTGTGGCATTTTGGCCATTGAACACGAAGATGTTTTCTGAGGCTATTCATCGAATCCCTCCAAGGGGTTGCTGCAGAATGGTTCTACACTCTTCCCAACACTTCAATCACTAGTTGGGCCACTTTTCAAACCAAGTTCAAGGAGAGATTCAAGCCCATCGAAGACGCGCATGCTTTGTTAGCACAAATGAAAACCATGCAGAAAGAGGCTCATGAAACTATGAGAGAATTTTTGGCTAAATTCAACAAGTTGGTGACACCGATCCCGCAAGATGCTAAACCAATGGATCACAACTTAAAGTGATTTTTCATCAATACTCAGTTACCCAAGGTAAGTTTCTTCTTACGTAGGGAAACTCTTGCCAATGTTGAAGCGGCACAAAAATTAGCTACAAGCCTTGAAGATGACATGATCCTAGCTGGATAGATTAGAACTAATGAAAACTCCAACACCAATAAAAGGATGCAGGTGTCAAGATCTTCAACATCCAATACAATCACCCCTAGCACCAATTCCAACTTTACAGATCCTATGGTGCAATGGCTGGAAAATGAGCTCCTCGCTTTGAAGAAGCAAGTTTCCAACAACAATACCAATTACAACGACATCCCAAGAAGCACTTTCCCTATCTATGCTAGAAACAAAAGTTAGAACCATCTTTCGACACCACAAGGTAGGCTCGCTCTTGAAGCTCCATCTACCAATGCTGCTGCAGGATATTACAAAGATGAAAGGATTATGCGTAGCCAAATTACCCTGAAGAATAGAACACCAATATTTTCGAAGAGGAAGAGACAAAATTGGCTGGCGACTCCAAGATCAGCTATTTACAAATAGCGGATGAGGAAGAGGAAGAAGACTTGGTGATAGACACTTACGTTGTTTTTATGCGGCATTAACAAAGCCAACTTGATAAAGCTCAAGTTGTTGCTCCACCTAAAAAGGAGAAGCCCCCATCATGATTTCCAAAAGAATATCCTCTCCCTTGGCAGCCTAAAAAAGCAGTAAACCCATAGGAAAGTGTACCACATTCCTCAACCTCAACTCCCGCTATCCCCAAAGCTAATCACCCAGTTTTGAAGACCAATATTCCTTTCATTAAACCGATTAGTGAAGTCACTACATCTAGTCTACAAAACTCTTTCCAAGCCTTTGACATTATTGATCATGAAAAAAAGACCAAGGTCCAAATGTTCGAGGCGGAATACCTCAAAGCTAACCCTGACCAATTTGATAGACTTGTCCAATTCATTGAGGACCAAGGAATTACTCCAACTCAAGATTCACCCCCTAAAGTTCCAGTTGCTCCTAAACCTAAGGCACCACAAAATAATTTGGTATCTGATCCCCCAACTGCCTTTGGAGGCATCGACCCATTTTTCATCTCCTTGCTGGTAAATGGTTTCAAATTGAGTAATTGCGTCATAGACTTTGGTGCCTCTGATAACAAGATGCCTGCCAAGGTAGCCACCACCTTGGGCTTAGGCATGACCAATAATTTTAGCCGTTGTTTCTCTATGGAAAATAAATAGGTTCCCTTGATCGGTTAGATCAAAGATGCACAATATGCATTTGCCTTGTATATGGATGAAAAGATCAAAATGACAATCCTAGTGGCTGATGTACCAACATCATATGAAATCCTCCTCAGGCATAATTTATGCAAAGATGTTGGGGGATAATTAAGTATGGATATGTTCGAAACTAGAATACTAGTGAAAGGAATAATGAAAAAGCTTATTCCTGAGAAGGAAGCAAAATTCTCAGTAACCCAATCAGATGATCCAAGAGCCCAGATCTTGTTTGAATCTTCCGAAATGGGAACTTATTATCTTCAAAAGTAAGAGGTCAGTGAATCTTCAACAACACATGAGTTAGAGAGTTTTGAATCTCTTTCCATAACAAATGAATCATCACCAGATGATTTGTCAACACCAGATTCTGAAACATTTCCAGGTGACGAGTTTCCAAATTTTGACACCGTCAGCCTTGGTGATCCAAATGACGTTTGGTTGTTGGATTTCGATGGTAGTTTTTCTTTAGCTGGTTCTAGAGCTAGGATGGTTTTCATTTCTCCTAACGGAAAGTTCTTCCCTTTTTCTTTCAAGCTACAATTTGATAACACCAACAACACCGTTGAATACAAAGCTTTGTTGTTGGGAATGCAAGTGGCATGTAAAAAGGTATTAAAAAACTTGATGCATAGGGTGATGCTAAGCTAATAGTCAGGTGAGAAACCTGTATCAAACAAAAAATGATAGACTTAGGCATTATCGCAATCTCATTTGGGATTGCATTGAAGAGTTTGAAGCTTTTAACATCTTTATGGTACCAAGGGAATACAATGGCAAGGCAGATTCTTTAGCGGTATCAGCCATGCTCCTCATCCCACACAAGGATTTTCAAGGTTCCACCTACACTATTGAGTTGGTCTTTCATCCAAGTTTCCCTGATAATTTGGAAAACTGGCAGATTTTCAACGATGATCATCAGATAGTTTCCTTCTTAGAAAAGGCATAAAACTTTAATGAATTATATTTCAAAGGGAGTGATTCTCCTCTATGAGAATCTGTGTCTGCTATAGATCAAGTTTTCGGTGAAGGATTCCTACAACTTAAAGGGAACAAAATCCCTAAGGGATTGGTGTCTTTAGAGAGGCTCTTTGACAAACATGATTGTTACGTCCAAAATCAGCTCACCGACTCTGACTCATCTAATGAGGTCGAGCAAAACAATTTGGGAACTGAAAGTGATCCAAAGATGGTAAACATTGGCAAATATTGCACTGCCAAATAAAGAAGATAGTTCACTTGGCTACTATAGGAATATATGGATGTTCTAGCATATTCATATGAAGACCTTAAATATTTCTGACCAAAGGAGGTGCAACATGATATTCCATTGAAGGTTAGAGCTTTGCCTTTCAAGAAACAGCAAAGGCAATACAATTTGAAGATCTCTGGAACCATCCTTGCAAAATTCTAGAAGATTTTGAACGCACAGATAATATTTCCAATCCACCATTGAATGTGGATAGCGAATATTGTCCCTATACGTAAGAAGAATGGTGAGATTCACATTTATGTTGATTATAGAAATCTCAACCAGCTGTCACTTAAGGACAATTACCCTCTTCTTGTCATGGATCAAGTCTTGTAGAATGTGATTGGATCCAAGATGCTCTCCATACTGGATGGGTTCTCTGGTTACAATCAAATCAAGGTCACTTCAAATGATCAACACAAAATGGCTTTCACGATGCCATGGGGTACCTTTGCATACCACTGAATTCCTTTTGTCTTGATAAACACTGGTGCTACTTTCTAACGTTCTATGGACCTGGATTTTCGTAACGATATGGGAAATTTCATTGTGGTGTATCTTGATGACCTCATAGTATTTTCCAAAAAGTGTCACGAGCACTGCAATCACCTCAGACGAATCTTGGAGAGATGTCGTCAGAATGGCATTTCCCTAAATCCTAAAAAGTTAGTTTTTGGGGTTACAGAGGGAAAAATCCTTGGCGACATAGTGTCTATCGAAGGAATTAAGATTGACTCAGAAAGAGTCAATGGCATCAAATATATCTCCCTGCCATCAATTAAGAAGGTTGTCCACTCCTTCTTTGACAAAGTAAATTTCCTGCGAAGGTTCCTCCCGGACTTTGCGGAAAAAACTCGTGATATCGTAAATATGATGAAAGGTTTAATACCACCTTCCACTAGACCACGAAAGGGAAAGTTTCATTTGACAACATCAAGGAGGCAATCGCTGCTCCTGTATTGGTTTGTCCTAATTTTACCAAAGATTTCATAATGTACAGTTATGCTTCTGAGCATACACTTTCAACCATTTTGGTATAGGAAAACCATGAAAGTTTTGAATTGCCCATTGCATTCATGAGCTACCCTCTGAAGAACTATGAGTTGAAATATTCTCAGATGGAGAAACATGCCTTTGTCATGTTCAAGGCTATTAAACATTTTTGGTTTTACATCCTGATTAGTCACGTCAAGGTCTTGGTTCTAGATACAACTGTTAAATCAATTCTAACACAACAGGAATTTGGGACAAAAAGAGGCAATTGGGTTGCCAAAATTCAGGAGTATGATCTAGAGATTAAACCCACCAAACTGATACGAGGACGTGGGATGTGTCAACTCATTACAGAGAACAATCCTGATGAAGAAGTTTTAAAAGATGAAGAAGCTTCAAACAATGAAGAAAATTCAAGTGAACTACCCCTGGTGTTGTTTGTTAGCACCACTGATGTGTGGTATTCTAACATCACTCATTTTCTCACCTACAATGAATTCCCAAGTAGTTTGAAATCAAAATAAAAAAGGACTGTCAAGTTGAAATCAACCAATTTCATCTTGTGGGACAATGGCTTGTATAAGCGCACAGTAGATGGTACCTTTCTACGGTGTGTAGATAAGGAACAAGAAAAGTTGTTGAAGTCATACCATGACTTGGCATGTGGAGGGCATTTTTCCACACTCGTTACTGCTCATAAAATTTTGAGAGAAAATTACTACTGGCCCTGCTTTTTCAAGACGTGTACTCTTGGGTATGCAAGTGTGAGCTATGTCAACATTTTGTTGGCAAGCCTAAGCTAGTGGTTTTATCATTAAAGCTCGTGGTAATTGAAGAACCTCTTCGACAGTGGGGAATCGACTTCATCAGTGTAGTCAATCCATCCTCCAATGTTGGACATTCCTACATCCTAACTGCTATCGATTATTTCACCAAGTGGGTGGAGGCGATTCCTACTAAGCACACAACTTCTGAGGTGGTGTGCAATTTCGTGAAAGAGAATATTATTTCCAGGTTTGGCATACCAAAAAAAATCATTGCTGACAATGCTTCTACCTTTTCATCAAATGAGATCACTGAGTTTTGTTTTGAACATGGCATAACCTTGTCGCATTCTTTTGATTATTACCCACAAGGTAATGGTCAAGTTGAATCAAGCAACAAGAATCCAGTGACCATCATCCAAAATCTAGTAGAGGAGAATCAACATCTATGGCACAAGGCTTTGTATGATGCCTTGTGGGCCGACAGGATCACTCCAAAATGGGAAATCGGTATGTCCCCCTTTCAACTCTTGTACGGGTTGAATGCCGAAATTCCCATAACCCTAGAATTTTCAGCCCTCAAGTTGGCAAAGGCTATTGAAGATGAGACCTTTGATAATTCTATTGAAAAACATATGATGTATCGCTCTGAATTGGAGGAGAAGCATGTCCAGGTTGCTGATTGGATTGTAGAACACTAGCAACAAGTAAAGAAGATTTTTGACAAAAAGGCTAAGTCCCGAGATTTTCAAATTGGTGACCTCCTTCTCCTATGGAACAAACAGAGAGAGCCATAAGGTATGCATGGGAAATTTGACTCACTATGGATAGGACCTTTCCAAGTTCACCAGTTGTACGGTGAGAATAGTTTCTTGCTAGCATACAGAGATGGAACGTCGTTCACTCTTCCTAACAGTGGACAACACCTCAAACATTTTACACGGTAAAGTGATGAGCATTCCAGATGTAAGTATTTTAATTTTAATTTTTAGTCCTTTGTGTCTTTTTATTTTTAGTTATGTCATCACCTCACTCCAAGCCCAATGGATGGATAAAGGCACTTGAATTTTGGAATTCTTCTCCCTTCACTCTTTTGAGAGAATGACTAAAGAAAGATCCCCAGCAGGAGCCAACTGTTATCACAGAATCCAGCAACACTCGATTCAAAGATATCCCCCCTATGAAACCAGTCTGTTTCCTAGGCCCGTGTGTTTCAAGAATGAAAAATGAGACAACCTTAAAATAAACCTTAACATGTGGTCTCTGATCTTACCTAGTCAGGGTTAGTGACGATAGGCTCGAATTTCAAGATTAGAATCTTTATAACTCCCTTTTGCCTGGAGTTAGTCTTTTTGTGCTTTTGGTGCTCAGGTGGTGATTCTCATCGTCATTGCACCCATGTTTGCATTTTATTACTTTTGGTGCTCGGGCGGTGATTTTCACCACCGTTGCACCTATGTTTATGTCTAACACTTTTTGGTGCTCGGGCGGTGATTTTCACCGCCATTGCACCTAACTTACTTTTTGCACTTGGTGTCGAGGTGGTGAAAATAACCGCCCGAGCACCTATTCTTCAATTTAACTTAAGTTTTCATGCCACATTTAATGTGTGGGATTTAAGTTGATTTTTAGGTTTATTGACTCGAGCTGAGTTATTTTTCGCATTTTTATTTCACCAATACCTCTCCTCCCATCGCTGCGAACACTTCCTATGTGCTTTCCTCAAGTTCAAATCTTGGTTTCTATCTCCAGCTTGCATATTTCACTTTCATCATAGTAATATTCAGCTGGTTGTCTTTTTCAAGGTATGTACAAAGCGTTTATCCATTTCTTTGTTGGTCATCTTTATTCTTTTTTTAAACACTTTCTTTCTTGTTAATAAACATCACTGTTTAGGTTCATGTCGATTCGTCGGTCTTTTCTTTTTATTTTTACAAACCTCTCACCCTTGTGTTGGTCTGTTTTCTCCAATTCGAAACCCTATCATTTTTCGTTCTTTCTTTCTAACCCTCATGTCATGGAGAAGAAATTCTCCGCCTTTACACACGTTGCAAAATTGTTTAACGTTCATTGTCATGGTGAAGAAATTTGCCGCCTTGACACCAAAACCATATACTATCAAAGTGTCTTAGCGATGAAAATCACTTCCATGACACTCAAACTTGTGGAAATACCAAAGTGTCATGATGGTGATTTTCAATGCTATGACACTCATCTTTCTTAGCATCTCGGTGCTAGGGTGGTGAAAATCACCACCAAGGCACCGACGATGGCAAACCTTAAGTGTTAAGATGGTGATTTTCACCGCCCTAACACTTAGTCTTTTTCTCATTCCCTTTCATGCTCGAGCGGTGCTTTTCACCGCCCGAACACCAATGAACATTACCTCTCGGTGTCGAGGTGGTGATTTTCACCGCTCGAGCACCAAGATCTACATTATCTCAATAACACCTCAAACATGGGTTTTTCCACCTATCATTTCATGCTTCATTTTTTGCACCATATGGCCAAACCACAGTTGCTTCATATCGCCTGCTCATTTCACATTTCCCCATGTGGCATATCTTTCTTGAAATCTGTGGATCCATCATTCTTGTAGCTAACTTCAAAATTCATCAAGAGGTCCTCAGAGGTAAGAAAACATTAGTCTCAGCTCCCCTAAATGACAACTGAAATGCCACCATCATATCTTGAAGGAAATAGAACTATGAAGTATAAATACAAAGGCGTTTTCCCTCCGACCATGGTGTTGTCCAAAGTAGACGAAATCAAGGATACCAAGATCAGTCATCAAGATCTGGAAGATTTCGTAAAGAGGATTCAACAAAGGCCATGGGACGAAAATCTAAAGGCCATTTCTCATAGTAATCTCCATCTGGTTTCCACCTTCCCAACTTCTGCTCATCACACTGAGTTTGTACTTCAAGTTGTAACTCATTATATTCAAGAAGACAGAACGGTAAGAGATTCTGCAGGTCAAGTTGTGATGAGGCTCGATGGTGAATTTTTTGATATTGTCTTCAAAGTTCCACACATGGAATACTATACACTTGTCACAATTCATAAGGTTGAAGAGATTTTTGACAATGATTCAGTCCAGGCTAAGACATTGATTAACACATAATGGTTGAAGACTCCCAGAAATATTGTATCTAGATGGCCTAAGGGACTTCCTCAGAGTGACTTTAAGGAGGATGTAAGAGACATGATCACCCTTTTTAGTAGAGTTAAGGGCTTACCTCAATCTTCTCATTTTCAGGATTGGATGTATGAATACGTCTGGATAATCAGGAGGAGGAAAGTACAGATTGATTGGGGAACACAGATCAATGATGAAATCCATGAACAACTCATTAATGTACCCATCACTCTGAAATTCTATATGACTTCTTATTTGGTGTATGCCCCTGCAGTGATGAGGCAGTTTCCAAGTTTGTCTACTAAAGGTAACATATATTCTACCCCCATATATGATTACTACTACCAATTAAACTTGAGGGAAAGCTTCCACCATTTTAGGAGGGTTATAGATGCTTTCTTTTCTCCTTTGTTGTTCACTTTTGACCCGACTCTAGAGAAGAAAAGAATCTCAGATGAAGCCTACAAGGCAGTCAGCAAGGTTGGATGTGTCTTTCTATAGTTCCCAACCTTTACTTATATAAGAGTAGGTTGTTTCACTAGATGCCCCTACATGCTTCCCAGGTATCCCTTAGATAAATGGATCCTCATGGAGTTGTGAAGGTAGTTGATTTCAGTACACAAAGAACTCCAGAGGATACATAAGCTAGGTTTTAAATTTCCTCTAACCATTGGTAGGTATACAATCAAAAGTGTACAAAAGGCCAAGAATTTTGCAGCATAAATGCATATAATGACTATCAAAACCTACAGGTATAGGCATGATTTTGACTATCAAGATCTAAAGAAAAAACTCAAGAAAGGTCACAACCATGTTTATCATTTTGAAGACATATGGGAAAAATGTAGAGATGAGGAAGATGTCTGTAAGATGGATTATTGTAGATTGACAATTGATTAGATTAGGGCCCTTGGTATAGCTTAATAAACAAGAAGAATTACTATCCAAGGAGAAAAAAGAAATGGAGAAGGGCTTATCATCATGGTTGAAAATGAAAGAGTTCAAACTCAACAAGTTGGTGAAGAATGGGGTTATCCCTAATAAAGACAAATATGTGGAGGTGAAGGAATCACTAAAACATTAAATACAGGTATTAAAGTCTTTAATTGATGATATTCACTAGGTGCAGGAGGACATCAAAGGTTACCTTGTTCTTCTGATAAATGGAATGGATGAGTTACTAGGTGATCTCCTTGATGACAATCTTACCTTTCTTCCTCTCAGTGAGATAATACGAGTGTTCAAAGAGGCTTTCATGAAGCTGGTGGATGATAAACGTTTTTCAAAGAACACCATGCATAACATATGTGATATACAACTATCACTTGATTGTCTCAAAGCTCATTTACAAAGGTGTAAGAAGATTTGTTCATCTGCCAAGAAGACGATCACCAAAATACATACTCTTATAGATTACACGGTTGGACCAGATGAAGCCTTCCTACAGGAGACCGCAAAGAAGTATGAAGACTTTCACACCCACAACAAAGAACAATAAAGTCTTATTTTTGTCTCCAATGTTCGTCAATTTTGATGCTCCTTACCATGCATATTGTAAATAGTTTTTGACATCTTAAATGTCTTTTTGTAAAGTGTAATTACACCAATAATATAAGATGTAATTACATAGAAATAAATTACACTTAGTTAAATTAGGGTTTCCTATTTTTACTCAACTGATTTCCTAAAAAAATTCTTCCCTCTTTTCTATAAATAAGAGGGATTTCTATTGTAATTAGTACCTTTTGATATTTTGCAATGAAGTGCTGCCTCTTTGAAACAAGCATTGAAACTTTGTGTTCAATTTTGTGAATCTAAATCTAATTAATAAAGAAGAAGATTGCATACCAGACTTTGTGTTGGGATTGATAATCTTGTGATTTGATTATATTGGTGGTGATTAGTATATGAGATATGAAGGGCTTCAAGTAGTTTATGTAAACTTTTTGTTGCATCTATTATTTGGATTTTCTTTTATGTGTGGATGTTTTGGTTGAAATATCTACAAGACTTTGTGCTTGTAATCATTCATGCGGTTCGAGGAATTTCTGCATCTAAGAAGACTTTGTGCTTCTAATGTGACAAATGATACTTTTGCAGATCCAACATTGAAAAGGCTATGAAACGACTTTGTGCCTTCGTGAGCTTTCCCTTTTCTTTTACTTTGTTATTATAAATCATATGTGGTATCTCTAAGCTTTTATTTGACAAGATAGAGATATTTGCATTATTGCTTTTTGTTAAGTTTCAAGTTATCAGATCTAGAACTTTCCAATTGTGAAGCATTGTAAGCATCTTCTCTGAAAAAAGAGAGACGTATGAATGTAACACACTGCCCCCATTTCGTAAGAGTAGTGTAAATTTTGTAAGTATTTCATTAGTTTTAGTATAGCTTCTATTAGCAGTAAGAAGGGCACCTCCCCTTTGTGAGAGGAGAGTTTATATCTTACATAGCTATGGCTGAAATCTGGATAGCGTAATCTATTGAGAAGTTGATTACATTATTTTCACCCAACATATAGGACCCTTAATAATACCACTAAGAAAGGCTATTTCCCACTTCCTTTCATTAACCAAGTTTTAGACACCCTAGCTGGGAAGAAGTTACTTTCCTTTCTCGATGGACTCAGTGAGTATAACCAAATCCATATTTTCCAAGAAGACCAAGACAAAAATACTTTTACTTACCCATGGGGAACATTTTCCTACAATGTCTTACCTTTCAGATTGTGTAATGCACCTGCTACTTTCCAATGAGCTATTTTGAGTATTTTTCCTAATTTAATTCATGACTGTGTAGAAGTGTATATGGATGACTTTATTGTTTATGGTGATACATATGATGAATCTAGGGAAAATCTTGAAAAAGTGCTTAAATGATGTATTGATACTAACCTTTCTTTGATTCATGAAAAATTCCATGTTTTAATAACTAAAGGAATTATTTTAGGCCATTATATCTCTGCAAAAGGAATTGAAGTGGATCCTAAAAAGGTAAAAATAATTCAATAATTTCCTATGCCTACCTCTCCAAAGGATGTATGTAGTTTCCTAGGACATGTTGGTTATTACAGGAGGTTTATTCATAATTTTAGCAAGATTGCCTCACCCCTCTTTTTGTTACTAGGAAAAGATGTATATTTCTCATGGGCACCCAAATTCCAGTAAGCCTTCGAGAAAATCAAAGGTAAGTTGATAAATACACCTGTGCTCTGAGGACCAAATTGGGAACTTCCATTCCATATACATACCGATGCATCAGATATTTCTATGGGAGCCATCCTCAGAAAAAAGGAAGACACTCTATTTTACTCTATTTATTATATCAATAAGAATTTTACTAGTGTTGAGGTAAACTATATTGTCACTGAAAAAGAATTCTTGGTTGTAGTTTATGCAATAAATAAGTTCCACAACTATATTATTGGATACAAAGTTTTTGTGCACACATATCACTCTGCTATTATATTTTTGATGAATAAACCAGTTTTTATAGGACATGTAATCTGGTGGTTGCTTCTCTTGCAGGAATTTGACATTACCATTCTTGATAAACCAGGGCGAGAAAATGTAGTGGCTGATTTCCTCTCTAGACTACCTCATGATGACGAACCAGTTCTTGTGGATGATACTTTTCCAAATGAACACATTTTTTCTATTTCTATAAAGATTTATTGGTTTATTGACATGGTACCTAGTTACTTGTAGAGTCCCACCTCATTTCTCTCCAAGGGAACACCGAAAGTTGGTTGGACTCAGTGGTGATTACATGTGGATAAATGGATTTCTATTTCGGTGTGGCCTTGACAACATGCATCAGTGTGTGCCCAAAGAAGATGTCTTTGACATAATTCATGCATGCTACATGGAACCCTACAGAGGGAATTTTTCTGCTTAGAGGACTTCCTAGAATATCCTAACTGTTAGATACTATTGGCCTACACTCCATAAGCATTGTAAGTGTTATGTTCAACATTGTGATAAATGTCAACTTCTAGGTAGGCCTACCCACTCTAACGAAATGCCTCTAAACCCCTAGTTATCCACAGAACCATTTGAAAAATGGGGGTTAGATTTCGTAGGACCTATTAATCCTCCTTCTCAAAATAAAGAATATATCTTGGTTTGTACATATTATGTCACTAACTAGGTAGAGGTAGTAGCCTTAAATAATGCTAGGGATACTAAGGTTGCTAACTTCTTGTATTCAATTTTTTTTACCAGGTACAGTGTGCCTCAAGAAATTATCACAAAACAAGGAGCACAATTCACCTCTGACTTGATTGTTGCATTGGTACGAGAATATGAAATCAAGCATCAAAAATCCTCTCCATACCATCCACAAGCTAATGATCAATTGGAAGTAACAAGCCGAGAATTGGAGAATATTCTTACAAAGATCATAGCATTGCATAAGAGAGACTGGGTAGAAAGACTTCCTGAAGCAGTTTGGGCCTATCACACAACTTGGAAGACAACTACCAGACTGACACCATATGAACTCATCTATGGAAAGAAGGTTGTTTTTCCAATTGAATTCAAAGTGAAGACTCTCTGCACCGCTCTTTAGCTTGGGATGAGTCTCAGTGAAGCACAAAAATAAAGACTTGCTCAACTCCATTATTTAGATGAAATGTATCAAGAGGCCCTTTTTCATGCAGAATTGGTGAAAAAGAAAAGAGCGTAGTGGCATGACTATTTCATCCAATCATAGACATTCCAAACAAGGATTGGGTGTTACTTTATGAATCCTAATTCTAGGAATTCAAGGGGAAGTTCCATACTCGCTAGCTCGGTCCTTACAAAATTCAAACCATGTATGGCAATGGTGTTGTTAGACTGTGTAATGTGGATTCTAAACGCATGACTCTTTTGGTTAACAAGCATCATTTGAAACTTTACAAACCACCCCTTTCAAAGGAAACATTTACTTGTCCTATGATGGAGGAACTGAATCTTGCTCCTCACACCTTCAGAATAATGATATATGTATGTTAAAAAAAAGAAAAAAAGAGGAAAAATTTAATAAACCTATAGATGAAAACTAGTCCTTTGGAACCTCTAGGAAATGGTCGGATGAAAAATGGGATCCCGACAGTCTATCATCGTGAAAAATAAAATAAAAAAATAATAATATAATAATAAATAAATAAAACATGTCTTGTTGGACCTTGGCAAGAGGTAGCATTCTCTGGTTGACATCTTGTCACATGACAAGATATTATTTCTTTGGCCTCTTGTCATCTCCACTTGTCCTCCACACACTTATGCTCCCTCCACCACATATTTCACCCATTCCCTTCACCCCTTTTTACGTTCTTCATCTCAATTCCACTTTTCCATTTTCCTATGCCCTTTTCTGTCACGTGGATGTTAGTTCTCTCGTTTCCCTTGTCTCTTCGTTCGGTGGTTTTTGTCCTACGAAAAAATTGACACCTTTTCATTTTTTTATTTTCCTATGGGTCCCCCTACCACCATTTTCCTTTATTTTCCTTTCTCTCCATTTTACCTGTCACGTCAACTTCATATTTTCATTTTGTAGGTGCCTCTACCTTTTTTTCCTGATATTTTGTCACTGTGGCCTCACATATGGTGCCCTCTTTCTTATGTCACTTCAACCACCCTAGCCACCATGCCATCCCCGATGCACCTGTCTTATCACCCTTTTCCTTTTCTTTTCCTATACCTCCATCTCTCCTTCATTTTGTCATTTCATTTCACATCGGCTTGATTTCTTTCGATCAACTTTTGCACACATGTGTTATATTGATTTCACATCTCCACTGATATCACCAGCTCGACATATCTCCATGGGTTTTCTCCAGTTTTTGCTCATTGATTCGGCTAGCTCATACCTCCAATTCTTTACATCACCTATTGCTGAATTTTGATGTCACTGACATCCTCTTGATGGTAAAATTTCTAAAGGTTTGTATTCCTTATTTTTCGTATTAATTTTATTTTATCTTTTGCATTTATTATGGTAACCCTAAGGATAGTGTCATACACTAAGCTGGGGAGTGTGGGTGTGCCAAGTCATAATTACCCTCCTACCATAAACAACTTACCCTGTTATGATAATTGCTTTATTTTTCTGTCAAGTCCATATTATGTGAAGTACATCCTTGATCTTTCACTGGACACACTACATTTCACTACTGTTAATATTTTCATTTTGTCTCCTGCTAACTTTCATTACCATGGGAGGTGGTATCCATAAATTCCAAGAGCCAATGGATACGCAACATGTGAAAGCCAACCCAGCATTGAATCAAGTTTTTGAATACATGCATTGGCATGTTTTTTTCTAATGGTTGTGTGGATATAATGATGTTATCACATTTAAATTTTCTATGGCCTTTAGCAATGCCAACAACTCTATAGAAGTAAGGGGAATTTCCTTTCCAGTCACCCCATAGGTTATAGCTGAAGTAATAGGGTTACTTGAGACATGAGAAGAGTATTTTCCATCAGCAGTAAATAGGGACATCGAGCTTCAATTGCAATCCCAATGGTTCTTGAGGAAAGGTGAAAATTTACACACAACTCCTAAGCATGACACTCTACAAACTTCACTTCTTGTGCATTGGGTTGTTGTAGCTAAAATTGTAATTCAGTATGTCATGGGAGAAGGAAGATATGTTTACATCTTTTCCTACCATTTCAGATTGCTATCTCATTTATGTCACAATGATATAGTTAACCTTCCACATTATCTTTTCAAATTTATCAAGAGAATGAGTATATATGTATAAAAAAGCCACCATAATTATATAGAACACCATGGTCTGATAAAATTTCTTGTCATGTGGGGTTTAGCTCATACATTTCCTTTGGCTAGTTGGGTTGTGTTCTCAAAAGAAGACATTCCCTCTAAGTCTTTGGCCCCAACAAATAAACTTGTGACCCATGAAATTGAGGGTAGTAGTGAAACCTCTAAAGACAAGGATGATGAATTTGATGAAAACCTAGGGAAGTTATATCAAGATACCAAAACCTATGGAAGTGAATACCGAGATGAGGAATTTGAGGGTTCATAGCTAGAAAGTTAATACCGAGTAGTAGTGATACAAAGGGTAAATTAGGGGTTCATACTAGGAAGGTCAAAGACATTGTTGGTGTTAGCACTTCACTTGTGGTAACCCCTTATAACACCAGATTCAAGAGGAAGTATGAAGAAAATTTGGTTTACAATAATTGGATTCTATTGCCTATACCTTAAATCAAAGCCCTGATGTGGAAGTTGTGGTTGTCATTCCCTTGAAAGGAAAAGATAGGAGAAGTCATGAACAAAGAAGGAAAAATAGAAATAAAACAAAGCATAGCATAACTAAGCCTAAACACTCTAAAGAACAAGAAGAGTCAGGTAAATCAAGATGAAGAGGTATCGGTCGGTCCCCACAACTAGCAAGAAGAAGGCAACATGAGTAAATAGGAAAACATTTTCACTGAAATGTCTCTACATGAATTGGGAAATAATTCTCCACAGATTAACCAAAATCTAATGGCTCAAGATACTAGTGTTTCTTGCCATGGTTATGGCTTTGATGAGATGGATCTACATCCAAAAATTATAATCAAAACTTCTCCTAGTAATGACATACCTAAGGGAGATACAGAGGATAAGTCCAATGAAATCTCCCAGATAGAGGAATTCTCTATAGAAGAAATCAGGGCCTTGCAAGAAAAAAAAATAGCTAGTTGGAAGCCCAAATGAAACTCCTTCAACCACTGTTACAATAGTAGACACATAAATTTGACCACTTACATTTGGTAAAATTTACCCCCAATTCAACTAATCTCATATCCTCTATATTAATTAAATAATACCCTATTATTTAATTAATATTCATTATCCCTTATCCCTTCATCTTCATTTATTTCTTCTATCATCTTTAAATCCCAACCTAAAGTAAATAATTACTGTTGTGCCTTTTACACACACGCCCCATTCAGAACGGGGACCCTCTTTTCCCTCTTTGCCTTTTTGGTCCTTTTCATTTTGCCTCATTTTGCGTACCCCATTTTTGTGCCCTAGAGTCAGGGGTAGCACGTTTCCCAAATGCCATATTTTAAGTCTCGGGCTATCCAGGTTTTCCTTGTCGAAATTCTGGCAGTTGTGGCAACTTCCGGGTTTCCCTTTCCGGATTTCCTCTTTCAGGTTTCCCCTTTTGAGTTTCCCTTTTTGGATTTCCTCTTTTGGATTGCCTCCGTCGGATTTCCCTTTTCGGGTTTCCCTGGCCGGGTTTCCCCTTGGGCTTTGCTGTTTCGAAAGGCTATCCTAGGACGGCTTTTCGGACCTCGGACTCCGGACCTCCCGCCGCCTCTACATTTTTCGGAAGCTCACCAACCCAAACCTGCAACCGTACGGAGGATTTAATGCTGCATTAATGGCTGTCTTTTGCTATAAAACCAATTTTTCGATCGTCATTATCAAAGGCTCGAGTGATAGAGAAAGATTTAAAAGCTCTTGACAAATTTGGTTTTCCTCCTGTCGGATTTCGAAGTGCTTTCTCGACGACCTCCGAGCATTCGACAGCCTGTTCTTTGGATTTTCGAGGTAGGTTTTCCATCCGCGCGCCCTCGTTTTGTTTTTTTGCGAATTTTTGGATTTTCTTGGGGTTAAAGTGTAAAATGAAACCTGAACTAAGTAGATTTTCCCCCTACGCGCATAACCCATATCTTAGAATCAGAAAATCTGTCGTTAAATCGCCCAAAAATCGATTCGGAACCTTCTCGCGTCGCGGCTGTTCTTCGGAATGGTACTGGCGTATTTCGGGCCCAGGTCTTCCCGCGGTCATCCATACTGCCATCTTCCTTCGAATTTTTGACCTTTTCCCTCCTTCAGATTCCCATCTCCGAAATTCCCTTCTCGGGATTCTGTTGCGTCTCCGCCATTTCAAACGGGCCCGTCCGAGCATCTTCCCGACCCTCGGATCTCGGACCCTCCATTTCCGTCTAAAATTAAACTTCACAATTTTCTTCAAATCCGGTTCCCAAGATTCTGTTCCCAAAATTTTGTCCTCATCTCGCCATTTCAAACAGCATCCGCCTTGCAGCTTCCCGGACTCCGTTTCCTGGCCGCAAAATGTTTCACCTCCTGGTCAAAACCCTTACCATTTTCTTTCCCTCGGACTTTTGGCCCCGGGATTCCTTTCCCGGGATTCCGTAGTGTTCTCGCTATTCCAAATGGCCCCGTATGAACGTCTTCCCGGATCCCTGACCCCAGTCTGCTATCCGCCAGAACCCCATGCCTGGTCTTTTTTTCTCCAAGCTTCTTCTAGATTCTGGATGACGGAATTCCCCGAGCGTCTTCCCGACCTCCGAGTCCCGGTGCCTCGTTCGCCGTTCATTTGTCCCGAACCCCCTGTTGCTTCCGGAAACTTCCTCCCGGGTTGCCTTCCCCAGGTTTCCTCTTGGGGTTCGCCGTTTCACACGGCCGATCCGTAGCTGCTTCCCAGCGACGGCAATCCGAGACCCGGATTCCGTCGCCCGGAATTCTGTCTCCTCTACGCCGTTTCCAACGGCTTCCTTGCAGATGATGCCCAAACCTCCAAATGGGGCATCAAATGACCTCCAAATCCAAAATGGATTTCGACCCACTTGCTTGAATTTGGTTTTCCTCCATTTCCAACTTCAAATCTTCAAATCCAACTTCGGGAAATGCATATGGGAATTCCATTCTCATTTTTCCCTTTCAAGTGGCATTCTGCCAAGGGATTTTCGGCCCAGGAACTCCGGATTGTTTGCAATGCCCTCTAATGATGAAATATCTTGTCTCTGTGATTGTTAAGTATGAATTGTGATTGCCGAACTAATCTTGACATGCAGGTATTTGTCGTTAGCCATTTTGTCAAGTTCGTTGTTACTAATTCTTATCTGTTGTGCAGGATTTATGGACTCCAGTCAAGAGACTTCCGGTGCTTCAAAAAAGGGAAAAAGAATAGCTAAGCCACCAAGGGGCAAGGAAGACAAGGAACTAATGAAGTAAAAATTCCAAGGGGTCCCTATCCAGTCCAGGGTCACTACCCTTTGGAGGTATGTTTCAGATACCAACATCGGACAGGTCGATGTTGATGAATTTACGCAGAGGGTTAGAATGAACCCGAAAACTGCGAATGCCAAGTTGATAAAGTGCAGTGGACTGGCTAAAGTTATAGGTTTCCCACCGGCCCTAGTGGCCTCAGAGCTGGTACTGGCGTGCGTAGAGGCATACCAGTCTGATACTAGAACAATTGTGGATCATGAGGGGAATATCCTTGTAGATATGTCTTCGTCAGGTATTACAAAGACCTTCCACATTCCAGCCTTCGAGAGCATGGAGGTCCCCACCTTTGAAGACTGTTAGGAGGTGTGGGAATAGGACCCATTGGATTGTAAAAGGCTCATCAACCAGTGCTGGTTGAAGGACAAATGGGCTAGTGCTGGGAAGCTCCCTCAGGAGCTCTACCGCAACGACTTCCATGAAGACTACCATGATCTAGTAACGCTGCTCACCTGAGTCAGGGGCCTTCCTGGTGTGGTTTTCTTTCAAGAATGGATGTTCTATTTCATAGAATAGATCCTATGGGGTAAGGGTACCACCTTCTATTGGGGCGAGATAATCAATGACTGTTTCCATGAGCAGTTTACCACTGTGAATAAAACTAACAAATTCTTCATGAACTCTTACTTGGTGTATTCCCTCACCAATCGATGACATTATCAAGGTTTGAAAATGATGCCAAGTGATCCATCAGAGCCAGAGCTCAAACCATATGACAAGTACCCTCAGTTGTAGTTTAGGAATTTCAAAACAAACTACTGCAGGGTGAATGACGCGTTCATTGCCCACGTAATCCGGTCAGTGGGAGGAGATTTTCATAGAAGGACGTCCCACAGTGCCAGGGTCCTCCTCAGACAATATGCCTTCTGGTACATCCAGTTCCCAAGGTTCACCTACATCCATGCCGAAGGCTTCTCAGATAAACCAAGGGAAGGAGACAACGGTGATGCCTAAGGGTTCGCTGCTCGGGATCGCGAGGAAAAGATCTAGCTCGTTTGGATCTCCACCCATTATAATCACCGCCACCACCCTGCTTGCTTCAATTCTAGCTTCTGCTCCCTCCCTGCCTGTGATGGATATCTCCATCCACCTTGCTCAGTCTCCTCCAGTATCATAGGTCATTCCCATGGATTCATCATCCGCCACCACCTCGCCAATGACCTCTCCCTCCATGTCTCCTTCCCTTCCTTCTGTTTCCACTGCCACAACGCCAGCCCCAAGCCTTCCAGAATCTTTTGTGAAGTATATGCAGAATGTGCCTTCTGAGCTTTTGAGGATGCTCACCAATCCAATAGTCTAGGCTGCGATAGCTCAAGCTATGGCCTCCACTCCAATGACATCCCCCTCTACCGAATCACCAAAGATGAAGGTGACCATGCAGATATCAGACGAGTGTGAATGATAGCAGCTTGAGGCTGAGAAGGCGTCGGAAGATGAAGAGTTTGAATATCACGAACACCCCTTGTTCGAGCGTTAGAAAATTGATAAGGTGGCCTATGAATCTTCAAGTGAGGGCAGTGAGTCCAGTGAAGCCAGTGAGGACCTTGATGCTGAACTGATCCGAGAATTGAATGATCCCGGGCTCAATGCAGAGTGGGGCAAATAGCTCAAGGAGATTGAGGACAAGGAGGTCGAGGATCGGCTTGCACAGGAAGATGAGACTACTACTTTGGAGACAGAAGGTAACAAGTCTCCAACCGAATAACATGGCAAGACTCCGGAGCATGGTGAGGAAACTTTCCTCCAAGAGAGTAAACAGACAGAGAGCCCCGAGAAGCACCAAGATACTCTAAACGCGGAAGAGGATACTGAAAAGAAAGATTCACCCAAGGAGCAGCAACGTACTAAGTCCCTTGCTAAACATGAGACATTCGAGCAAGTTTCTGATGAAGGAAAGGAAGATACGGGAGTAAATGAGAAGGCTCTTGTTGTCAGAACTGTCGAACTCGAAAAGGAGGACAGCGGGACTCAAAGTATACCACCGAGAGAAGAACCTCAAATGCCTGATTGGCTGCAAAGGAAACTCAAGCAAAAGACTCCCACATCAAAGGTTCCCAAGCCAAGGCTAGAAGCCATCATGGCCAGAGCACGAGTGAGCACCAAAAAAGACAAGAAGCCGAGGGTCAGATCGAGGATAACTATGGATGCCTCAGGATCAAGAGAAGTACAATTAACAACGTTGATGGTTGGGGAACAAGGCATAACTTACAACATCTCCACCATTGATCTGAGAGTGGCCACAAGGGAGCAGAAAGTTGAGCATCTCCAGGAGTCAGTCGCCATAGTGGTGCACCTTATCCAATAGGATAAGATCTCCAAGGAGCAATTAAAGGAGCAGGTGGCCAACCTAACAACTTATATTCAATAGTGGTCATCTTCGAATGATCAGCCGACAACATCAATGGCCCCGCCTTAGTTGCTGTCTAGAGAACAAATTGACAAACTAGAAAAGAGATGGAACTTGGACAAAACTACGGAAAATTGGTTCCGGCAGGTTTTGGACATAAGGAACACAAGTATCAATGTGGCTGTCCGGGCAGCAAATAGGTTCCTATAGGTTCAGAAAACTCTCGAGGACACGAGGTAGATCTATGAGAAGTTCCCCAAGAAGTACGATGCAGCCTACCCAAAGATTGAGGCCATTCTCGCGCTGCCGAGTGATATCTGGGAGAAGGACCTTGCCTTCAAGGACGACGACCACTGGCTGGTGGATACCTGGAAATGAGATTATAACCACTGAAAGAGAAGGCTGGAGCAGATTTTGGAACGAATAGCGCCTGACATTGAATGGGCGAGGGAGTCCAGGGAGGAGTGTACTCAGTACCTCAAACTGATGACGGGATACGAAGTGCCCGCGGTCGAGATCAATCCTGAAAACATCAAGCCCCACTTCTTGAAAATTATGGAAGATGGGATGTCCGTCGAAATCACCACCAAGTTCATGTGTTTTGGGGCCCGAGCCTTCATGCAATTAGAAGTTTGCAAAGAGAATGATGCTAAGTATAAGATAGACTAGGATAAGCTTGGCAGCAATTCCCAAGAGTGAAGTTACCAGATCTTGAAGGCTGACATCCTGGAGGTGGAGAAGTTTCAATCTCTGATCTTGAGTTTCATGGAGTATGCCACATTGAAGAAGCAAGAGGGCAACCCAGTCATCAACGAATAGTTCCTTAAAGAATAGCTACAGCAGAGGGAAAATCACTAAAAGACAAATTTGCTATAGTGCTGTCACTAGATGACAAAATAGGGAAGAGACAAGAAAGTATTTATAAGTGTAATATATTTGGGGGTAGGTGAAACCCTAATGTAAAATGAATCTTGGCCACATAATAGAATCGAATCTTGGCCACTCATTTTGTTTTTTGAAAACTATAAATAGGGCTCTCCTCCTCTCATTTTAAGAGAGTGGAGCTATTGTAAAGGCATGCTAAAGAAATTATAAATAGCAAAAACAGTCAATTTTGGTGTATTTTCTGGGTTTCTCAATATGTTTCATGATTCCTCTCCCTTTTAGTTATAGCTTTGCTTTAAGTTATTTTGCTGTTCTAGCATCTTCAGTTTAAACTTGGTAGATTTAGTATGTTTTCTCTGGTTTTGGAGATAGTTGTTGTGTGTATGCTTTCCTTCTCCATACTTTTGGTCATTTGCTGAAGGTAGATGACTGTGCAAAGTTAGTCTGGAATTTGATTCCATTGCTGCTCATTAAAATTTATCTTTGTTCATGTTTCCATAATGAATGAATGATGAACATCTATAGTCCCTAGAAGATAGCACTGATTTCATGATATTGTGAGAATTCTGGTTAAGTGAAATCCCATTTAAGGAAACTATCCACAGCAAGAACCTCCATGATCACTATTCATTAGTAGTTGCAGGTCCAGGAAACATCTTTCTTCCTCGCCCTTTCTTTTTCCTTTTTTTTAGAATCAACTTGTGCCAAAGTTCATTGCACATTATAAAGCCAAATCCAACGAAATAATGGAGTCTAAGATTGATGTTTGAACCTGCAGCAAAGCATATCAATTCCAGACCTCTAGAACTCCATTTATTGACTCAATTCCCCTACAGCTTCAACCACGTAAGGCCGCCTTGTGATTCCAGCAAATCACATAAACAACTGAAATATTCCAAGCACTGTCAAGACCTGACATCTGAGAGACCTTGGGATAGTGTTCTGCAATTTGATTGTGGAAGATTGTCTTTCAAGAGAGGTAATGCACCTATGTATTACCTGTGTTGTAAAGTGCATAAAAACACCATCAACAGAACTGGCACTAGAAGGAGGGCAGAACAAGGACATTGTTTCATTCATCTCACGCCCTTCTCCTCCTAACACCATCAACAATTACCTTTAATTATTTACTCCCATCCCTCATCCCATTCCTCTAAAGAATTAAATAAATAATCTATTTATTTAATTCCCTTCATGTCACATCCTCCATAACCTTTTTCCTAATCTTGATTAATTTGCATAATCCCAAATTAAGGATGTGCACATTCCTAATCCTTGATTAGGAAGGTGTCAAATCCTCCATAATATGCAAGTGGGTCATTAATCCTCATTACCCACCTTATCATTTTCCTAATCCCTTACTTGCACAACCTGATCATTAATTAACTAACCTAATCAACCCCTTGGTCAACTCTCCCCATCCCCCAAGGAATTTTTAATTCCTTTTTTGTCTTCCCAATGGCCTTTTGAGGAATTTTTAATTCCTCTCTCATCCCCTAAGGAATATTAAATTCCTTTTCTCTTTCCAAAGGAATATTTAATTCCTTTTATCATTCCCATGCACATTAAAAATGAATTTTTAATTCCTTTGGTCAACCCTTGATCCCCTTTCAAGAATAAATCTTAGCCATTCATTCATCTCCCCTCTTGCTAATGACTAAAATACTTAGTCATTTTTTATTCTCAACCACTCCAAACATATTCTAACTCATACAATCACATTCATCCCAAGCCTTCAATCACCATAGCCGAATCCACCATCTTTTGCATCCAAATCAACCAAAATCAAGTCGTTATGCTACTGAAATCAATCTAGGAGCACACATATCAAGCCATCAAAAGGGAGAAACAACTCCATCAAGCTCAAACAAGGTAATATTTTGGCATTTTATTTACAAGTTTGAGTTTCATCTTTAGCCCAATCTTGAGTGTTGTCTTTGGTTTTATCTTCTTGCTTGATTTTATTTCTTGTATTCTAGATGGGGTAAAAACACTGCACCCAACAGAAAGTCTATGATAAAAACTAGAAACAAGCTCAAGAGATAACAAAATAAAGGCATCAGTTGGAGTAGTTGATTCAGGGACATAACCCAACCATGGACAGGTATATAACTCTGGAAGAACACCGAGAGGTGATTGATAATCTAAAATCCTCATGGAAAGAAAAGATTGCAAAGGAATGTATGACTATAGAGTATCACCAAGGTAAAATTGATGAGCTAAGGGCTGCAATGGGATGATAGATTTCAACTGATTATATTTCTAAGGTTGAGCATCAACAGGTGATCCAACAATTGAAGGAGTAGTGGGGCAGGGAGATAATGGGAATAGTGGAAAGATTGACAGATAATTCAACTTGATTTATAAGGTTTTGCATGAGTACATGCAAAGTATTTAGCTAAGGGAATGATGAGTTACATTTTATCATCCATTTTAGTCAGAATTCACCTAGTTTTGTGTCCATATTAAGCTTATCTCTTTTCCCTTTTCCCCTTAAGTTGCCATGATATTTGTGAAAGATTAAAGCTAATTGATATGAATAGAGGGATGCAAAAAATTTTGTAATTAACTACTCATGAGTACTAATTTTGGTGGATATTGTGAACAGGGGTGTTTGGAGGTCGAAGAAATGTGTAATGTAACCTTCTTGGAGGATCTCATGGTCCCTTTTTGTTATTGTCTTCTAGTTTATGATAATTAATGGTCTAGTACTTAGGTTGTTTAAGTGGTTTTGGAATGTTAGGAAAATAATAGGTTATAGGCCACATTACTATTTTCCTAAAACAAATCGAGCAATTTTGGTTGAACACTTGTAATCGGTGGATATGTCTATTTTAGTATTTTTTTCTATATTAATACTTATATATATGCTCTCTTTTGAGCGTGAAAACAATCTTGTTTTTTTCTTGAAGTTGAAATTAATACAAAGACTATTGAAGTGTTGAATCTGTGTGTGATATAAATGTTCTTCTCCATTTTACCAGTTGGGAGAAAGGAATCGCTCCTTACCAACGTTTGGATTTTCTTTTATGTTATCATGCGTGAGGTATTACTTATATTTGCTCAGTGATTTCACATGTTTATGATTTAATTGAGATTAGTAACTCTACGTATATGCTATTGAATTAATTCTAATTGGTATGGTTGTATTTGTTAAAGTGTGAAGTAATTTCTATTCGAGAAAGACTGTTAATGCTTGGTGTGAGTATAGACTATAGGGATAACATGTATCAATGAATTGGTGAAATGCATTTTTCTTTTAGAACATTGAAGTAATTGGCCTAAATTTACTATACCTTGTCTCTAAGACACACATGACCTATCGCTTGGGTTATTCGGTTCATGTCGCCTACACTATTCCAACTCATCTTTAGCATTATATTATTTCTTTTAATATTATTAATGCTTATTGTTAATGTTTGAAATTATATTGAAGAATGTATCCTAAGGTATTGAGTTTAAGTCATTAAAGTCTAATTAAGAATTCTAAAGTATATGTGTTGGAATTAAATAGGAAGGTAGTGATTAAGGATAGGGTTTCATTCATTTGCAATTTGAGAAGTTTGCTTTGAATTATAGATTAAAAAGGTGTGTTTCAATTCAATTCTTAGATGCATCCACCCCCCCTTAGTTTATTTTAGGTAGATTTGTGCAACACCATTCACAAGCTTACACCCCAAGATTGACATTGAGGAGTAAACTAAGGAAATTCCAAAGATTAATCCAAATCCACTTTTTGAACCGAGATAGAATTGCAAGGAAATTTTCATCCATAATATCAACCACAGTTTAATCCAATCATACCTATTGGTATGTGATGTGTAGAGTTGTAGCAATACTCCCCAAGGTGTAACCATTTGATCCATGATGTTTGCTACCATGTAACATAGTTCCTCAACTCTCTATCCATTTGTTCACAATTTGTGTTCCTCCATCAATTTGTGGATGATAGCTAGTGCTTGGGGTCAATTATGTGTTTGTCAACTGAAAAATCTCTTTCCAAAACAAACTAATAATCCCATTATCCATGTCAATTACAATGTTCCTTGGCAGCCTGTGAAATTTAAAAATCTCCTTAAAGAACATATTAGCAACTTGTGGAGCCCTATACTTCAAAGAAATGGCATGAAAATGAGCATATTTAGTGAGCTTATCAACAACCACATAGATACAATCCCTACCTTACACCCTTGAAAGGCTCATAATAAAATTCATGGAGATACTCTCCAATTTTCTATTTGGAATGGGTAGGGCTTGCAACATCCTAGCTAGAAAAAACTGCTCTATTTTGTTTTGTTGGAACACTATACACTCCCTAACATGCTTCAACACATCATTTTTGAGCCCTTTCCAATAAAAATGTTCCCTTGCTTGTATGTCTTGTAGTAACTTGGATAACCAACAAGTGGAGTTTCATGAAATGCCCTCAAGATTATTTCCTTCACCTTCAATCCCAATGCAAGATACACCCCATCCTTGTATAGGATGAGCCCATCCACCACTTTTTACCTATCATCTTATAACTTCCCATCCAAAATGTCAACAAAAAATGTGTTCTTGGCATACTCAGTAATTATAAAAGCCTTCCAATCAATAGATATTCCAATCATAAAGCAAAAATAAGGCTACCTAGAGAGTGCATCAACCATAACATTATCTTATGACTTACCCATTTTTGTTTTCTATTGTTAAAATCCTTTTGATTGAGGAAGAATCTCAAGTTGTTATGATCCATTTTCACCAAAAAATTCCCACAAACCAAGTATTTCTTGAATTTGGCCAATGTGTGCATGATTGCTAACATATTTTTGTCATAAATAGAAAAAAATAATTTCAATCTCCTTGAGATTCCTACTCTCGAATGCTATGGGGTGTCTATTTTGCATCAACACTACTCTAATCCCCTCTCTTGAAGCATCACATTCTTAAAAAAAAATGAAGTGAGAAATCTATGATAGCCAAAATAGGACATGAACTCATTACCTCCTTGATCTTGTCAAAATCTCTCCATGTTGAAGGGCTCCAAAAGAAAGCCCCTTTCTTCATCAAATTTATCAATGGGGTTGCAAGTTGTGAGAATCCTTATACAAACCTCTAATAGTAGCCACATAGTCCCACAAATCCCCTCACATGTGTCAAAATCCTTGGTCTAGGTTAGTCTTGTATTTCCTTAATCTTCTCCTCATTCATGCTAACCCCTTGGGCACTAATCTTGAACCCAATTTATAATACTTCAATCAAGAAAAACTCACATTTTGATGCCTTGGCATAGAATGAATGCTTCTCAAGTATTCCAAGAACATCATCTAAGTGCCTCAAGTGGTCCTCCCATATTTTATTGAAAAATTAAGCTATCATCAAAGAAGACAAATACAAATTTCCTCAATTGTAAAATAAATACCTAATTCATGCATCATCAAAAAGTGGCAAGTGTGTAGCCCCCACGAGTTAGAGGAGTTGGTCTAAGTCTTGGGTTTGCTCCCTGAGGTCTTGGGTTCGATTCTCTCTGGCTCGGATATCACCCCGCCGCGGACGTTTGGGGGCGACGTTGGTTACCCCGTGGCCATAGGGATTAGTCTCGCCTCAAGCTCTCCCCGTAAAGGGATCCGCTGGGCTTGAGTCACGGGGATACCCTTCGAGACCAAAAGAAAAAAAGTGGCAAGTGTGCTGGTCAACACAAATGGCATGACCAAGAACTTGTAGTGCCCATAGTGACATTTGAAGGTTGTCTTGTGTACATCCTCATCTTGAACCCTTCTCTAATGATACCCAGTTGTAAGTCAATTTTGGAGAAGTAACCTTCTACCATGAATCTTGTCTATCAACTCATCGAACCTAGGTATGGGGTAACGATCCTTGATTATATTTTTTGTTGAGGGATCTATAATCAATAACATTTTCATAGTACCATCTTTATTTTTAACCAACATGATCGAAGAGGCAAATGATCTAGAGCTCAATCAGATGTGTCCCATGTCTAATAGCTCCTTAATTGACTTCTTAATCTCATCCTTGTACCTCCTAGGATGACAATAAGGTGTATTGTTGATTGTCTTTTCTCCCTCATCTAACTTAATCACATGTTGTAAGCCTCTATCTAGTGGTAAGCTAGGAGGAATTTCACTTAACACCTTACATCACTTGTCTAGGATGGATTGGATGTCAATGTGGCAAGTCCTCCCATCCTCAAGTAGACTTGTATAATTAATCAATAACTCTTCTACCCAAACCACTTTTCCCCTATGAAAATATCTCTCCATCCTCTTAGTTGAAACTGTAGACACTTAAAATTTTCTTGACTGATAATTTACACTTGAATCTATTTACTAACACCATTTCATCCTAAATCAACTCTTTTTGACCGCTTAATTGAATAATCTTCATTGTTTAATTGAATTATTCATTCTCATCTATAAATATGATAATTAATTTCATTAGGTTAATTCACCCCCTTTAACACTACATTTTCATCTTGTTTAATTGGATATTACAAATTATTTAAATTAAACCCCTTGCGTCCTCTCATTTAATTAAATAATCTAAGTTATTGAATTAAATGTTACTTAACCCCCCTTTCATTAAATAAATTAATTATTTAATGAGTATCCTAATTTCCTCTAACATGCGCAGTTAAAAATTTGTTTTAATTATCTAATTCCTAATTTTCCTCACCCTCCCACTTGCAAGGGAATATTCCTATGGAATATTTCCTCCTTTGCACTCATTAAAAATGGGAATATCTTCTAACAACTTCCTAATTTTTAGGAAATTTGCTTCTTTAAATCAATGAGAGCCATTGATTAACTCTTTGATCCATGTCAACTTGGATTTTCATCTCTCATTGCCTCTCTTCCATTGATTGTGCAATTCGATCTTGACCCTTGATTCACCATTTTCTCCTATAAATACTCCTCATTTTAGAGAGAAATTGATCCACAATCATTTGAGAAAAGTTATGCTATTGAAATGCATCCTCACTTTCATCCATTAACATTCATTTGAGCATTTTTCATCCATTTTAGATCAAATCATCCATTATCACTCATCAATCTATCAAATCAAGCTTGTTTTATCCAAAAGATTTGGAAAGGGCTGACATTCCACATCACTCTAGCTCCAATCCTCCAATGGGATGAAGTTTGAGGCATTAGAATAGGTTTTCATTATTCATTTCTTGTTGTTTATGGTTAACTTCTTCCTTATTTAATGGTTTTCAAGTATTTCATTGGGATTATAGCTTAACTAGTTAAGTATTGCTTAGAATCTATTGGATTTGGTGTATTTAGCTCATGTTATGATTATAGTCACATTTTGCCACTAGAAGGAGGGTATAATTAACTAATTTTGACAAATTTTCCTTGAGTTTCCTATATTTTTAAGGTTACATGTAGGGAGCCACTTTTTCTTTTTACTAGAGTGTCACTTTTGAGGAACAATGACACTTTTGAAATGCAAAGATGCTTTTGAAATACAACAACACCTTTGATTTATGCCAACGCTTTTGATTTTTCTAATAGAGGGTCTCTTTTGATATTGCTACAGTTTTGACCTCCCTGGTTATTTCATAAGTACAACAAAGAGGCATTTTTGAATTTCACCAAAGTGATGCTTTTGCATTACAGTGGTGCTTTTGTGAAACAATGACACTTTTGTGGCCCAGCGATGCTTTTGCAAGGTAAAACAAAGAGATAGATTTTCATGTTTGCTTGGAAATTTCAATTTAATTCACTCTTTGATCATTTACTGACTTCTGGTATTTTTTTCTATGAGGCTAACTGATTTTGTAGATTTGGAAAGGAGCAAAAAACTAGGAAATTATTTACCCCAACTTGGTGGGGTCATAACTTTCTACTTGATGCTTGGAATTCAAATATGTTTACACTATTGGAAAGGTTTCCAAGAGTACTAACTCGGTTCTTAAAAATCCAATGCCTTTGGCATTCAATTTTAAAGAAATAATGCAAGTTCTGACCCCAAATTCCACTTTGAAGACCTACGAAAATTTGATTTACTAGAACCTAGAAAATACCAAAAAAATATTCTTTTTTTCGGATTTTCATCTTCTTCTCAGTTTTGTTTATTGTAAGTGTTTTAAACACTTATGGGATGATATAACCCATCATATGTTGCTTTATTTCATGTTTTAGGACAACTAGCTTTTAATTGAGTTTAAAATTCACAATGCTATAATCTTTCAAAGTTGGTTAAAATAGAACCCAAACACCCTCACCATTGCAATGTTGGTTTAAAATTGAATAAAACAACTTCATACTTCAGTTTGGTGCTATTTAAAATTAAGTCATCATTGCCTTTGAGTATTTAAAAATAATGAGTGTATTTCATGCTTGTCGTGCTTGTGTAAACTTGTAGTTTGTATCCACTCCCCTTGCACTTTGTGTGAACTTGGGTGAAGAGAAACACTTCAAGTTTACAAACGTTTTTGGTTACCCTAAGAACTTGCTACATATCCACTCCCCTTGTGCTTCATGTGATCTTAGGTGAAGAGAAATAACATTTTCTTATCTTTTTTAGAGAGGGCCTACCATGTGATACATCTCACAATGGAGAATGCACAGTGACCTTCAAGCCCATTTATTGGTGGTCTATATAAATATTGTGAACGCAAAAGCTAGTAACTTGTATTCATGAATGGCTACTTCTTGTGCCAATTCTCATGCGAACGAATGGGTCACTTAGGGGAAGTTGGAGACTTAAGTATCTCACATGTTTCGTACACATCATGATGTTCACAATTTCATCAAACACTTTTTCCTAGAAACATATCCTTATTTTATGAAATGTACTTTGAAGTAGTGCATAGGAGGTGCACCACTCCTAGAAATTACTTACCACGTCCATTTTTTGGTTAAGGAAATAAAGAAAATAGGGAAGGGACTGTTTTTATTTGCATGTCAAGATGGTACATTTCCTTGGCATAGCCTATTTTTCCACTCCATCTTCACAGATTACATCATTCCTTAGGGGATGAGGTAAGCCCACCAAGAAGTGAGTACCTACTCTATAGGTTTGTTATTTCTTGTTCTTGTTGGGTCAGTTTGACACTTTGCTTGGTTTCAAAACAATTCAAACAAATATCAACATGTTCTTCAAATTTCAAACCCTTTGGACTTAGTGTGAATAAATTTTAAAAGCCCTACATTGTTGCTTGTCCCTAAGGATTTTTCTTTAGAGGCTTCGAAATATTTGGGCTTATATCTCAATTCACACATTCCAAAGTCAACATAGGAACCTATTGGATTTAGCCTCTTTATTTTCACATATTGGACTTTGTGTAATGAAAGTTTTTTAGTCATAGACATTTTATTTTGAACTTAATTGAGGAATCTTGATCTGGTAATGCATCAGTCTCACTAAACAAAGCTTAACTCAAAATTGAACACACCACACATTGGGATTATTTTCAAAACACATTAACTTCCAAGCAACAAAGTGAAAACAAGGAAATGTATTGCCAAACATTAAGTTCATTGGTTTATCACTTTAGGGGTAAAGCATGTTTTTCACTACCTTGGTCTTGTAAATAAAGTCTCTCTCTAAAAATTAGGATCAACTATCCCATGCATCTTCACACATTTTACATCCCACTTCACAAACAACTTTGAAACTTTGGACACATCAACATTCTAGACTTAGGGTATCATCAAATCAATCCCCTAACTTAGCTATATGTGTGTAAATGAATCCATTTCTATACACTTAATTGAGTTAGTCATCATACTTTTGAATAAGTCTATTTTAAAGGTCACAAGTCTTCCTTTAGATTCATAAGTTCATTAGCACCTTTTATCCAAAACATCAAACCTCTAGTCTAAAGTTTTATCCAAATTTTAGAAATTTCATCCTCCATATCACTCACCCATTTCATCATCCATTTACACCATTGGTCCAAAACAACTTACAGGGTCCCTTTTATAAATATTTGAGTCAACTAGAGAGTGTCAACAATATAAATCTCAACACACCTCTCCCATAGTTGATCCACAATTTATGGTAACAATGAGATCACAACACAAGAAAAACATGGATCAAACCAAAAATACATCTACCATAAGTGATACCACCCAACAAGAATTCAATCCTATTTTCCACTCTACCCCACAACCACAAAATCCACTAGACATGAGATATGAGGTAAAAGATGTTATGAAAAAACCTCTTGATCTCACCGCTAAGGAATTGCTTGAATACCAACAAGATCCTAAAAAAATCCATATCATCAACTCTTTGATGAAAATGAACCCTACATAATACATTCTAGCTTTAGAAAAGGAAGGGGCTAAACTCCCTTCAACATTTTATTTGGAAACAATTAGGGAACAACCCTTAGTAAATATGGCTTCAATTCCTCAAATTTCCACCACACTACCCTTGGTACAAGGTTTGAATCAATCTATAACTCAACCAACTTCATCACTTGTACCAAGTAAACCATCAACTTCTAGTCCTACAACTAGAATTGAAACCAAACTTGGTCTCACTCCCAATTTAGGCAACACACTTTTAGGTACACAAGATACCACCCTTCCAAAAAACATAAATTGGACACCAACATTTAGTGCCTAACCATATTCTTACACCATCACAAGTACCCAAAGTGTTCCTAACATAACACAAAGTCATATGAGCCAAGTACACCAAGTGGGTCAACAAGGAAAATTTAGTACCATAATGCAAGGTCAAAACTCCATGCAACAAGGTCCATCTACATCGAACCCCCAAATTAACACATCAAAACAAATGGTTCCACAATCCATTCCAATCAACCCACAAAACTCATCAAACCCATTTGTCACGAAGCCAAATCAAGGAAACTCATTGGTAACGAATCCCATCAACCAAGGTAACACCTTGGCCCTAAATCAAACACAAGGGAACCCTCAATAACGAATCAATCAAGGGAAACATTCCAATCTATTGACTCAAATTCAAAATGTGCCATTAATATCACAACACCAAGTGGCGCCATCATCTCAATAGTTAGTCCACAAAGTATTGCAAAATCAAATGGGACCCCAAACCTGCATTCCTCCACCTCAATAAATAATTTTACAAGGAATGATAGTGCAAAATAACCCCCAAAATCTCATCACACAACAACCACCTCACAATCAAATCAACCCACAACCCATTCACACCATGGCCCCTCAAAATCCACCTCACACATTAGAAAGTCAAAACACTTCTACATTGCAAGCACAACAAGCTTTGCAACAACAACAAGCATTACAAGCACAACAAGCTCAAGCTCAAGATTTATAACAAAAACAAGCCCAACAACAAGCCCTACAAGCACAACAAGCCTATCACCAAGCATTACAACAATAACAAGTTCAAAATCAAGCTCAAGCCTTACAAGCACAACAAGCTCAACAACATACATTGATTATTCACAACAACAACAATCCCAACAACAAGTATTGCAAGCATAAAAATATGCCCATCAACAACAAGTGCTTGTGCAACAATGACAACGACGACAAGGCTTGTACTACAACCCCCAACAATATGTCAACACATCACAAAATGTCTTGAACACAACTTTGCAAGGAGCATACACACCTCCACCACTATCACCATCACCTTCACAATATAAAAATCAACCCTACACACCATACAACACCCCCCCATATCAAAATACCACCTACAACTCATCTACCATCCCACAATATAACATGTATACACCTCCACCAAATCCTCAAGATGATTTGGCATCACAAATTAAGGCACTCATGAGGCAAATCCAGGACATTCAAATGGGGAAAACAAAGAAACCGCACATGCAACAGAACCTATGTCCATACCCCTTCGATCGAAACATCATGATGATACTGTAGACACTGAAAAAATTTCTTAAGTCTACGAGCGTCATTTCTCTTGGTCTTTGTCTTCTGATAATTAAATAATTTTAATTATTTAATTATTCCTGATCATATTCCTCTATTAATTAAATAATTCTTAATTATTTAATTAATTCACTTCCTAACCTTTATTCTCCCCTAATCAATTAAATAAATTAATTGTGTCACTAATATCCCCCTTTCTTCAATAATTAAATAAATGACTATTTATTTAATTATTTGCTTGTCATCTTTCGTCTATGGTTAAATAATTATTATTAATTATTTAACTATTCACTCCCCCTTTTTATTCTTTCATTGTTAAATAATTGTCCTCCAAGTGTCTCTTGTATTAAATAATTAACTCAATTTAATTATTTAATACCTCTTTTCATATTTTCTCTCATTTAATTAAAATAATTATGCAAATTGTTTTAATTAAATGTCCATTTCCTTTTTTTCTCAAATGAATTATTCATCCTCCACTTGACCAAATATTCCTTTTTCATGAATTAATTATTTTTCAATCTTTAATTCATCCATTATCCCTCCACTTGCTCATTAATCTCAATCATCTTTGTCATAGCTGTATTTGTCATAGTCGTCTCTATCATAGTCGTCGATGTCAAAGCCATCCCTAGCCCACCACTTTTTGGTGCATCTATCCTCCATCGTTGATCTTGGAATCTTTCTAGAAGATTGATCTCATACGTTCGTTCAAATGAATGTCTATAAAAGAAGTCTTTCTCCTCCATTTTTGCCTTAACAACCATTATCTCCAACTTTCATGCTTTATTGTTTGCAGGTATTTGCACAAAATCTACTCCAAATCTGAGGGAAAAATTGCAAAGGCAGGTTGAGGAGAGACAAGGGAAGTGATTCAACTGCAATATGGGGAGTGTTTTCATTTGAATTCTTTCATTTTATTCCTCATTTTTGCTTGTATCCTCTTGTTTTAGATTGGAGCTTTAGCTTAGATTTGTGTTGTGGCAATGACTTAGTCTTTGCTAATATGGTTTTCCCCCATCTTACATTGGTGAACTCAACATGAATCTTACAATTTTGTAGAGAAAATTGTTTTTTTTTTTCTTGTTTTCTTTTGCGATTTTGTAGGTTACAATTAGGAATTTGCATAAAATCCCATCATCTTATTTTGAGCACATAAAAATGGGTACATGGAATATTTAAAAATGATTATCTAGGTTTTGTAGGTATCGCTCTTAGTTTTCTGTAACTTCAAACAGTTTTAAATTTTGTTAATATTTGAGAAAGTTATGGTCATTTTAGTATTCACAGCTTTTTAAATTTAGTTGTTAAAACTCACGTTTTCTTTTGCCTATAACAATTTTTTGTGCAGAATCTTGGAAAAATACTTTCTGGGTTTTGAAGGTTTGATATTCAACTTTCCATAGATTTCTACGATTTATAATTTTGTTAAGTTTTGAGAAAGTTATCGCTGTTTTAATTTGTTGTTATCATTAAAGTTTTTTATTTATTACTAATCTATTGTTTTCAACATGTGGCACAACTTGGAGGGAGTTCTAAAAACTATTTCTTTTGAAACATAATCATTTTTTCCCTATCATTTCATTCACTTAGTTTGGTTTTATCATTGCTATCTCATTTTATTTTTCAAACAACTATAAACTTGAATTACACACAAAAAGGTTAAAATGATCTTGCATATTTCACTCATAAGGATTTAAAAAGAACGAAAAAATGCATTCTTACGCTCATGAGTATTAAAATTAATTTGCATCAAATGTCATTGGTATAAAAAGAATCCAAGTTTTTTCAAATCATAAGCAAAGGTTAAAATTTACAATTGTCTTTCATGTTTGGTGATTTTGCAAATTTTCTTAGAATGTGTATGCTCTCCTCTCACGCCACTCAACGATCTTGAGTGATCAAAATAACTTCTTTGGAATTTGTACAATCACACCTCACATTTGGGTTTTGGGCTTAAAATGAATCCCATGTGAGTGTGAGGCAAATGCACTAAGTATGCTCTCTCCTTGCGCTCCATGTGATCTAGGAGATTAGAAATATAGTGTACTTCCTCACTTTTATTTAACTTTGTTTTAGAGGGCCTACCACCCGACTTCGAAAGGTGGGAACAACCCAAGCGATAACAAGCTAAAGCCAAGCTCTTTTGAACTGCTATATAAGAAAAGTGCTTCTTGACAAAAGTCATTTAGCAACAAGTGTGGATGTGTCATACTGACAAGTGCCACCCTCAGTAGCCCCATGAGCTACGTTAAAATCCTTCCTTAGGGAAAGGACTAGGAGTCCTCTTGACTAAGCATAGTCTTGAGCTAATATTGTCGTGTGTATTTCCACCTTGAACAAATTCCCTTACTAGAAACCAATTTGTGTTAGAGGCCAAAAACCCTTTTTATACGATCATTGATTAGGGGAGGTTGAAACTCTGAAGCCACCCCACATCTTCACTAAGCATGTGTAGAGGCAGCAATTCCTCCTTAGGGGAATGAGACTTGGTGAACTTGAGAAGTGAGTGTCGTGGAGGGGAGCCAGTGCCACCAAGTCTCTAGTTGTTTGCCTTGCTTAAGTGGTTGGAGAAATCCTAGTGGGGATATCAGCCAGTGGTTTCCTTACTAGCCATAGGAATTGTGCTTGTTTTCTATGTGTGTTTTCATTTTTAAATTAAAAAATTTCAACCAAAAATAGACCAAAACAAGTGCTTGTGATTGTATTCTATGTTTTCCAATCAAAATCAGCCAAAATCAGCCAAAATCCATTCAAAAACTAGGTCAAAACATTAAAATTACAAAATCATTATGTGAACCACAACTACTTGAAGTAGAGCCGCAACTTCCTAATTACCAAAAATCACAAAATCCTTGTCCATAACAAAATCAATTCATCATAGTAGTGATCTTGACTTCTAAACCAAAGACTTGTAGAGTTTTTCCCATCTATTCCATCACTTCCATTTAGCATTCCATCACATTTTAGGTTGCATCCTTACCTTGCATAAATCAATCTTAAACCTTAGGTTGCATCTCCATTTCAAATTTTTGACATAGGAATAACATTGAGCTTTTGGATAGTCCTTGGTTGCTTATCCATTTTATCATTGACTTTAATCCTTCATTTTATCAACCTTTATCATTATCACCTTTGTCAAATTTGAGTCTCAAGCTTGTGTCCTAGCCTTGCCTCTACCTTGTCAAAATTACCCTCTTGATTATCGCAATGGTCAATTGAATTTGGGTTTGTCCTACATTAGCTTGGTTGTCAAAATTACCCTTTTGATTATCACAAAGGTCAATGACATTTGGGTTTGTTATCTTGGACCTACATTAGGTTGGTTGTCATTCTTTGTCTCAAATTCTAGATTTCATATCCTTAGCATTACTTTAGTCTCATTTAAGATTCATATCACACCCCCTTTTAATCATAGCCTTAATAATAATTCTTTCAATCCTTAGCTCTTGCATTTAACTTGCATCTTTATCCCAGAAATACCAAAAACATAGTTTAAATTTCATCAATCCTTAGTTGCACCATTAAACTTAGCATCATTTTAGTCTCCTCGTCATTATCCTTGATAATTATTTAATCATACCTTTAGTGTCATTTGCATTCATTAGATTCATTGAATTTCATCCTTTGGTCATTATCATCCTTTCATAATCACCTTGCATCCTTATATTCAAAAAATCCATAAAACATAGTTTAGCTTAATTATCACCTTGCATTACCTTCCCAATTTGCAAGTCCCACATGGTTGAAACAAGGCCACAAACCAAAAAGAAGGACATGGATTTCACAACCGGCCCCTTTCATGACACAACCCTTGGATTAGGTTCAAACCATTCCACCCCACAAAGGGAAACATCACAAAGGGACCAAACTGATACACTTGACAATCTAAATCTAGATGAATTCAACAAGAAATTGACTCCAGAAGAAATTGAAAGATCTTACCAAGACCCAAGGGTTTTAATCATGGTTGATCAACTTGTTTGTGCTGACCCTAATATATTCTTCTATGCACTAGCTAAAAATGGTGCCAAACTTCCTCAAGTCTTTGATATCTCAACCATTGTAGAAGAAGAAGACAACCAAAATCCATTTGCACTAGGGATGCCATCTTCACAACAAATGTCAACTATGCCTCTTGGAACAACTACACACATGTCTATTACTACCACACACATCCCTAGCATCCCTACACTTGGAAACAAGGTGACCAATGCAACTACACAAGGATTGAACCTCACATTTGGAAGCTCATCAAATTCCATGAGTAAGACCTTCACAAATCCTCTTTTCCAAATACCACCCAAGGTCCTACACATCAAAAAATTAACCAAGGTCCAACACCTTTGCTCCAAAATACAAATCAAGTTCCTACCCCTACATTTCAAAACGTGAGTCAAGGTCCTTCATTCCAATTCCAAAGCACACCCTCATCAAACAAAAATCGACCAAATAAATTGAGGAAAATTTACATTTCCCCACAAAAGGTATCAAGTTAAAACATTAAGCAAGGACCTACCCCATCATTTCAAGAACCTATATTCTCAAACATTAATCAATGACCTACCCCATCATTTCAAGGATCTATATTCTCAAACATCAATCAATGACTTATCCCATCATTTCAAGGACCTACACCATCATTTCAAAATGATAATTAAGGACCTACTCCATCATTTCAAGGACCTACACCATCATTCCAGAACATCAATCAAGGACCCACACCATCTTTCCAAAATGCAAATCAAGGATCGACTTTTCAAATCCAAGGAACAAATCAAGGGCCTACACCTCAATTTTAAAACACTATACCAAATGAAAACATGGCCTTTGGGACAAACCTAAAAGCCAATTTCATCCCAAACCAAAACAACACACATCCATATGGTAACCAAGGTCCCACTCCTCAAAATACCAATCCCAATTCAAATTTGACATGTGACCTTAACACTCATAACATGACACCAAATCAAACCAATGCAACACCATCTCTTGCAGATACTTTGATGCAAAAAATACATGCCCTCCAGCAAAAAATGACAAATATACAATTGGGGACCAACAAGAAGACCTATTCCATGGAGGAATTGTTCCCCTTTCCATTTAACGAAAATTTGTACATGCCACCCTTCCCCCCTCATTTCACGACACCACCTTTGCCTAAGTCTAAGGGGACAAGGGATCCAATAGAGAACATTCAAGAATTTAACATGTCATGAACAAAAGTCTCATATGATCCTACCTATTTGATGAGACTATTCTTGTGAAGCCTCATAGGGCCAGCTCTAGGTTGGTTTGCACATCTCCCTCCAGGGATTAGAACATGGGGTGAACTGGTTGAAAAATTGATTAATCACTTTTCCTTCAACATTAAAAATGATGTCACCCTTACAACATTAAGCACAACCAAATAAGAAGGGGAATCACTTACCTCATTTTACCAGAGATGGCGAGATTTGGTTAGCAAATTCCCTTGTAACATTCCTAAAAAAAAATTGGTCACCATGTTCATTGAGAACCTTGACAAATAAATGATGAGTAGTCTACAAATCCAATTTTACACAAGCTTTGATGAAATCCTTGAGAAAGGTGTCCTTATTGAAAAAGGTTTTGTCGCAAAAGGACTAGTCAAGATAAACAAAGAAGCTTCACAGCCCAACAATGACAAAAGAAAATATTGGTCCTGAAACAAGAATGTCACAAATGATGGAGTTCTTGATTCCAAAATGATAACTAGAGGTCCAACCATTCATCTTAAAGTTCCCTCCTAATCAAATACACCAAACACATCAAACACCCAAACATAAGGTCAAAACCAAACACTAAATGTTGTCCAGAACAATCAACAACACATAGGTCCTCCCCATGCCAAGAGAACATGCACCCCCTTGGGTGAACCCATCAAATCAGTTCTCAAACAAATTTTGCAATATAATGTTATCACATTATCAAACATCAAAAATTATGAGCCCTCATTAATAAAACCTAATTGGTGGAAAGAAGATGAATATCGTGAATAACATTGTGGAAAAGGACACAAAACAACTAGATGTTGGACACTCAAGAATATCATTCAAGACCTTATTGAAAATGGAACCATCTCGATCGATGATTTGCAAGGCAAGACAAATGCTAATCACACCATATTCAAAAATCCCTTGCAGGACAATGACAAAGGAAAAGCCTCAAGTTCAGGGAATGACAAAAAAGCCAATTATGCAGCCGTCAAACATGATTACAACATTATTATCCTTAACATTAGACCTCTTGATGATCACATTACCACCATTACCATAAAAAATCCATGTTTAGAATGTGTTGTTACCATCCGCCGAACCAACATAACTATTCCAGGACCTCCTTCCAATCCACGGCCAAAAAATTAGTGCAATCTCCTATATCAGCTAAGGAAAACTCCTGCCCAAATTTCTATCATGGAACTCCTTCGCATATCACCACAGCATAGAGTTATCCTTGATAAAGCATTGCAAGAAGCATATGTACCTGCTAATCTAGATTTCAATGAATTTTAGGCCATGGTTGGATACCTAGCTATGTTGCACCATGTCACCTTCTCTAAATAAGACTTCTCCGTACAAAAGTCTAATCATAATGATGCCCTAATCCTTGAAGTTTGCGTTAATAAACACAAGATCAGACGAGTCCTAGTATATAGTGGAGCAGGTCTGAACATTTTCTCACTAAAATTGGTGAAAGCATTGGGATACTCTAAGAATTGCATAGACCAAACCAAGAAAAATTGTGATCAAAGCTTATGATGATGATGAGTGTTCATCTGAAGGTGTAATTTCACTTCTTGTAAAAGTTGGTCCAACAATACAAAACATAGTATTTCATGTCTTGGTTCTAGATTTGCATTACAATCTTCTCTTTGGCTGCCCATGGATCCATGCTATGAGGGCTATCCCATCCACCTACCACCAATTCCTTAAGTTTTCATATAATGGCATTGAAATTACTATTCCTAGTGACCTTGATCCTTTTTAGTATTGCTCAAACCTAAAATAAACTATTGAACGTCAAGTGCCAATCAATCGAGAGGCCTCATCATCCACTTCATCCGCCACTCCATCTCATTACATTGACCCAACTTCCCTTGTCAAATCATCCACTCCATTTACCATGCCATCAAACCCCAAGGTCCAAGTACATGATATGGGATGTGGAGAATATTGTATGGATATTTTACTAGCAAAAGACAATGCTAATGTTGCTGAGAAAGATCAAAATTCTAAAAATGATGTCAAGAAAACTATAGAAGGAAAACAAAAATATGGTTGTGCTTGGATTGAAACCTTAGTCCAGTTTCTGAGAAAATCTGTCGGAATAGGTTTCTGAGAAAAATCTATCGGAATATGTTTCAGACAAAAGGGTACTCAAATCTATAGAAAACCCTTTTCAGGCCTAGAAGTGGGACTAATTTTCCATTGATGGTGACTTAGTCCACTTTTAGGTTTCGGGAAATCTAAAGTTGCAATCTATAGGTCTAGGTCTACACTTTTGCTCCTGACAAGTTTCCAGATCCAAAACTGCAAAATTTGTTATGTAAGTGTTTTTCAAGCTTCTTTTAGGGTTTTGACTACCTTGAAGGGATTTGAAAAATTGTTGAATACTTTCCCACCTTTTTTCTTTTTCAAATCTACACACAAGACTTGCAAATCACACCAAGAGGGAAAACTTGTTGATTTTTAAGGCATGGGGGTTTGCCTTGGTCAAACCCCTTTTGAGTAATTAAACCAAAGTGATGAAATAAAACAATGAAACATGAAATAATGGAGTTAGTACCTTTCCATGATGATTTATCTTGATTTGTTGCAAAAATGGAGGAAGATTCAACCCTTGAATGCTTTGGAGAGATGTCTTGATGACTTAGAATACTCAAACACTAGCTTGCTTGAGAAGAATGAAGGATGAGAGATTGAATAATGAATGATAGATATGAATGATTAGAATTGGTTAGGGTGAAAATGATGGGAAAACCCTTTATTTATACATGTTGTGCCTTAATTTCCCAAAAATAACACATCATGGGCTGACCTTAGGGTTTAGGAGACAATATCCCGCTAGAATTTTGAGTTAATTTTGATTTTTATGCCAAATGGGACTAAGTCGCCCAAGGTGGCGACTTAGTCCACCTGAGAAATTTTGAGTGGTTGTCGGGAATTAAAGTGTGATTATTGTTGCTTAACAGGATTGTCTTCCAAAACACACTTAAGTAGGACCTATAAGTGCATTAAGGGTTCATTTTAACATAAGAAAGGGTTAATTTGTTGATGGCAAGCCTAGGAAAGTGTGAGAGTTTGTTACAGCTCTTTGCAACACTTTGAAATAAAGCTTGAAAATGGGTTATTTAGGGGCTAAGATGCCAAAAATAGGATCAAATTAGGCCCAAAATTGTCCTTTTCTTCAAAGGTATACAATTTTTGGCAACACACACACACACACACACACATAGCTAAAATTTAAACTAAAATATATTTACTAAAATCAAACTAATTCCAAATTCACAATGGTTTTACTTGTTTTATTAAAATGTTTTTTATTTATTTTTATTTTTTCTAGAATGTTTATTGTTAATTATTTTTTCTAAAATGCATTTGTTTTTATGTTTTTTTTGTGACATAATGTGACCTCTTATTACATTGAGCTATCATTTTAGTGTTACCACTCGATGTAATTATTTAAAATATTAAAATATATTACAATTATTTAGGGTAATAATAATGATTAAAAAAGAGTATTAATTTAGCATTTATTAATTTTATTAAATATATTATTTTTGGATAATAGATATGGGGTAGTTTATACCAAGTTTGAACATGTTTTTTTATGTATGTTCTTTATCTTGTCTATATTTTTATCTCTATCTATTTGGTTGTTCGTAGAGGTAGGAACACCTATGCGAAGGTTTGACTAAGGCAAGCCCCTAAATAGCCCCAACAATTTTCTCATTCTTATGTGTGTAGGTATCAAAGGTGTAGCTTTGTTGCAAGCTTCATTCTTGGACCTCTTGTGAGTGTCTCCTTTATTCTTTTTGTGTTCTATCATTTCCTTTTTATTTAATTTATTTTACATTTGTATATGTTATTTCTCTATTATTTTCATGCATTTTGAGTATCCATTTATCAAGATTGTCAGTAGGTTCTTAGTAGCTTTCTATGATAAAATTGGTTTTCGATCTGTACAAGACTCCAATGCGCTACGGGGATGTCAATGCACCGCATTGTTGTCCTTGGCCGAGAGCTTTCTTGTTTTTCTAGAAGACCTCTGCAATCTATTCTTTTGGTAATGAAACTCTCCCATTTTAATTCTACATAAAATATAAACAACCATCTTTTATCATTTTATCCCATTACCTAAGCTTTGATCCCTAAGGTAGTTGAGGACCATTTCCCCTTTTGGACCTCGTCATCTTGAGAGTGTCAAATCTCCTCGTCTATAGTTTGATATTTTATCTTTGTTTTTTGTTTTTTTTGGATTGTTTTGATTTTTAATTATTTTTTATTTTTTGCAATTTGTTCAAAGATTAGAAATACACAAAGATATAATAAAAATAATAATTTTGTACATCTTAATTTTGAATGGATATCTCCCCTTCAATTTCAAGTAGAAATAATGATCTAAATAATCAAACACACAAAACACATTAACAAGCCTACTCAAGTGGATATGGCCAATAAGTTTTGACTAGGTTTTACAAGCTCAACTAGGAGTATCCTCTATATACCACAAGGGTGACTCCTAATCTGTAGATGAAAAGGAATAATGTCAAATACTCAAGAGGAGAGGGTAATCCACTCTCCACCTTCACTTCTCTAAGGTATAAAGTTCTTAGACTTAGTCTAGATTTAAAATATTCCACTTCTAAGAGGCATGTCTTTCAATTCACCCCCCGCTTTTTATACTCCATTAGAACATGAGAGTTGAGGTCATCCCCTAGAGTGATCACTTCTCTAGGTAGACCCTCTAAAAATAAAAATAAGATTACTTATTTTGTATCCTCAAGATTTTTGTTGGACACAAAAGGAGGGCATAAGTAAGTAGATCTTACAGATTAAAAGACACTTGTTTATTTTAGAGTGAAAACCAAAATGTGAAAGATTCATTTTAATCCCACTTTCAAATATGAGAAGACACGCCAAGAAAGATTTTCCAAAGAAATGATACAAAAAATGATAAAGAAACAATGATTACTTTAAAGTGTTAAGATCAAAATGATGATTAGAATGAAGGTACCTAGTGTCCAACGATAAATTTGAGAAAATAATTTGATCCAATGCAAAGAGCTCCAAACTAGCTTTTGCAACCCTTTAATTTCCAATCTCTAGACACAAAGACCAACAAACAAGCCTAGGAAAGAAAAGAAAAATCTCATTTTTATTCTCAAGATCACTCTAAGGTACAAGAGGAGAGCATATATAAGTAGATATTGGGGATTAAAATAAAATGGTTGTTTTAGGTTCCAAAATAAGGTGAATGGTAAATTTTAAGCCCCAAGTTCAAATAAGTGTAAACATGCCAAACAAGATAGTCTAAGGAAAACGATGATATCACCAATAGATTCCTTATGTTTTCAGAAATGATGATAGAACTCTTGCAAAGATCAAAAAATAATGTTATAATGTAGCAAATGGATGTTTAGAAAAAGATATGCTCAGATCACAATGTTGCAATTTTAATTTTTTATTTATTTTCACCTAGTCAAACTAGATCCAATTATTTTATAATATTTTTAGACTCAAAATTAAAAATGTAAAGAATAAATCCCTAATAAAATTTTGAGAGTTTTTTAAAAATATAAAAAATGTTTGAAAAAATCCTTAATTTGTGTTGTGAAAAGTAGATTTATGGTGAAACTCTAATTGACAACGATATGTCTTCAAAACTAGATTTATGAAAAAACCCTAAAATGACAATAACTCACTGATTATTGATGATATTCATTTGATTTTCTATTGTAGCTTTCTGGAATGTTCTCTAACCTGATTTTTTTACTAGAGGATCTTGAGATCATCCACAATCTTTAGTAAAATTTAGAAAAACTCACAACCATTTGAAATATATGATGAAGTCTTTGAAACCCTAGGGTTTTTCCTATAATTAATTCATCACTTATAATATTCCCTCCAACATAATTAAATTAAAATTTAATTTATCTTTGACCGCCTATAATTAAATCTACAATCATATATGATAATTACTATTTATCAAGCATTATTAAGATCATTATCAAGTATTATCAAGAGCACTATCAAGAGCATTGTCAAGCAGTATGAAGAGCATTATCAAGTACTATCAAGCATTACTAATTACTATCAAGAACTATCAAGGAATGAAGATATCATTATCATTATCAAGCATTAGGTATGATTTATTTCATTGAGTGATTGATGAAGTGTGAACTTTGTAATTTTATTGCATTGTTACTATTTGTGATTCACATTTTTATCATCCACATTTTGACATGCCTAGTGGGACTCACATTCCTATTTGATATTTATTTTTGAAGGTTTTTCTAACTTCATCTTACTAGTGTTTAGTTCTTTTAATTAATATAGATATGATAAAAATATTAAGATAATTTTAAATAAGTAAGATAATAAAATAACTAAAAATTATTTAAGTATTATGGATGAAAAGAAGGAAATTAGCTTAATTAAATAATTGTAGATAAAAAAAAAAGATAATGATAATGATAAAATAATAAGATGAAAATGCATTAATCATTTTTTAGATATCTACACATAAAATTATTCCTAATAAAGAATCTATTTTTTTTACAAAATTTGTTAAAAAAGAAACTTTTAAACTTGAAATTAAAACTATGAAAATTTAGATTTAGATTTTATTTACTTATTTACTAAGAAATTACAAAAGAAAAAAACAAAACAGAACATCTAACTATCTACTTGAAAACACAAATCAAATCCTTTTGTTAACATTAAGCTTGATTCCACATCTTTAATCATTAGAGTACACACTCTTGACATTCTTCTCCCAGATATTTCCTTCAATACTTGTCAAACTTTCCCTTTTCCCATCCACTCTATTTATAATTTTGTTTTTCCTATTTTTCAATAATATTATTTAAATTTAAGAATATTATATTCAATAATTATCTTCACTAATTTAGTTTTTTAATTGATGGGGCAAAATTAAATTTAAAAATAATTAAAATCTCTACAATAAAGAAATTTGATTTAGAGTTAATTGAGACAAAGAAGGATTTATATTCCTCCTCGTCTCTTCGATTGATTGAGAATATTATAAACAAAATTATAAAAATATGTGTTTTTATGCACTCATGTGTTAATTTCAATTAACAATTAATTTTGAATAATTTATCATTGTTTTTCCATGCAATTCCTTAATTAACTCAAATTGACAAACCAATCAATAAATTATAGAAATTTAAAAAAAATAATAATTTGAACAATAATCACTTAACTATTCAATCATCTCAATTCAATTCCACTTAACAACTTTGATTATCACTTAATAAATTTCTAAATTATTTAATTAAATTTATTTACATAATTCATTTTTAATTTAATTTTATAATGAGAATAATTTATTTATTAATATATTATTTTAATTATTTCATATTTTTTATTTTTTATTATTACTCATTATCTTTATTCAATTAATTAAATAATACATATTTCTAGCTTATTTATTATAATTTAATTATTCTCTTAGCTTAATGGTTTTTTTTAATGTACTTAAGAAGTGGTCATGATAATGTGCTCATGGAATCCACCACAACTGTCCCAAGTACATGGTAAATATTACCTATATTATTGTTGTGGATAAGATGAAGGAATGCATATACTTCTTTACTATTTATTTTGAATTCAATACACAACGCATGGTAGAATTAGTTTCCAAAGAAGTGATTGGACTTCACGGGTTACCTAAAACTATTGTTAGTGATAGAGAGAGAAAAATTAGTTGTTATTGATAAGAATTATTTTATTTGATAGGTGCAAAACTCATTCCTAGTATAGGTTATTAGCTATAAACAGTTAGAAAAACAAAAATAGTGAATAGGTGGGTAGTATGATTTTTGAGGGGATATATTTTATAACAAAAATCAACATGGGTTAAGTGGTTTTACATGGGAGAATGTTGCTACATCATCCAACATTTTTCCTTTGGTATGTTTTCATTCATAACATTGTGTATTTATGATGGACTAACTTGCATTATTTCAATGTTCATAGATAGTAGTGTGCTACTCATATGGATACCAAATGCCACCATTATGATCGTGGTGAAAAAGTAAAGATATAGAGTCATCACAAAATACATGGTTCATTAGAGGATCCTACCTACATAGGTTGCCACTTGGGAAGAATTAGGAAATATGAAATATTTTCAATTTGAATTGCTTGAGGACAAGCAATATTCATAAGGGTGGGCTTGTAATCTCTCATTTTCGATGAATTTTGTTTGTGGACCAAAGACATATTTCCTATTTCTAGGGTCTCCATTGGACAAGTTTTACATATGTATTCTCATTCTTTATCCCCCATGTGCTTGTCAATATCCTAGAAGTTACAAATTTGTAAGAAAGTATTAAATGTGGGTATTTTCGAGTCATTTCCCTAAGTATAGGTAGATTGTTAGAGTTTTAAAATTTTAATGTTTTTTAGTCCTAGCATGGCTCTTCTCCCAACTCTGATATTCTCTTTATACCTATTAGGGTATATTATACTTTCTCATTCAGACAATATTTTTCCCTCTAAGACTACCCTTTCCCTTTGTCCCTATTAGGATTTTAAAATTATCTTTATATCATCCCTTTTCACCAAACCCCACTCTTTCCTTTACCTTTGTTGAAATTTCACATCGTTCCTTGCCAATATGCCTTTATCCCAAACCCTGATTCCCCAATACTTGCACCAAGTTACCTTTCAATCTATAATCCCTTACCCAAGTACCTTTTCAATGGCACCCCTTAACTTCAATCCCTAACATTTTACACTACATCACCTCATCAAGATCGTAGGTTTAGATATCTTCTTATTTGGGTACCTTATATGCTATACTTTTAAACTCTAACCCTCAATATGTAGCATGAGACTTGAGGTATCCCTAACCTTGAAACATTTATATTCCTACCTTTGGTGATGCTCTTTCTCACCTACTTCCCTACATGACTTAGGATATCATTAATGGCCATATTTGATAGATCACAACTACTTTAGAAGGATCTAACCCACCTAAAAACAATTTTCAAAGATTAAGGAAATAATTTAACATGTTCTCATGGGGCTAGAGGTAGAAGATGACCATGTTTTCATAAAAGTAATGGTTACATCCTCTACTACCTTTGGTCCTTAATCTTAGCTATTATTATGATGAGATCTCATACTGGCTGTCGATTTCAAAGATATGAAGAGTGAAAATGTTCATTATGGAGGATTATGCATTTTACATACATAAACTCTTACAAAACCTATTTAGAGAACTTGTGTTTGATCATTTAGATATGAGGATGAAAACCCTTAGGTTTCTTGGAGATAAAAGGATTGAAACCCTTTATTTTTGAGGATCAAAGTGTTGGTAGTTGGTCAGGTCTCCCCTCAAGATTTGTGACATGGATTAACTACCTCTCATGGATCCGTTAATGCTGGTGATTGTATCGAGCATTAACAAGTCGATCTTTTGGTGCAACAACAACCGTGGGGCCAACAATTGGTATTAGATCCAAAGGTTTTGGGTTTGAACCCCCTCGGGTAATGCCTAAGGGGGAGATTGTTGGCAACTGGTCAACGCTCCTCTTGGAATTCGTGACATGGACTAACCACCTCCCGTGGATCCGTTAATTGACGGTTGTATCGAGCATTAACAGGTTGATATTTTGGTGCAATGAAAATCGTGGGGCCAACACAAAGGACAAAACCCCTTTGGTCCTATAGGATGATCTCGTTCAACGGTCATGAATGAACTTTCATGGTGGTGAATCTCAACTTGAATGAGTTTGTATGACTTATAGTTTGTCATTGTTTTAAATAGTGTAATTTTAGTTTTTTTTGTTATTGTTACGTGTTTTGATGTATTTCAAACCCCAAATTGTAAATTAAAAAAATTATAAAATTCATCTTTCATTTGTTTGCTCATTTGTAAATATGGATTATCGCTAAATTAGTATAAAAATCATAAAAGAAATTCTAGTTTTGCAAAGGAAAATATGGGTTTTTGCAAGCTTTTTTAAAATATTTAAATCTCAAACGTATTTGCACAAAATATTCATTTTTTTATTACAATACATGCTTCCAAATGGGATTGAAGTCGTATGTAATTATCCTCATAAATAAGCTCTCAAGGAACATACCCATAGATTCATATAATAGGATTTCATAACAATTCATAAAAAAATATCATAGAAATAAAATAGAAAGAATATTATAGAAATAAAACCCTTGGAAGGATTAAAACTCAATAGTATAGCAAACCACCATCTACCATTACCTATTCTAAAACAAAGGCATAACTCACAAAGTTTATTGAAATTAGTAATAAAAAAAATCAAATTCTTGGATTTCTATTTCATACTCCAACAAGTTTCTATTTAATAATTATCATTAATTGATAATGCCTATAGTAGATGGGGAAACCCTATTAAGTTAACCTATTAGCAAGCATATACTAAGGAACTTCCAAGGACACAAAGATCTCAATTTTGACCTCTCCACCTTTATGATTTGTGATTGAACATAGACATGCTAGAGCCCTTAGTAGTTCATCCACTTAAGGCTTAGGATAGGTTGACTGTTTATTGATGTAGAACGAATTTGTGAGTCTTATCAGACTGGTGAAATTTACTTAAGAGTGATTCAATGGAGTACATATAAGACTAAACCACAAGGTCATATGTAGAAGTTGCACCATATAGGTTGTGGCCAATAGTGACATAATTACCTATACAGTTGCCTTCATAACAATCAATATCATTTACATAGGCTTTAGATAATACAAGAAGCATGTATGTTATTTATCTTTATTTAGATGTAAGTTTATATGTGCACATTTCTAGTTTCAAACTATGCGTCTAATAACACTCAATTGAGAGTGTCATAGATACTTCTTTTCTTCAAGTAATAATTGTTATGCCCCACATACACACCCCAATTTTTCGCTTGTTCAAACTAAAGACCCCTTTTCTTTTCCTTCATTTGTTGTTTTGTTTTGTTTTTCCTTTTTGATCTTTTCTCCTTTTGCTTCTTTTGTGTTTTCAATCTCTGTCTTGTGTTTTTTTCCTTGTTTTTAGTCTTGTTCCGAAGTTTTCTGAAATCCCGAGATCCCGAGTCTGTGTGTTCTTTTGAACCTCGTCCCGGTGAAGTTGCATGTCTCGGAGGGACATTCAGACTTTTGTCCTAAATTCCATATTCTTCCCATGATCCTGATCCCCGCTCTCGCCTACCTGTTTATTATTAATGAAATGATGACTACAAACATATTGATTGTAGAAGCTCTGTTATTGGTATTATGAAGGGTTGGAGAAATGAGATTCTTCATTTAAAGGTATAGAATCTGGATTGAAGGCAATATTCGGTGAAGCCAGAGTTAAGGCAGAGCATGATAAAGAATGCATTTTTCATGACCAAAAGCCTCTTTTTTTCACCATTTTCATGAAATCCAATCTAAGAATGGGAGTTGATTCCTTCAAGGGAAAGCATAGACAAGACACACGATCTGCTTGACAAAATGCCTGTAAATGGAAGGAAAGCAATGTTCAACGTATCTCATTACCAAGTCAAGAAAAGAGAACAGTTTTGAAATGATTATGGTGCCATCTATATGGATAGTCCGAAGGACACATTTGGATAGTGCAATTGGTAGTAGTTTTAGGTTCTAGGAAAATTCATCGTAAGCAATTCAACAATGGAAAATTTTCCGACATCAAGTAAAATTCACTGTCAGCAATTCACCAGGAGAAAATTAACCACATTAATATTTTTTAATATATATTTAGAAAATTTTGATTTTATTAAAAATATTAATGCGGTTAATTTTTTGCCACAGTGAATTTTACTTCGCGGTTAATTTTTTGCCACAGTGAATTTTACTTCGCGATAAATTTTTCATGACGATAAATTGATGGCGGTGAATTTCCCGTCAATAAATTGCCCACGGATGCCATAGTTTTAGTGGCACAGATAGAACACGGAATTTTGATACTTGTTTTGGGCACAAGGATTACTTAAAAGATTATTTTTCAAGTCTTAACTTTATTAAGAAAGTCAGGCAAGTTAAGCGCCATACATGAGAGCCAAGGATCTTGTTTAAAGAACCCATGGAATATTTACTGAAGTAAAAATGATACTGCCTGTGAGGTGATATTAGTTGATTCCCTTGAGTCTTCATCAGATGTCACAGACAATGGGATAAATTGTGAGAACATTTTAGTGACAAAGCGGGAAGAATTTAGTATTATAGTTGTCAAAACAGGTACAAAATCTAATGTTAATGATGCAGCCATAGAACAATTATTTCACCAAATGCAATGGACCACTGTCCAATTTAATAAATTTAGCATCGCCATTATTTTCCTGTTAATACTAACGATCCATTTCTAAATCATGGTTTACAGCTACATGAAAGTACATTAAATTTGGATTCCAATCTAAAGGTGATGGCAGTGTACAAATATGCTTTGTTGGCATCAGGGCACCCGATCCATCCATCCAAGAGAGTCAAAGAGTAAAGACTAAGCGACTTCGTTGAAAGGCCTTAAGAAAACCTGACAAGACTGGTGCGGGTGTCGAGTCCAAATGCACACTTAGGATTTATGTCCCAGGTCTTTTCCCAAATCCGACTCCCGCTTCCCATGAACGTGCGGGCACCAGAACCAAATTAGGACATGGAACTTATAAGTTCCATATCTTTTATGGGTGTGAAGTGTGGGGAAGTAGTATGTCAAAGTGCAGTTGGAGACAATTAGAAAGGATCTAGAAAAATCTAATAACAAGCAATCTCGAAGTTAAAACCACAGTCTTATATAAAAAAAAATTAGTTGAAGTGGGGACTTTTCCATTGGAAGCATTGACATTAACTCTTAAAAAAGGTTGAAAACATGCATAACCACCGTTGGCCCAAAACGGCTATGGATGAGACTTTAGATTGAAGGAAGAAAACTTGGATGAAGCAAAACAACCAGTGGATGAACAAGTGGGACATCAATTTGCAAGAGTGTCCTAGCACCAATAGTGAAATAAAAAGCTATGTGATTGAAAAATTTAGAACTGCTATGTGGACAAATCAGATTGGGCAAAAAAAAGAATACTACATCAAAGAGTTTAACTCGACAGAGGATCATGGCGAAAAAACTTATTTAAGTGCAACTACTAAAGGGAAAGCGAGGTTGTTAGTTGCACAATTGAAGACGGAAGCACAACACCTTAGGTGTGAGACTGGTAGGTGGAAGATACCCAAGGGAACTAGGGAAGAAAGAACTTGTATTTTATTCAATAAGGGGGTTGCGAAAACAGAATGACACTTCATCATAGAATGCATAGCTTATGAAGATATCTGTACCCAACACAAAGATAGTTTGAAAGTTGATAATATGCACTAGTTATTTAAGGAAGATAAGATTAACCAAACGACCAACCTTCTAGTCAAAATTAATAGCAGGAGATCTAACTTGGAAAAAAGAATGAAGACAAATTAAGTCTGTTTGGCTCGGTCCCATAGACTGTTTAGTCTCGTGGATGTCATTAAAATATTTCATTTCATTCATTGTCTTTTTTTTGCTCCCACACCCGACAAGCAAAATGGCCATGGGATGTAAAGCTTAATTAATTATGTGTAACTTTTGAGCTTCACCAACACTCGTGTTAACCTTGGGTATTGAGCTTTTGAAATTCAACATCCTAGTGTTGTCTAACCTTTTCCCCTTTTCTGCGGCATAAATGTTTAAGGAGAATGGATTTCAAATTGGTCTTATTTTATAAAATATTATGTTGCGATATTTAAATTAAAAGTGAATTTGAAGTTTTACATTTGGATTTTAATATTGTGATCTGAACCTTTTATTTTTCCTCTTCACAAATTAAGATGTGCAAATTCAAAAATACTTAGAATTTTATGGATTTTAATGAAATTTATTTATTTTGTGAATTAAAAAGATTTGTAGGTGCTTCAAAAGTTGAAAAGGTGAAAGAAAATGAAAGTCAATATTTGAATGAAATTTTATTTTATCAAAGGAATTTTCTACATATGTTGCACATGTGAAATAGATGATGGATCGAAGTGGCCAATTCTCATGGACCTGGAGTGACAACCAATTGCAAAGGAAGGAGATTTCATAAGAGGATTATCACACTTGCAGCAATGTGAAAACATGATGGTGCCACTTAGCAAATATTTTCTAAAAGAGGAAAATTTGAAGCAAACTGGGAGTTAAACTAAAACTAAAGCCTTTCAACTGAAGTTTTAGAAAAGTTAATTGGAGTCGATTTGAAGCTGAAAATAGAATATTTCCTTTATGGAGTAATTGTATGCATGCAAAAGTTTTAGTTTTGCATGTATTATTTGGTAGGAAAGATTTGTTTCTAGGTCTATAAAATGTAAAATCTTGCTCATTTGAGAGAAGGTTGGAAAGTTAGAGGAGGAAGATATTAGCGAATTTGGCCTTTGGCCATTCTTAGTTTTTAGATAGTTTTGCATTTAGTTTTAGATCATTTTTTTAGTGTAGCAAGAGACAATTGTGGATGGATAAAACCAAAAATTCTAGTGCATGTATTTGTTGAATTGTAGTTGAATTGAAGAAGAATGATGTTAAATTCAAATGTGGTTTTCACTACTTTAGAATCGTTGCCCTCGCATATAGTGTGGTATTTGAATCTCAAACCTTTGTCCATTGATTGCTTAAGAGATATCTATGTGTTTTATGAAACTAGTCAATTTATTTTTTATTTGTGCATAAAATATGATAAGTTATAAATGAATTACATTTTAATATTAAAAAATTCAGTTGGATCTTTCACTGTTAGCATAAAGGATTATGTTTAATCTGATCTCAATGTTGAAATTAATGAATCTATTAGGTTTTTGGTCGAATGCAAATTTTGGGTCAGGTTTTCACACCATTCTCTTGCATTTCCCTTTTTATATTTCGAATTTTCTTTATCCTTTGGTTATAGTAGGTTTCAGATTAAGATTTTGTTCTCGCATTAATCAAGAAAAAAATAATCAACAGGCCCCTTGAATATTACAACCATATTGACCACTCAGCTAGACAACATAGTTGTGACCCAACTCCCAAGACCTTGGAAGGTGATTGATTTCACAATCATTTACCTTTTTCAAGAGAGGTTAGGTGAATTACATCTTGCCTATATGTTGTATGTGTCAATTTGGCCATCAATAATAAATTTAATAGAATTTTTATAGACAATAATCTAAAATTTATCCTTCCTTTGTTGAATACAATAAAATGGTCATGACTAATTTTACCTCAAATCCTTGTTCCACACTTTCAAAGAATAGCTTAACAAGAATGTATTTTTTAACGCATAAATCTAATAAGATGCATACACATAAGCATGAATCAACCTAGATTCATTGTTCTTTAGCTACATATTTAGAGGAGAGTTTAATTAATCCTTTAGAAATAAAGTATTTCTCTACATGAATACCCTTCTCAATTATTTCATTGAAAGTGGACACCCAATGCACTTGCAAGTGGAATGCCAATTCTGGATTGAGGTTAGTGATAAAAATGTGCACTAGTTTTTATGGGTTTGGCCAAGGGAATCAACTCACTAGATCTCTCCATCATTGAAGGAAGGATGAAAATATTTCCTTCAATCATTCTTTGGAATTACGTAGGTCTATTATTATTTTTTCATGCTCAAATTGTAGTGAAAATGTTTGATGACTCTTTCTATAAGGTTGGAAAAGGTAGTGATGGATCTTTTATGTTGGTGTGAAAACCATTATAATACTTTCCCTTTCATAATTTTGAGGGAAAGTTGAAGCAAGTGTGTGTCCTTGTGGGCTACATATTGAAAATCCGTGAAAATTTCCTTAACATGCTTCCTAGAGTCACCCTTACCTTTGTATTTATTGAACTTTAGAATCTCAAAGAATGGGGAGAATGACATTTTTGAGACAAAATAATCTAAGATGGTAAAGACACAAATCTTTAAGAATATAAGAATTTATTTGTGTGAGTTTGTAGAATTTTAAGAAATTAAGACTGTTGAGATGTTGTCAATTGATCATTGACATTACTTGTTCTGCCAGGAATATCTCCATTGACCTACTATAGAATTCATGAAAAAAGGCAACATCTAATCATTATAAATTGATGCTACAACTTTGTGGAAGTAGTTTATGGAATATCTACGAAGTAGATTCAAAAGTTGTTGTAGGCAAAATAATATGCAATGGGTAGGTCAAACATGCTAAGAATTGGTCTTGCTACAAGTCCACCCCATAAAAGTTTTATATAATACTAGCAATCCACATCCTGAATATTTACTAATGGGTTGTGTTCAATGGCCATGAGTGTTTGGAGATAATATTTTTCAACATCCTCCAAGTTTGACTAGATAGGTTGTTCAAGTCAGCAAAAAGGTTGTGCAGATGGATAGAGGACTAATTCCTTTATTGCATTTCAATTATAGATGGTCATATTTCCATACCTACATCCTATGAAAGCATCTCTCATGGCCAACCATGGTCATCCTAGGATTAATGGATATCTACCTCTAAGGTTATCCTTAGGTTGCAAGGCCATGAAGTCTATAGGGTATTCCCATGAGTCAAGTGTAATGACTAAATATTCAATGATACCTTTTGGTTTGACTATTGACCTCTCTACCAATTATAAGACTATTGGTGTAGGTCTTAAGTACATTAATTGGATATGTTCCATTATTTATGCCCATCACATTTATTTCTACCCTTAGATCAATCAGAGTGCTCTTAATGAGGGTTCTATTGATTTGCACATCTACCACAGGGCTACCAAGGTCTACATATTTTGGAACATCTAGGTTTCCCAACATAATATCAACTAGTTATCCTATTACATGGACAATCTGACGGCTCTTTCATTTTCTTCTTGGCTTCTTACAACATAGTTCCCTCATAGTATTGGTGTATATTGGCACATCCTTGATATCTTGGATCAAGGTAATTTTGACATAGACATTCTTTAGTTGACTTAGGAAGTCAAATTCAGGTTCAAGGTGAGGGTTTTGAGTGTTCAATCTTTTTGGGAATGGTGTTTCTTTGCTTTTTATTTCTATTTGTGGAAGTTTTTTAGGGTGCTCATTCTATTTATTTAGATGGTTATTAGCTTTAATGGTTGGTTCTTCATCAAGAAGTTTGGTGATGTGTGGAGATGATGGTTCATCAAGCATTTTTATTGAATGCAGGCAAACATCACTAACCTCAACCACATTGGTTGGGTATTGGATGGGATCATTAGTATAGGCATGTTGTACATGCTTATTATTAGGGTTTAGTACAAGTTGGGCAGGCATTTGAGGTGCTCTTGATTGTACAATGGCGAATGCGACTGGTTTTGGCATAATGGTTGGATTTTATTATAAGGCTTGTTGTGGTTGTGGGTATCTTACATTTGAGTTATGCCGCTATTGGTTTCCTCACCATTGTTGTGTCCATGGGTTTTGAGATGATTGTCATTGTTGATTATAATTTGGAGTTTGATATGGTCGTTGTTGCCACATCCCCTACTATGGAGTCTAATTGGATGATTGTATACTTGACCAAGGTTGATTTGGCATGTTATTCCATGGTGTATTATTCCAATTAGGAAAATTTGAATTGACTCTTGGGTAGGAAGTATTATAAGACAAAGGGTCTTGACACATACCTTGTCTTTACTGTTAGGGTTTGTGTTGTGCAATGTAAAATACTTGAACTTTCTCATCTTCTAAGGTGTGGAACTTAGATATCCCATGCTTCTCCTCAAAAATATTAGCAATATTTCTACATTTGCAATTGACCTTCTTTTGTCAGTAACATGAGCAATACTATGTCAAAGAAGCATTTGCTTCATGTTTCTTCTCGATATGTAAGGTGTCCAACTAGGTTATAAGATGGATAATGATATCTTCTTTCATTTTTGATAGAAGATTACTGAGCTCCATCTAAATACACTTGTAGATGTCTTGGTGGAAGTCAAAGCTTTGGAACCTCTGATTTTATTCATGGTTGATCATGATTAGTTCCTAAAAATTTAACATATTTCAACAAATTTTAGTTGAGATATGTCTCATACTCCAATTAGATTCAGTGCATCCATACATTCCTCATTCAAGCCTCTTAGGATACTAATTTGAGTGAATTTGGAGAGATTTAGTTCTGGTGTGAATTTTTGAGACGAAATTAAAATCTCTCAACATAATCTTTGAGGGGTTAGTCCTCTTTTTGTGACATTTAGAATATGTCATATTCTTTCATGTCCCTTCTATGATAGTAGTCTTGATATTTCTACAAGAACTTCTCCTTCATGGTTTCCTAGTTTGCTACTACAATTTTTCCCTGCCCCATGAACCATCGTAAAATGGCATCCTTAAGTGTGGCCAGGAAGAGTTTTAACCTATATGCATCAGTAATGTAGTCATAACTTAGACATAAAACATAAAATTCAAATATACATGTATCAAGATCCTTCATGATCAAACCATGGAAGTTGATTAGAGATGAAGGAGGTATGTCCTTTAAGGAAGTTACATGTTCTTGGTTTTCTATTGGAAATTCAAATGTAATTGGTTCAACAGGATTATCTACCACTTCTTCCTCCATTATGTTGAGATGTCTAGAAGTGATGTCTTCCAAATTTGAGATATTTTCTGGTGTGGGAGGTGCCTCTAATTCGTTGACTCCTTCAATTAGCTCCTATGATGGTATGAGAGGTACTTCTATTGTTTCAATGTCTTAAATTAACTCCTCTTGGTTCTGGTTTGATGAAATAAATCTCCCTAAAGCATCTCTTTTCCACTGCATGCAATGGTATTTGAGCTAATAGCTCTCTTCTTGCACACTATTTGTAGATAGTTCAAGATTGAATTAAAAAAATTAATAGTCCTAATTACTGGAAAGAAATGAAATTCTCTATTCTAAGAAAGCAATGCATAAATAAACCAAAAACTTGGAAATTATAAACCTTAGCACCATCCCCAACAATGGCACCAAAAATGTCTAACTCTATTTATATCCAATAAATTGATTTAAAAGGGGCATGCATTTGACTCAATGGATCAATAAATCCCTTATCAATAAATTTACTGACTAAGTGTATTACATTTAATTATGTCAACTAGGGAATTGTATTCTTCTTGGATGGTACCCACATTGTATGTGCAATTAAGAATTTCTAAGTTGTCCTAAAGGTTGTCCATAGAAAAATTGACTAAAGGTAAACTTGATTGAAAATAAAGTCTATCTTATAAACTTTAACTATTTGATATTTTCTACAAGTAGATACCCTTGTTGGGATAGTAATTGAACACTTTAAACTATGCTATAATTATTATTGATGCAACTATTATTAAATAACTATTGATAATCAAATGATCACTAATGGCCATTTAAACCAAATCAATGAACACGGTTATTAACAATCTATTCTAACAGATTATTAACAAACAATCTAGACTACAAAGATTATTGTGGTTAACTCAAGTGGACCTTGCTTGGGTGACTATAATATCACAATATATAATCAAATCTTAACTCAAGAATCCATCTATTTGATTGAATCTATTTCCTTTGTTTCATTCTATAATTGAAACTCAAAGTTGATAGTAAAGTATTGATAACAAGAGTGTTGATAGAAAAATCTACTAGATCTTCGATTCATATAGGATTTGTCATATATACATGATCTGATAAATCTAATTATTATGAACTCTAAACAACTTAACAATAAATGTCAACTTATCCACAAACATAGGAAGAGTACTTATTCTTGTTCTAAGTAAAATACAAATAGGAAATTGATCAAGTAAAGGTGTGAGTATCATAGTCTTGTTATAATCTTCATCATAAAGAAGGTGGTTATAAATGAAAACATGTAAGACATAGCATAATCCATATTTATGAACCACGATCTATTGTTGTCATAAATTCCTTCTTGTCTCTATGGATATCTTCATTGTTGGTGACAAAATCAATGATAAAGAGAATGATTTATAAATAAATCACTCCCACAGTATTTGGCTATTGCTACTTTAGTTGCAGGTAGCTGCACCTTTTATTGTAGGTGAGCATTCCTTTGCCCGTGTGTTGAAAAACAACCTTTGTTGCGGGTGATTGGTCCTTCACTGCACAGGGGTTAGTTTTTATCAATAATATCTCCAGATCATAAATTACCATAACTTTAAGATAAAAAAATATCATATTTTATAACATTCATAAATGCACACAACCATTTAGCAATATAACATATACCATCCTCAATGCTTTGATGCTTAAGATAAACAGGAAAGTATGGATAGTTTCTTGAAAATGTTTAGAAATTTCATGACAAATATGAAACCTAAAATACAAAAATGAGGGTGAATTCTAAGCTCATCGAAATGTAGGGTCAAAATTTATCCACATTGCATGTTCACACATGTGTGAGAAAGGAGTGGGGATAAGTGGCTTGAGAAATCAAGTGTGAAGATGGAGGGCCCAAATTTCTCCTTAGATTTGGAATGGATAGTGGAGATTTAAGAGGAATTTTTTTGGCTTTTAGTTGTATGAGTTGGAATTTTAAATTAGAAGAAAATGTGAGAGGTTGATAAATTACTCTAATCAATTAAATAAATGTGTATTATTTAATTGATTACTTGGAGTAATTTTGGACTAAGGTTAATTTTAATTACGTATATTTAATTGATTAATATTAAGGATGTGAAGGGAGGTTAATTGTGACATTGGTCAAATTATTAATTAATTGTGACATGAAATTGATTTATTAGGTTAGTCATATTAATTACTATGTGTTGAGAAATTATTTGGGAGTAATTAACCAAATTAATTTAATAATGATTTAAATTTAATTAAATTATGGGAAATTTATGTAAAAAAGTAGGAGAGGATTACAAAGGAAATTGATTATTGTGAGATTTTTTCTTCAATTGCAAAGTTGAAATCTATTTAGTTATTATTTTCTATTGCAAAAAACTTTGATCTTGAGTTACTTAAAGGGATGGAAAGACAACTTTCCTTATGGCAACATGGAAGAACCAATCTACATGACAAATCCCAAGCACTAAGGAAGAAAGTATATAATCTTTGGTATGTGTGGATATTTAAAAATACCTCATGCTCCCTTCAAGTTATTTTGATTATTTGCCTGCCTTCTGACCTCGTCGATAATGCAAATGGCATCCATCTTCGCCTTTCGGTATTCTCACATCGAGCCGCCACATCACTAAATTGCTTACCGAAAGAATTCCTCCCTTCTCTTCTCTCTCGGGTCCCAACTGCCCGCCACGTATCCTTCGCCTTTGAAAACTATGTTGGGCCCCACAAACCATGCCAATAACAAAGAAGTTGCCACATGTCTCCTCATTGCAAACTCTCAACAAGGGACGAGGAAGATGATTTTCGATTTGCGAAGAGCCGCCACGTACCTCTTAGCATGGTTTAATAAGAAGAAAGAGTGATGCAAATGCTTGGCCGTCATATTGCGCCACATGTTATGCCAGTTTCCACTCTAGGCAACACTTGTTTACATAGTTCGAAGTGGGACCACTACCATCATTTGTAGGGGATGCACCTAACCGACGAGCGACTAGGTTCATGATCAAGAATTTTTTTGTTACAACGACTGTGATGAATCATTGTTGCAAGCATTATGATTCATGATCAGGAATCATTTCTGTTATAGGCTTCCAAGGCAGTGGATGTTCTCGACTATATATACTACCTCTTCTGAAGGAGAAGGGATCTCATTCCGAAGAAAGAAATATTTAGGAAAGGAAAGAAAAATTCTATATGCTAATTCAAAATAAGTTGCAGAAGAATTTAGGAGACATCAAGCCTCTATTTTATTAGATAACTGTAAAGACTCACAGACTGTGCCCTTGTAATTTGGCCTCTTTGTTTCTTAACTATTGATAACATTATACGGTGTTGTTTCTAAATATTTTATTTGCAACTTCAATGATTTGAATAGAATGCTGATTTGGAACCATGTCTTCGACTCTTTCTGTTCAACGAAACTTTGTGCAAATGATTTTAAGTTATGAAATAAATCATTCAGGCCTTTTTCTTTGATAGTTGTCATTTCGAACATAACAAACTGCTTAGCAGGCCCTTAAACCATATCTATGAGATAGTTTTATCATGCCTTGGATATAAATCTTGGCGTACCGCCCTAGTTAGATCTTTTATTTTATATCTACTTCATTTTCCCATTCAAAACTCCAATTATAGAAGAAGTCGGCTTCTTTAAAATCTAGAGGTTACTCAGTTTGGCGCAATAGGTCCCCCCTAAAAATGAGTTTCCCATAGAATGTTGTTACCTTGCCATTTTTTGGCATCAACAGTTTTTTCTTTTCTGGCACGCTCGATGGGACCACTCTGAAGGATATGCTTAAGTTTTAAGTGAAGTACATGAGCCATCAACCTATCACAAGATCCCAAATAGTGAACAACTCTGGTTTTTTGGTATCTCCATTAGGGTCAATACCAACTAGAACCCATTACAGAAACATCATGAATCCTCCACCAGCTATGTTGCCTATCACCAACCAAAATTACGTGGTTTGGGACGCTGTAAGTCCTCTTGTTGCCCCAGTAGCACCTACCATTTGGGCCCCCATTCCGGTCTCTGCCCTCAAGTCTACTCCCAATTTTACTAGAGATGGCTCGAGAACACCCTCCGAACATCTCCAAGATGTCGAGGACATGTGTTTGGTCCATGGAGTAACAGATGAAAACATAGCACTAAGGTTGCTCGTGACCTCTTTTAGAGGGAAAGCATCCGATTGGTACCACACACTGCTGGCTAACTCTATCGGTACATGCGATCAGCTCAGAGACCCCTTCTTTGAAAGATTCTTGAACGATGGTGATAGATCTTCTTAGTATCACCAGCTAGAGACCATCAAGTGGGCCCCGTATGAGGCCTTGACAGACTTCAATGCACGGTTCCACATAACTTGGCAAAGAGTTCAGGATGCAATTTGTCCACCACTCGACTTAGCATTCATGTTTTATCTGAAGTCCATCAACACCGACATTTCCATGATGATTCAATCACTCGGTAGAACCACGCTACCAGATGCATACATTATTGTAATTAAAGCAAAAAATAATCTAATCGACGTTGGGAAGTTGCTGCCTTGGCCCATTATGCTTATATTCCTCGAGATTCCAACTTCTACCCAGGCAATGCTACCTACCGCACCAGTTGCTTCCCTAAATTCTATGTACACGTATGCAAGCACACCTCAGAGCACTTTACCTATTCCTTCGAAGGATGAAACAAACAACATAAAGGAAATGTTACGAGCTATGGCCAACGAGATAAATATTATCAATCGCAACCAGGCCGCTCCTCCGAAGCCAGCCTATCAGAATTATCAAGGCGGAAGGCCTTCTTACCAACAAAATCAGTTCCAAGGAAGCTCTCGCACAAGTCCTTAGGCATCAATAAGTCAAATAGTGTCGGTACCTACTCCATTACCAAATACCAACCTAAGCTCAAGCAAAGAATTGACTACGAGACAAAACAATTTGATTGATAACGAAAACCCCTTGTGTTTTCCTTGCGACGATTCACATATGCCCCAAAATTTCCCACGCAACAATCTACAACAAAAAATAGCAGCACAACGCAACCAAGTTGTAATGTCAGAGCATGAAGACTATGCATACGCCTCCCTAAAAATGGAAAATGTGGTACTCACCGTTCAAATGCAAGGAATGTCTCTAGAGCAAGAAACTGATATAGCTCCCGACCACGCCCTTTTCTCATGGATGGAAGGAGAAGAGGCAGTGTTCACATTTGAAGCGACCACTTCTGAAGCTCTACATTTATAGCCCGACAGTAACACCCGCTACAAAGGAAACTCCACGGACGAAGCAATTGTCTCGTAGCCAAAAAGAACCTCTGACTATGAATCTAGTTCTTCCACAGTGGCACCATCATGTCCACCAACAAAGGAAATTATGACAAAAAAGGTCAAAAGGCAAGAACCTCCAAGGCCGCCATAGTTTGATGTAGTGGAAAAATTGAAAAAATCATCCACTAACGTTTCCCTATGGGAAATCTTAGCCATTCCAGAGAAAAAGACACTACTACAGAAGGCTCTCCAAGAAGAGTCGATCACAAAACCAAAAGAGCAATCGCTAAAGGACGAATCTATTAGTCAATCACCTTCGGCCAAATTTCTCGTGAATACCACAAAAGAAGCCTATACTAAAGATCAAGAAGAGAAATTGGCATTCAAAATTGACAAAGCCGAACCAAAGCCAAAGCCATTTTACTTGACCCTTGTCATAGGTAAGAAATTTCTACACAAATCCATGATCGACTCTAGCGCCAGTACTACAATCATGCCCAGGCAGATAGCTGAAGCCCTAGGACTAACCTACAAACCATTGAAGAAAGGAGTCATCCAATTAGATGGGAATATGGTCAATACTATGGGAGTCATTAAAAACCTCTCGTTTACCCTATTTGCTTGCCCAACTATCACATTCAAACAGGATATGGTGATCATTGATATCCCCCAATATTCGGTATATGCCTATCCAGGGAGTTCACTTCTAAACTAGGTGGATACATTTCTTTAGATTGGTCACACTTCATTATAAGGACCAAGCATGGGTCCAAAATGAAGCTAGTATTCGAACCTCTACATTCAGAAAATGTTGTAGATAAAGCTATGACAATCTTTGAGTTCACCCACACTTCTATCACCAAAGAGGAAATATATTGCACCAAACTTCTTGAGGATGAAGAAATTACAAGAGATCGGACCGATCAAGAGGAGATCCTCCTAAGAGAATTCATTGATAAAGACCCTTTCGACAATTATCATGCCACTAGACTGGAAAATTTTTCCATTTATGACGAAGATCAAGTATCCCAAAGGTGGTACAAAAACCCGAAGGAAGTTTGACAACCGAGCTGCATTCGCCACACTTCAAGGATACAAAATGCAAGATCAGTGTGGAAACCAGAGAAAACCCGACCTCCCCGAACAACAAGGAGATAATCAGGCCTTTCCGATCTCGATTGTCTTGTTCTAGCAATAGGATGGAGAATAAAGGCTTCATAATAAGTTTGGACTCAGTAAAACAACAAGGCATGGATTTGTTCAGAGTTCCCAAACTAATTCAGAATCAAGCCTTGGATGTCAAGCCTAATAGGGATGTCTATGTGGGATCATCTGGAGAAAAGTTCTGGGACCTAGTTAAGAGCTTTGGAACCTGCAATATCCAAGTTGTCCCTCAGGAACAAAATAATGACATGAAAGATATGGCCGAATTTGGATCCCAATCTAAACTAGCGCCCAACCCAATGCAAAGCCAATGCTCCAGGGACTTAACATTTCAGCTCATAAATGAGAATGATGGGCAGTACTGGCAAGTACTCAATAGCAATGGACCTATCACCTGGACCGGTTTCCAGTCGGAAGAAGCTACCGACCAAAGGAGGGAAAGAGTTGCCACAAGTGACAATGAGCAAGACATCCTGCAAGGATTCTGTGAACTTCAAAGGGATTCGACCACTCCCGAGGGTTCCCCTATTAACAATACTAGAAATAATAAGAGAGAACTTAGCAAGAGAAGATAATTGTACGGATGGTCAAAATAGGAAGGCAAACAATTTCCAAGTCCAAAAAAGCGTCCTATATCAAGAAAAGGAGAGGCGCATAAATTTTTTAAAGAAAAGTGATTGGTTGTCTACCTAGTCATATGACAAGCTCAGAGGACATGATCTTGACATCATCCAACCCGCGATAGCAACAGAGAAAGGAACCAAATCATAATGCCAAATAAAAGGGCTAATAGGTCCAAATATTGAGGCATTGATAAATCAACAAAGGCCGGCAAGATTAATGCCGACGCAAGATACCTTCTTGGTCGAACCTAGAGGGGTTATCAGTCGCTTTCCAGCCCAAAGGGAAAATAAAGGAATTTACCTATGTGCCAATCTCCGCAAACAAAATCAAGCGCCAACAAGGAATTATCACCCACCACCCTCTATGGAACTAATCTCACAGCAGGTGTAAGCATGTTGTCCCTATTTTATGGCCATTCAGGCCAACAACTAAAGGATAAAAGTCTGGTATTAATACCCAGTCAATAGAAATCAATAACTAATAAGCATGATGAATCTATTTGCAATAATCCGGAACAAGCGAGACAAGGTTTTCACATTAGGAAGCAAAGAAAGAAAATCATCAAGGGTTCCCCATTAAGGGAGTTCACTTTGAAATTATAAGGGCCCGTGCAGGTAGTCCAACCATGTAAATATGTAATTAAGCATGTTTGTTTTCTTTTTTGTTCTTTTGGTTTGGCCGGTCTTCCTAATAAGTAACACAACAACTAAAATTCCACAATGCAACACAGAGAATAACCCAAAATGCCCAAAGTGATAAAATCACACAACAAGTTACATATATTAAATATAAGCTAGCCTTCATTATATTTATGTACTTTGACAAGATTACAACAACAAAATGGCTCAAAAGTGACGTGCTCGGAGGAGTATATACTTATATATATGATATGAAGCCTTTCTTAGGCTATATAAAAAAATATTACACAACTTTCGGTCTTAAGGGAGCAAGAAGGAGAAGATTTTTAGTCTTTAGTGAGAGAAAAGGCATTGACATCACAAGGTACTACCTCGTCCTCAGCCACATCAACAACTTCACCCAGAGAAGTATTGGCAGGTGGTGTCGGGAACACCAGGATCCTAAAATTAGTATACCAGTCAATTTTGAAAAATGCCACCACGTTATAAATCCGAAGCAGAAAGTAGCAGGCACAAGTGGCTTTCTGATGATGAACCTCTTGCGACTGAAGGTAAAAGCCACTCAGAATTGGCAACCATGGGACAACCGCATCCTCCTCAATGAGTTGGTGAAGGTCTCTTGCATCTGGTATCTGACCAAATGCAGCATGAGCTAACACCTCTTTGAGGCAATTCAGGTACTTCTTCAGGAACACTACTATCACCAACTGAATGATAAGCGGCTTGGGAACTTGGATGTCGAGTAGTGATGCCACGAAGTGAGAACTCACGTCGGTGTTCACCCTATACTTTTCCTCATATTCAAGATAGTCGTGACCAAGGACCCATTTCATAGCTACAACGGCCAAGGAATGTTTATTCTTCATCATCCATTTTAAATGCCTAGTCGAAACCTCCCCTAGAAAATCCATTTGAGGTTTGTGGGAGGTGAGCCTAATAGGGGTGTCCATGGCATCATAAGTTATACGAATGTCAGAACAAAAAGCCGAAGCAAGATGCCTAAATTCAAACTCTATGCAAATACTACGCGGACTCCAATTACTACTTGCTAAGCCAATTACCTAATGTTGATTCTGCTAAAGTTGCAAAGTTAATCTCTTGATTGACTAGACACCTATTTATAGAAGCATCAGGGATAAGCACGGTATTTTGCATACAATAAGCATGAGGTTAGGCAAGTACTAAATTGAAAACTACACCAAGGCTCGCTTGAAGTTTGCACCAAGTTGCGATCACAAGTATGATTTGATGCAGGTAAGCTAATTAATTAGCACAAGTTGTTGGCAGCATTCGATGATAGCCCTTTCCGACTGGACGGTGAGGTGTCATCCTTCTAGGTGCTACCCAAAGCCCGACAAAAGATGCAGATCTAAGTGATGGTTATCGCATAATTTGGCATAATCATTCCGTCCAAGGTATTAATTTCCACAACATACGACGCCTGGCATACTTTCAAATCGTTGACCCAATTTCCAAGGAAAAATTGCATAAAAATTGCAAGTACTTCAGGTCATCATAAAGTCTTGTCATTTCAAAAAGCAAGAGGCTTGCCTTGCATGAACTCAAAGGTCAGAGGTACATGTCAAATTTAACGCAAGAAAAAGCAACTATCATCTCCCACTCAAAGGAGGACAAAAAGTCAAAACGTTGGATGCAACTATTTAAAAGCAAAGAAGGTTTTTAAAGGAAAACTACAAGAGTTTTGCAAGTTTTTTTTTTAGGTACAAAGTTGCTAATAAATGCTAAGCAATATTCAAAGAGTTTAGAGGAAAAATGGTTGCCCTTGAAGAAACCTAGAACCCACAGATGAACGAACCAGGCAAAGCACCTCAAAGCTTGGCCGACGCAATAATCGACGCGCCTATGGTCAATATCTTCAAGCAACAAAAATCTTATGCTACACCGAGAATTCTCGCAAAACTAGAATGGCCCCGCACATGGCCAGGTAAGAAGGGTACACTCAGAGATGCTAATCTTGTAAAGGAGGAATGGGATAATATCTATGATCCCGTCCTCAAGACTAACATTAAGGGTTTGAGGGAGGCCACTTTTGCGAGGATGAAGAAATCCCAAGAACACCATTTATCATTCAAGAAATGGAAAAGCAAGCTTCCCCAATATATGATTCCATATGTACCCCACTACCTAGAAATGATTCAGGAAAGTGCTTGATGCTTCAATTCGGTGATTAGTGCCATTGAAGGTCGCAGATTGAGGGTAGTGCTAACTGCAGATTTCCTTAGGCACATGTTATGAATTCTTGAGGTTGGCACCAAAGAGCGGCTAATGGAGCATTTTATCTAGAGGAAAGGTGTCGAATACTAGGGAGGTCGGAATGAAGCCTAGGAATTTTACAATGTTGAGACCGGAAGACCCCAGGAGAGTAAGCAGCCACTAAAGAATCTGAATTGTTATAGCGATTACAAACAACCAGATATGAAGGACACCTTCTCTATGATATCTTTTGTGTGTGATTTTGATAATGATGAGATCTTGTCTGAAGTTCATTTGGGCCTTGGTTTCCAACTCAGAAGACATAAGGAACCTTTTTGGTATGACTTCGTAGAAATGATTATCAGGGACATGAAGAAACAGATTGGTGAGTTCGGGACTATGGGTAAATTCAGATATCCATCTCTCCTTGCCTATATATTTCTACATCAAAACCTCAATTTCTTTGAGGAAAAAATAGAATTGTTAATATTTGATGAGAAGAAGCATTGGAAACTAGCTTTGATATGGACTCTTGTCCTCCATTCAACTTACGACTATTATGCATTTTCAGAGAAATTCCTAGATCCGATTTTGTGTGACCTAGGGGAGGATAGTGATTATTATTGCCTATCAGTTGATCAAACCAGCTGGATGCAGTCCCTGTTCCTAAAGTGCGACTGGTTCCTCGGTGAAGATTTCACATGTGTCTAAGTGCATGGATTTTTTGAATAGTAGATCCGACTTCCCACATCGCTCACCGATCGGGTACTGGCCCTTGAAGTCTTCTAACAGATGACTATTATGGATTGGAATTTCTTCTCTGATGCGAAAAAGAAAAAGAAAACATTCTTTGATTGCCCAATGAGCTTGAAAACGGCGATCATGGTAAATAGGAGGTTGATAGAACTGCTTGAGGCTAAGTTGGAACAACTTGGGTTGGTTTTTATCTGTGACAAATGGGACTACTACCTTGAGAAAGACCTAGGTGACACATCTATTAAGGTAAAGCATAGTCCTCAGCCATACTGGGAGGCACGAAGGAATCTAGTTGAAGATGACAACAAATTCTGGGTGCACTTGGCACTCATGCCAACGGATAATAAGAGGCTGACATGGCTCTGCTTCTACCTCGTCAAAGGGAAGGTTGATGAAAATAGCCATATAGGTAGTACCCTTTGAGGCCGCCTGGTAAAAGACAATTGGAAGCCAAAAAAGATAAATGATTTCTAGATCTACTGATAGGAGACTAGGAACCTCGACATCCCCTTCCAGGACTCATCAATTTTTTATGTCGACGACCAATTTGATTCCCTCTGGGATGAGAATCATCCATGCTCTAATGCAAGTGATGTAGAGGAATCTGACCCCGAAGATGCCCCACCACGCTCTGATAAGGGAAAGATCAAACAAAAGGCGATGGTGCAGTCTAGCACCATGATTAGGAGAAGTGTGCAGATGAAGACTTCACGATCGAGGTCCTCATAGTCTCGACCGGCAGCAGTAGTGGCCAACATTGGCGCAATGCAGCAATCGAAAGAGGTGGTATATGTGGAGAAATCTCTGCCGAATGAACGACAACGCGTTGATGTCGATATCACTAGTAGTTCATAGGATGCATGATCGACCAAGGGTTGGAAAAATAGTTAGCCTCTCAAGTATCGTTCTCTTCCCCTCTCCTTGGCTCACAACCTTTTGCTTCTCCTTTGTTCCCTACAACACCTATCAGTCATGGTATAGGACTATATTTCTATGTCCCCTCTGCAATGGCTGCAAGAGGTCCTCTCCAGTTCTCTCATCTCAGACAGACAACTTTCACTCCCCCCGAGCCGCCCCATCACTGGTTGGAACCCCTTTTGTCACCCCATCCATCTCCCCATCCATCTCCCCATCTGCACCCATATCAACTAACCCAGTGGTATCCAAATCTCCCATCCTTGCTGCATCATCAGAGTCAGCTCCAACTCAGCCTTTACAAACATCAGAGCTCAGAATATCTCCCTCACCCCCACCATTAACCATGAGCCCCTCCATGACAGTATCACCTAGGATATGGAATATTCCTCCTTTTTCTCCACAAATGGTAGCTCTCCCAAAGAAGAAAACATATGAGGTAACCCACCTCTCTTTTCCTTTTGTTGTTCCTCTAGGTGTTCCATTTATAGGTGAACGAATTAGATTGTCAACTCAATTCTTGTCCCAAAGTGACATAACGAGACAGGCTTGAGCTCTTTGATTTCAGAAGCGACAAGAAAAATATGCCAAGAGACTAGTGGAGCATAGGGTCCATACAACTTATAACGAGGCTTAGAAATCGTTGCATTTCACAATCCTGCATCCAAATGTTGTTAAACCATAGGGAGAAATGCAACCCAATGACTATAACATCCATGCCATCAGACTGGACTTGCATGTCGCTCGACCACAAGATAAAGAGTCAAACTCCTGGAGGAGACACAATCAGTGGTGACTACTAACTTCTTTAAGTCTGGTCGCAAATTAAAAAAAATGGAGGACGATCTCAAGGATGTCAAGGCAAGGCTGGATGTTGTGTTGACTAAAGAAAAGGCACAGGAAGCTAAAAGGGTGTGCATCGCATAAAATACACAGGCTGAACAGGCTAGCCTACAAAGAGAGCTCGAGAAATTCCAAACCCAGGAATCGGGTCAAATAGTCGAAATGCAACAAAAGAACTAGGAATTATCCGATAAATTGGTCTGGTCAGAGGAGGAAGTGCAGCAAAATATTAGAGAGTTATAGCAACTGACTGATCATCTTGAGCAGACAGTATAGGAAAAGGAGGAAAACCAAGCGAGCGCACAGGCACAACTCCAAGAAGATCTCAGGAAGTTTGTTGTACCCAAACCAAATATTTTGATTCATTAAGGCATTTTGCTTAAAATGGTCTAAACCTTGTAAAAATGAGGTCAAAACTCAGTTTTTGGGAAAATAAAGTATGGGTTTAGTCAGTGTGATGCCAAGAAGATACTGACAAAATTTGAAAAATTTGAAAATTAGGGTTTCTGAAATCTATTTTTAGCTTAAAACCCTAAAAAATAGGAACTTGTCAGAATTGGCTGAAATTAATTTTGATTGGCTTATTTCACATCACGATCACAGTGGTGAAGTCAATTTTAGTTAAAAGTCAGTTTAAGGCTGGTGGGTAGTTTTCACTTTTTTCAGGAGAAAAGTTAGGACCTCTGAGGTCGTCAATGGTAGTTGGCCAGTACCAGGTATCAAAATCTAAGCTTGAAACTCAAAGCATAACGCTCTACGAAGAAAGATGTTGAAAAATATGCTTTTTGACATAGGGGATTTTCAGATTGGCAAAAAGTGCTAAAATATTCTAAGTCTGGGAACTTTTTCACTATGCATCATAGTAGAGACTTGCGCAATCAACGTGCAAATCAACTTTACAGTGTTCGTACATGTGAGAATGATGAAGTATAGTCATACACACACCTCGACAATCACATCACTTCAACATGGTCAAACTCAGTAGCAGATACAGTGTTTGTAAAGCATAAAATGGTGAAAATCAGTGAATTTAGAGCAAATATGCGCCCCTGTAGCCCAGGGGCTCCCTTCCATTTGAGGGTCAAGATTTGATTGCTTTGGATGGAGAATACATTCATTGTGTTCAATTTTTAGTTAGCTTTTCGATTAACTATGGAGCAAGATCATCTGAGTTGCAGAACTCCGACAAACGAAGACGGAAGCAAAGACTACGAAGGGTGTATCTCACATGAAGACAGTCTAGAAATGCAGATTTGCGCCCCTATAGCCTAGGGGTGCCCTTCTTTTTCAAGACCTAGATATGGATGCATGTGTTTGCTAATGGACTCAGTCTTTGCAGAATTAGTCTGGATTTTCAATGAGCTGTCAAGCGGAAGCGTATCCAGTGCAGAACTCTAGTTATCAACGTCAGAAGTGGAAACTACAGGTGGGATACATGTGAACAAAGATTGCCAAAGCATGGTTTGAGCGCCCCTATAGCCTAAGGGTGCCCTTGAATATGAATTGTCACATGGATGAGTTTACAAATAGGGTCTTTCTAAGATCTTTTCCAGTTCAGTCCAGCTTCATAATGCACCTATTCACAAGACGATCTGGCATTGTGAGAGACCATGACAGAGATTCTATCGAGCATGTAAAACATAGGATGGTGTAATGTGGCTACACAAAGCTGCATATTTGTAGGCTAGGGGCGCCCAGCCTTTAGGCCTGCCAGATGGGGTTATTTGCGATTGTAGTTTTCACAATACTTGTGTGCAATTACTCCATCCATTCAATGAGTCCAGTCGACAGCCTCTGAGATTTGGCGAGTGCTCGTATGTACGAGGTTAAGGTGACAATGCTGTAAAGTGGAGGTGGTTGAAGATAGTTCAAAAATGACTAAGTATAAGACTAGAATTTTCCTTGAAAAAGGCGATTCTCTTTTAAAGGCCTCAGAAGCAGGTTTTTGGCTTCGTCGTCTCCAAGAACATCTTGCAAGTTGACCAAACAGTACAGAGAGACAGTCGGTGTGCAAATCGGAGCATTCCAGCTCCCGGTATCAAGGGTCAAAGTATGGTGTTCGGATGAAAGTCACACTTTTGTCAGAATAGTATTTGTGCTATCACAGAATAGGGGCGCTCATCCTTTTGGGGTTCCTGATACAATTTGTAGATACCTCACATACAGTCATTGGATGAAGAATACTCTCACTCATGCAATGAATCCACTATTCAGTCAGCAGGGTTCATTATTCACCGTCAATAGCAGTTTGAAGCATTAGAAGGTAATACGGAGAAATGGCTGTCTGGAATCAATGCATCAATTTAATCAAAGGCACCTAATTTTCTAAGGTGTCAGATGATGATTTCAGCAGTTGTTGCTCCCAGTAGACATTTCATCCTTGTCATGCAAGCTTCACAGTGGATATCTCAGCATGGTCGCAAGATCATTTAATCATCCAGAAATCAGAGTTGAACATGGTCAGATGTAATTTCGTAGTCAGCTATAAAATAGGAGATTCTCAAAAATCTCATAACTCTTGCAGATGGACGCCTAAAAGATCAAAATTTGAGTTTTTAGAATCAGTGAAGTGTGTTGAGCACATCAAGAGGCTATTTTTGGAAAAATGATAAAAAAATATTTTTGCATGCAAAGCATTGAAAAGTGACGAATTTCTTCAAAGATTAATATTGGCGCCACTTTTAGTTCTTTGCATGTTTTGAAATTAAAATATTATTTTTAGTCTAAGACTCAGAGACAGTGGTAGTTCAACTGGTAAAGGGCCAATTGAATTGCTTCTTCACAATTAGGGTTTCAGCATGCATGCATGATGGTACAAATTTATCTATTTAACCAAGCATGGCATCTTTTCTCATTCACACGGCTTTGAAAGTTTGAATTTCCTCAAAGAGATTAGTGAATTTTCATTAGAGAATCAAGCTTGAAGGCGATAGGTAAATTCTTTTGTAGGTTCAAGTCCAGATTCAACATCAGATTCAAAGACAGAGTGGCGATTTTGAAAGAAGAAGGCACAAAAACAATTAAAATAATAAAAAATGTCTTTTTCTCTTCTATATTTCTTCCATATTCTCGTCTTAAATTCTCTCGCATGTTCAAAGTGTTGGAAAATTTTGGCAAAACAAAGTATCTGGGTTGATTCAAAAGAGTTTTCTCAGCAAAACCCATGTGCCAAAATTTTTCAAGAAAATTTGTTCCAAAACATCTGTTCTCGAAGCTTTAATTTTCTCAACCGAAATTCTTTCACATGGCTGAGTAAAGGGTAAATTTTTACATTTCTGACATTCTGGGTTGTCTTAGAATCACTTTCTCGACAAAACCCATATCTCATATTTTTTCTGTAAAAATTCTCATCCGACAAGCTATTTTTAGCCTCAGCAGGCTATTTTTGGCTTTCCAGAAAAGTTGTTAGAATATAGTCGTGTTCACAGTCAACAGGCGAGTTTTTCAGAATGCAGTTTACTCAGCTCGAATTCAAGACCAAGTCAGTCATAGCTCATAACTTCATCAGGACAGTTGATACAAATCTACATAAGGTATTGTCGGAAGTAGTTTTGGATCCACTTAAGATCAGGGATTCGGTTATCAAGAACATTCAGTAATCTGGTTTGCTCGAGGCCGCTTCCATACCTATTTCAGTGCATTGCATGGAGTTTGTAATATCTTGCATCAAGCATTACAATTCCACTACATGAGAGATATGGTCAATAGATGGACATGTCATATGCAGTCTCAAACCCCTTGATATCGAGCGAAGTCTGGATATTCCTCAACATCCAGATGGGTTGGTTATTTCCATGAGTCAGAGCGAGCAGGCATTCAATGCGGAATTGGATAAATGTCAGAATAAGATGACGGAGAGGTGGCTAAAAAAGAAGAACAACAAGTTGCCAAACAACTTGGGTTGTGGTGAGTGCAAGGATGAATATGGTATTTTGATTACACTGCTTAATTGTGTCTCAGGTCATGCAGATGCAAATAAAATTTCACCTGTGGATGTACTATATCATTGGTAGAATCATCTCGGGGCAAGAGCATTATGACTGGGCATCCTTCATCAATGATGCTATTCACAAGCAAATCACCGGTTTCTTAGCCGCGCATCAATTTTGTATGTGTTCTTACCTGGTGTACTTGATCACTTATCAAAATCAATTTAACGAGTTGAACACGATGGGCATACTCAATGTATAGAAAGTCTATCGTTATTATGACCAGCTTGAGTTCACAAAGGTTGAAAGTCATTTTAAATGTGTACAGGAGGCTTTCTTGACATATATAGTGAGAAACTTGGATCGGGAGTTGCACATTTGCATCTCGACAGTTGCCAGAGCAGCAATGAAGAATTGGGTAGACTGGTACATTCAGTTTCCTACTTACACCTATATCCATGTCTATGGATACACACGAAAATCAGCCATGTTACCACATTATCCTTCGGATAAAACCATATTCATGGAGTTCCTGAGGCAGTTGTATGAAGTTCACAAATGTTTGCGCAACAAGCATAAACTAGCTGTTGAGTTTCCTTTGTAGTTCAGGATGTATTGGTGTAAGACGACAGTTGATGCTAAGGTTGCAGGTCAAGAGTTAGAAAATATCAAACTCAAGTACTTGGTTGATACAGGCACATATGATCCTTGGGGTCATTACGCAGCTCACCTTGGTAATATCTCTTATCACAAACCTACAATGGAAGATTACTGGGTGAATTGTGAGGATGATTTCGAGGTTTGCAGACATAGCTATAGTAGGTTCTCTCTTCCGTAGATTTTTGTCTTCTTGGCAAAAGATGTGGAAGGATTGTCAAAGGATGAGGGAGATACACTTCCTCAATTTTACAGAGAGTAGGTTGACGGACAACCACTGCCGTTAGTGAACTAGTATACCAAGGAGTTCACATCAATGAAGGAGAGATCGAGCAGGGTCATCCAGAATAGTACGCTTTACTTAGAAAGCAGAAGGTTGAAAAAGGTATCCATGCCTAGAGCAGAGCCACCACCAGAAGGAGATATCCTACCCTCCTCATCAAAGCCAAAGAAGAAGAAAAGGAGTAACCCTCCTAGAAAGAATCCAACACCTAGTAACTCAAAGGGAAAAGCACCTGTTGCGATTTCGCATATAGAGCTTGTTGTAGAAGTTGTGCAGAGTTCACCACAGCCTGAGGTTCAAACGCATTTACCGTCGCCAACACCAGAGTAGACTCCAGTTCCAATTCACATTGATTTGGACGTGGATTCACCTCCTCGCGGTGACCCTTCTACACATTCACTTTCATCAGATCCTATGAATAGTATAGATCATTCCAGTGGGATTACTCGAGATTCGTCTTGGCTTGAGAATCAACTGGGAAGAAAAAGGAGACAGCCATCTTATGTACTTGATCATTCAGATTTCGATCATGACCATCAAGATGTGCCTGAAAAGAGGATCAAGAAACATATCCATATTGGGAGGAGTGCAGATAAGGAAATCATTGTTGAGATAGCTACACCTCTAGAAGATAAGAGTCTAGACGAGATGGAAGCACAAGACTTCAAAGTTACAGTCAACTTTGGTAAAATTACTCGTCAGATGGACATTGACCTCCTACAAGCTGCTACAGATAGTGCCAGGGATAGGATGGTGAAAGATGGTGAGGATAAATCAGCTCTCAAGGCTGAAATACAGCAGCTTCGCCAGTATATTTCTATCCTTGTACATAGGATAGGGGATGCTTTCATCACGCTTCCACATATGTTAGAACCACCAGCAAAACAAGGTCAAATTGATCACTTGGTTGCATATGGCAAGCGGTTGGATGAGTGGGAGGAGGAATTCATTGCTAGAGGTCACCTTGTACTTTTGGAGTTGTATCAATTGCGGTATAATGCACGCGAGCTTCGTCTACGACTTCAGGAGGAGGAGTGTGATTTGGCCATCAATAGACCCAGGGATGAGATTCTGATTGCTAACCTGGGAATGTCATTTGACTTAGTCATAGATGCAGAGGACAAGGAAGATGTTTATGTTTGGAGAACACAGTTGATCTTCAAGGCGGAGATAGAAGAAAATATAGCATCTGAGGTGGCTGAGAGTAGAGAGCATGTTACTAGTGCACTCCACTATGTGAGAAACTTTGTGTATCGATTACCATGCTTGTATCAGCGTGTGGGTGGTGACTATGTTGAGCTTGATAATGTTCAATTAGAGCTCCAAGCACTTATTCACAATATTTTCAGTGGTGAGACCATTGGCTACAAGTTGGATCAGCTTACAATCATGTCAACATTGTTTGATGAGGTGACCAGGAGTAAGGGTGAGTTCCAGTGTCAGATAACTAGTGGAGAAGACATGCTGCATAGACATGGGATTCTCCGCCAGAGCTTCAGTTCCCTAGAGGGTGATGCAGTCGGCAACTTCATGGATGGGTTAATTGCCAGAGATCAGGGCTAGTAAACTTCAGTTCAAGGCATCCCATCTTTTCCAAGATAGACATTAGACACAAGAGTTAAACTCGATGCTTCTTTTTGAGTTAACTTGTTGTTACACATTGCATGCCATGTCTTTCTTGGAAACATCTACATACACTTGGAGCTTTGATTAGATCTTTCAGTTGACTGATGATAGAATTCCAGTTGACTTGCTTTCAATAAGGACGTGCATGTTGCACCTTGTCCATTTAGATTAGATGTTTCAGTTAACTGATGATAGTTTCCCAGTTAACTATATAGTTTCATTCAATGAGGGTTTAGGAATAAGATCTTCCATGTCTTGCAGGACTATATTCGACTCAAGGTGATTTTAGGGTTGCCTACACCTTGAAGTCTATAAATAAGAGCGTTTAGCTCATTTGTAATGGAACTTTTGCTTGATAGCATACATGTTGCACCTACCTTTCCTGTAGTATTGCTATTACTGTATCTGTTCAAGAGTGATTGTTGTTATAATAAATTTTTGCACCTACCTTGCCTTCATGTATTTTCATGGTGTTTATTCAATCTTAGTTAAATGGGGTTGCTAGTTTGATCGTTATTGCATGCATGTTTCATCTATACAATATATTGTCCTAGTTGCTTACCTTATGTTTTGTTTATCATGAGCCTATTCAGAAGAGCAAATAGTTGTGCCCACCTTGCCTTCACATTGTAATCTTTACTCAAAGCTCATTTTTTGATGTGTGTGATAGTAAACTCATTCAGCCAAGCAGATAGTTGTGCCTACCTTGCCTTCATGTTGTGAAGTTGTACCCGGTTTACCATATATTCATTTGTTTTAATAAGCTTCTTCCCGGATAAGAAAATAGTTGATCCTAACTTGCCTTCATGTTGTGAGCCCACACCTGAGGTTTATCGTGTAATACATTCCTGCTCCATTTCCTCATGCTCTGTTTCTTGAGGAAATTGGATAGATTTAAAGAAGTTAGCTTAGTTGTAGTTAGATGATCTGTGAAACCAGAAAATACTTAGTTGCAACATTCTAGGTTTTCTTAACCTTGTGCCTCTACCAGCTGAGAACAAAAAGATAGGATTTAGTTTACTTTTCTATTCCATGCATTCTAGCACAACGAGGGAGCTTCCCCTCCTAGTTTGAAGAGCACTCATTATGTAGTGTGCATAGTTGTCCATACAAACTTACACTCCAGAGGTGTTAGTTCTTATGCCAAAAAAGTTCAAACTTACCTTGGATCAGGAGTCCACAATCCGGGATCAAGCTCAAGAAAGGTGGTTGGCCACACAAAATGACCTAAAGGAGAAGCTCACCTCTGCCATGGAACAAATTGAGGGGTTAACACAAGAAATTGGGATGAAGGATGATGAGATTAACTAGTTGAAGAAAATCACCCAAGCTCCTGCTCCACAATCAAACCTTTGTTTGGTAGCCCAACAGCTATACACTTCCTACTGGGAAAGGGTCAAGGCCTTGTGCCCTACCCTATAGCCTGCACTCCGATTCATGGAAGAAGCTACAAATTTATGCAAAGAGGTTTGTGGCATGTGGAGCAATTCCCACAATTCATAGAGGAAAAGGTTCCCAAAGCAAGGAGGCTATTGGACAAGCTATATACAATGTCGAGCAAGGATTCAAAATGAGCAAGGATCAAGGATCGAAGGAAAACTGTTGAGGTCATGAGAAGATTTATCCATTGTAAGGAGGCCACTCTCCATGCTCAGAGATGTTCGAATACATTGGGATGGACTATGGACGTCGTTTGGGCAAGGCTTTCCCAACTAGCCCAAATGGGTTTTCCCTCTCCTTTTCTTCCAAATGAATCTGTGGCTACTGCGAAATAGATTGCAGCCAAAATCGCAGGAGTTATCATTTTTTCAGAGTTTCAACCAGCCTCCTACCGCTGAGGAAATTGAAGGTGTAATCAATCAGATCGCATGGCTACTTTTCCAACTTGAAGATGAGTCAGAAAAATGTTCGATCATATCCTATAAGAAGGTAATCGACCTAGACGAGGTCCACAAGATCTTGCGCACCATATCAATGCCTTCCGAGGCCGATTGGCTACCCTTTCAGGGTGCCCTTTCTAGACTATAACTCCAACGCCCAAACGAATAAAGCTCTAGTCTTTGAAACTAGAAAATTTTGGATTCACCCTTTCGTAGGCTAAATGCCCCTAGTAGTCGCCAAAAGCTATGGATATTTAAAAATACCCCATGCTCCCTTCAGGTTATTTTGATTTTTTTCCTGCGTTCCGACCTCATTGATAATGCAAATGGCATCCAGCTTCTCCTTTCAGTATTCTCACATCGAACTACCACGTGTCACTAAATCGCTTACCAAAAGAATGCCTACCTTCTCTTCTCTCTCAGGTCCCAACTGTCCACCACACATCCTATGCCTTTGAAAACTCTATTGGGCCCCATAAACCATGCCAACAATAAAGAATTTTCCACATGTCTCTTCGTCACAAACTCTCAGCAAGGGACAAGGAAGATGATTTTCGGTTTGCAAAGAGCCATCACATACCTCTCAGCATGGTTTAATAAGAAGAAAGAGTGACGCAAATTCTTGGCCGCCATATTGTGCCATGTGTGATGCTTGTTTCCACTCTAGGCGACACTTGTTTACAAAGTTCGAAGCGATACCATTACCATCATTTGCAGGGGATGCACCTGACCGACAAGCAACTAGGTTCATGATCGAGAATCTTTTTGTTACAACGACCACAATGAATCATTGCTGCAAGCATTATGATTCATAATCAGGAATCATTTCTATTACAGGCTTCCAAGGTGGTGGATGTTCTTGGCTATACATACTACCTCTCTCGAAGGAGAAGGGATCTCGGTCCGAAGAAGGAATTCTTTAGGCTAGGAAAGAAAAATGCTATATGCTAATTCAGAATAACCTGTAGAAGAATTTAGGAGACACCGGGCCTCTGTTTTGTAGATAACTGTAAAGAATCATAGACTGTGCCCTTTTAATTTGTTCTTTTTGTTTCTTAACTATTGATAACATTATACTATGTTGTTTCTGAATAGTTTATTTGCAACTTCAATTATTTGAATAGAATGTTGATTTGGAACCATGTCTTCGACTCTTTCTGTTCAGTTAAACTCTGTGCAAATGATTTTATGTTATGAAATAAATCATTCAGGTCTTTTTCTTTGATAGTTTTCATTTTGAACATAACAGACCACTTAGCAGGCCCTTAAACCATATCTATGAGATAGGTCTATCGTTCCTTAAATATAAATGTTGGCGTACCGCCCTAGTTAGATCTTTTATTTTATATCTATTTCCTTTTCCCATTTAAAACCCCAGTTATAGAAGAAGCCGACTTCTTCAAAATCCAGAGGTTACTCAGTTTGGCACAATAGGTCCCCCCCTAAAACTGAGTTTCCCATAGAAGGTTGTTACCTTGCCATTTTTCGACATCAACAGTATGTAAGTTGAAATAGTCTTCGTATGGTCCCAAACAACCTTCTAGGATGTGGTATCAAAATTTTGATTCATTTTTGTTGAGTCTAGGGTTTTTGAGATCCAAATTAGATCATTGCATATACTATAAGATGGACAATGATCAATTCATTGTTATTGCATTGCACACTGATGCTATGTTATTTTTGTAATAGTAAAAATGTGATTTGTGATTTGAAGTCTCAAATTTTAGTATAATTTGTGATGGACTTAGGGCTTGTTAGATATAACTTGGATAAGAATATTAGAAGAGATAGAATGAATAGAAATTTTTTGTTGGGCTAGAGCAAGTATTTGAACTTCATGTTGGAGAGATTTAGCACGAAAACTTACAAACCATCGTGTGTTCTTATTTTGATGGGGATTAAGTTATCTATAGAGAACTGCACATCTTCACCTATTGAAATAGAGGATATGTCTTATGTACCTTATAAATGTGAATAACATTAAAATTTAAATGTATTCCATGGTCTGCATTATGCTATATATTTCCCAAGTAGTTGGATTCTTTATCCATTTCATGGATAATATTGAATGAGTTCATTGGGATTTGGTTAAGTGGTTCTTCAAACGTTTGTGAGATACCTTCAAGTAATTTAATAGTTATCATGGTGATTATATGATGGATTAACATAGATTATTTGTGGACTTGTTGATTTAGATTGGTAGGTGGTATCAATAGTAAGATATCCACCAATGCCAATATTTTTACTTTATTCAATGGTACTATTAGTTGAAAGAGAGCGGTATAATATGGTAAATTTTTCCACTATAGAAGCTAAGTACATGGTAGTTATGCTTTTAAATAATCCATCTATTTTAAGAGGTTGTGTTCAAATATGGGGCTAAGTTAGCGAGCTACTATATTTTTATGTTAAATTCATAGTGTCATATATTTGGCAAAGAAACTAATATTTTCTACAAAGGAATAAGAACATTGATGTATAATACCATTTTTGTGACCTAGTAGAGGATGGAAGGGTAATGTTGAATAGATTTGGCATTTGATATAATTTTGTAGATGCATTGATGAAGCTAGTGAGCATAGAGTTCAGGTGGTTTTGTGAGTCTATGGCCTCTTGACCCCCAAAAATTAGTTGATAGTGTTGGTTCTCACTTTGATCTTGCAAGGTGTTTAAAAAGTGGTAAAATATTAATAAATATGTCTCAACCTTACATTTTAATGTTAAGAATACAAAATTTGAGCCAAAAAATAAGAAATTGTTTTTGGAGCTACAAAGGTTCTTTTTAGCCTTCAAAAATGTTGGAATTATTCATAATTGATTCCTTGGTTATGAGGACATAAATCTCTTTGAGCTCTAAAATATATAAAAATAGGCTCAATCAACTTCTTGGATCAAAACTTATGGCCTTCAGAAGTTGGGACTCTCAAATCGGATATGTAAAAGAATATGTGACACATAAGAGGGATTTGCATGTGTTGAAGAACTTATAATACATGTTATGATAAGCCATAAGACATATTTGAATGAAAATAATGGATCCAAAAAGAAGTTCCCAAGTTGATGAGCTGATAATGATGAACCTATGACAAGTGAAAGGAATATGATATTTTTATCCTATGGACTCATCTTAGGAATTGGGTATTGGATTCTTAACTAGGGATTTGGGCGCTAAATTTTGGATAGTTTTATCCCATGGTTTCCTAGTTACCATTTATTGGTTTCATGTATTGCTTCTCCTATTTATTGGGTGCTTGAGATGGAGGTTTTGAGAGTGAGTTTTATAGGTACTATTTTGCTACCAAAATTATTCTAGATCTTTTATTGGTGATAATCATGTAAAGGATTAGACTCTCCAAGTATATTTTACACATTGATTACTAAATAATACATTGAGTTGCTTTGGAGTATGTGGTTTTTCTCACAAAATGGTGTTCCTCGTATAAACCTATATTATGGTATAATTTTTGTTGTGTGTATTCCTATGTAGCTATGAAGATTTAATTTATTTACATACACCTTTTCTCAAAGCATAAATTAGGAATCATTTATGCACTCTTGCTTCCTTTCATGTTTTTACCTTCTATGAATTGTTGTCATACATGGGAGCCAAGTGTATGTCATTCAATACTCTTACACGTGACATGGGAACTCTGTGGAGAGAATATGTGAATTATTAATTAGTATATATGATCAATACAAGATTCATAAATTTAGAATGTTTCTTCTTCTAATAGCTTCTAAATCCCCTCTCAATAAATTTTCATGTTACTATATGCTAGAATAAGTAGTTTTTTATCAACCCCAATAAAATATAGTTGTAGGATGTGGACTTTTCTCTAGAGGATGATTAAATTGGCTTTCTTTAGTTTTGAACCAATATAAAAATAAATCATCAAATCATTGATAGAATCTTGAGAAGATCCCAAATATAGTTATCCAAACACACTTCTAAACTAAGAAACTTGGTATTAGCTTGAAAATGTCTAAAATATAATTATACCCAATATAACTTATTAGCAAATCTTTGAATGTAATTTATGGGAAATATAAAAATATTGTATTTATTCATTTAAAGAAATAGATGATATGGTAAAAATAAGGATATTATGATATATAATTGCTTGTTCTTAAATATAGAATTGTAATATGATAGTTGGAAAATTTAAAAATAGTTATATTCATCAAAACATATCAAGATTGTAGGATGACAAACAATTTTGGTGATAGAAGTGGTAAGAATGTTTTTTATATTGGTAAAATAGGGATTGAAAGGGACCGAACCCTTGTACAATAGATCAACTAGTTGGAAAACAAAAGAAGTATAATGTGATATGGGACAAACTGAACAACCCATCAAAATAAGACATACTGACACACAATTGCAGCCAAGCTGCTACACACAAACCAAGCAACCCAAGAAGTAGTAAGAGCGTTGCACCAATTATTTATTTTGAATAAAAACAAATATCTTGTAAATTGTCATTTACAAGTGTGTGGCTAGTTTAAACGTATGTCTACCATCCTTATCAACCTATATTTCATATTTATTGTCATTATCCTTTTCCTAATCATTGGATTTTGAGTGTGCAAGTGTGTCCTTTCCTTTTCCTATTGGGTTTGGTTTGGTCTTGGTTAATACATTGTGGTTTCCACCTATCATCTACTCATATTTTCTCATTTTCATCATCATATTCATTACATTAATTTGTTTAGAATTTATTATTATAAGCATCTTTTATCATTTGCATCATCATATGCATTGCATTGTTGTTTAGAATTTGTTATTCCAAGCATCTTTTATCATTTCCATTGTCATTTTGATTGCATTAAGTTGTTTAAAATTTTCTATTCTAAGCATCTTTTATCATTTAGATTACATTAAGTTTAGAATTTGTTATTCTAAGCATCTTTTATCATTTAGATCACATAAAGTTTAGAATTTGTTATTCTACGAATATTTTATCATTTCTATTATCATTTAGGTTGCATGAAGTTGTTTAAGGTTCATTAATTTAAAACATATTTTATCATTTAGGTTGTATTACATTGCATCATCATTTAAGTTCTTCATGTAGTGTAATTAGGTTAATCCTTTAGATTTATTTGCATCACATATTGATCCATTCACATGCATTATACATTCATCATATACATCCATAAATCAAATTCATGCATCATCATTGTATGTCATCAAAAGGTATATAATAAATCATCAAAATATCATTATGACTCACATAAACATCCATGAATATTTATCTTGCATTACACATGTTAGTATTCATTACATCTACATAACATACATATAGTTGCATCCTGCATCACCCTATGTCAATGGGTGCTACCACAATAGTGGTTTACACTTTCTGGGAGATCTTAATTTTTGTTGAAATCAAATATTTTTAGAAAATATAATGATTTGAGCCTTGAAAAGTTCCCATTTAAAGGATTCCAATTGAAGAGGGTTTGATCAAGATACATTAGACCAAGCCCCCTTGGATAGAACCCCACTAGTTTTAAACCATACCTATAACAAAGTCTCCTTTACACCTATCAAAATGTTGATAAAAAACCACTTTTGATTTACTTTTTGGGGGATCAAATGAATTCATTTATAAAAAAGAAATTGTAAGTATGTAGTCTTTATTATAAGCTTCCAAAAAAGTATAATTTTAATTAAATTAAATTTGATTATTATATTTATTTTTTATTTCTTGTGAATGTAGGTTTTTCACTAAAAATCAAGCTCTATGTTCTGCACATGTGGAAAAATAGTAGATTATCAAAATAAAATTTTGAAAAATATGTTCAAGTTGGGTATTGATGTCCTTGATCCATTAATTTTTTTTTGAATTTTGATACATACAAAAAAAAATTGTTGTATATAGTCTGCCTATGTCTGAATTGTAATTGGTTTGAATTAGAAACTTGATTAAGGAAAAAATATTTAATAAAACAATATGAAACCAAATGAACTGGTTAGATATCGTAGTTACAAATCTAAATTAAAAAAAATAAAAAATTATCCTTCATACAAAAAAAGTTATGTTGTATACGGTGAGCATCACTCTTTAAAAATGTTGTTTACTAATAAAAACTAGTTTTCAAAGGAGATGAAAAAAAAGTGCAATCTGATTCCAAAAATTTTGAAAAAAAAAATATTTAGAATCTATAGACAAAACTTCACAAAACACTAGTTTGCATCATCTCCAAATTCCTCACGGTTTAGCCGCTATAGGAGCCCGAAAGTGAAGATTTAGTTTAAAAAAAACAGTTCAGTGTCCAGTTTGCCCAAAAATTGTAAACCAATATTGTGAGATCACCCCAATACAACATATCAAACCATAATAGAATCTAATCATACATACATGCAACCATATCACATCATGCATAGCATAATCCATATGCATCCCTCATCATCAAAACAATAAACATCCATCCATATAACATACATCAATATCCATAAATCACATCATAATCCACCACATACATCAACATCTATGCAAATCATATCAATGCCCATCACATATATACATGTCCATCATAATCCATCATAAAATAAATTGAAGTCCATAAATCCTATCAATGACCATCCAATAAATAAATGTCTATCATACACTCAATGTCCATCAATCATAATGAAGTACAAATCCATCGAATATTCATAATAATATAGTACATTGCATATACATCATACATATACATCCAATATCAATGTCTTGGTCAAATAAATACAACCACCTATGCAAAATGTCTCATCCAAAAAAAATCACCACAACTTGTGTATTACTCCAAAATTGCCACCAAATCCCTATCTCCCCTAGTTGGTACTCCTGCATCTAAATGTGTGGGGGAGGGTGGCACTCCCCCCAATGTTGTTGGCCCTCCTCCTCTGCCTCCTCGTAGGGATCCCATCGAGATTGCAGTGATGTGTAAGTCTTTGTAATACTAGGCATCCTTACCTACCCATACTAGCTATTGAGCCATCTCCATTATCCCTCGTCCTCCTCCCTACACCTTGACAGTGTCTCTCTCCTAGCTATACATATCTTAGTCACCTTGTAACTGATTCCTCTCTAGCTCCCAAGCGTCTCGTGCTAAGTGGAGTTTGTCCCTCTTTAAGGTGATAGTCTACACCTCTCCTTGTAAGCTATCCACTCATGCTTGTAATCCATCTCTCTCCTTCTAGAGGCTATCTCACTCTGTCATCATCATGGCTAAGTCCTCTTGGGCTTGCTACAATTCTCCCTATAAAGTAAATATCCTGCTTTCTTTGGTGACAAATCGTGTGCTCACATCCTTCAAATGGGGCATGCTTGGTTACCTCCTCTTCTTGCCATCTACCTCCATTTGTGCTCAGTTATCCTCCTCTCCCTCCCCCCTCTCTCCACCACTACTGGAGGTTTCAACCTCCTCCTCTACCACTTCCTCAATGATGATGTCATCCCCCTCACATCGCTCACTTTGATTGATCCTCCTCCTCTTGCAGCTCCTCACCTCCTCCACTGCTACCTCCATCCTCCCAGCCTTTGTTGAACCTTGTGTAGCACCATAGGTGCTAGTCGACGCCTCTCTCACCACACCACATATCTTTGTTTCGTTTCAAGGTCATCAACACCCCCATACATATCCCAAGTCACCTCCTCCACCAGTCACCATGAGTGTACTACTACCCTTGAGGCTATTTACGACCCCTAATCTCTCATCTCTCATGACAACCAAGCGAATATCTTTAGCCCCTTTGGGATGTCCTGGACCACCTCAAATTGTCATGTGATCATGTTTGGTTTGTACCTCTCTATGAGATAGGGATACCTCCCTATAATATAGAAGATAGTGAACATGTACCTATTGAACTCATCATCCTCCTCCTAGCCCTCCACCTCCATATACAAACTCTAGTTGATATCCCCCTCCTCTACCTCATCTAGCAATCTCCTCCAATATTCTATACTGCACACTTCCTGGTAGTGTAGTCCACTCCTTAGCAAAACACCACTAGCTCATCTAATGCTCTCTCCAATCTATCCCATATCGAACGTGAGATGTTGATATGCTCCCACACCCAAATCTAGAGCAGTGTGATATGGGTTAGGATTTTCCCTCCCCAATAATGTACAATGTGAAGGTCTTTGTATAGCTAAGCTAGGATGCAAGGGCTCTAGACATATATTTGATGCCTCTCTACCATCCCCAACATCACATCCCCTAGCATCAAGATAAAGAAGCATCCACTCATGTCAAGTAGGAGCACACTGCTAATAAAACCGCACATGTAAAGGGCCACACCAAGCACTCGATCGTAGCACCTATCAATGTCTAGTGCTCTCCCTTTGGTAGGAACATCAATCATGTTGAGAAATCATTGTAGCAGTGTAGGTTCTACCTTCACACTCGATGCTATCAATAGTGATATGTGGGCCCAAATTGTAGGAATTAGCACCACATATGCCAATTTGCATGCATCTAAGCATGCTCATTCCTCCTTTATGAATTGTGTTGCTAGTTGCAGAACCCCATTCGTCGCTCTTGATCCTGCCACATATGTCATTCACATGCATATAAGCATGCCCAGTCCTCCTATGTGAATTGTGAGCTGCTACCTGTAGAACCCTTGACCGTCGATCTCAAGTCTACAAGCTCACCATAGCTTATAGTCATCCAGTTCACATGTCAATTTCCATCTTTTATTTTTTGTCATATTTCTTCTAACTCTTTTGGCGAATCTGCCCTTTAAGAAAATTCACCTATCCTCTCATGGATCCGCCTGTTTATAGAGAATTTAATGTTTTTCTCTAGATCCACCCATAGGGTGAATCTTCCTTTCCTCTGCATTTTCCCATCCTTTACAGATCCACCCCTTTGGAAAATCTGCCTATTCTCTAGAAAATCCACCCATTTAAGGTGCATCTGCCCATCCTCTTCAGATTCACCTCTTGGGTAGATCTACCTATCCTTCGATGAATTTGTTTATTTAGGGTGCATCCGCCTATCCTTTCTTATTGGGTGGATCTACCCTATCAGTTTGGGTGGATCCACCCCCATGTATGACTTCAACTTGTAATAAATGCACTAAAACACCAAAGTGCAAGAAAAGTGAAGTGGTATACCTAACCACCTAGTCCTCCTCATCATGCTTGCACTTGAACTCAGTTTGCATAGTGTGTGATAGCTTGTCCACGTGTCATTTCACTCGCTCAATAACTTAGGTAATTAGGGTTCAAATGAATAGTAACTAGCCCCTAATTACTATTAATAGAAAACCCTACTCATTGGTTATACCCCCATTTCTTCCCCATAACTTTGTTTTCTCCCATTCTTTCACCCTTATTCCTTACTTTTTGTCACAAATCTGTCAAACACTAATTGGAAAGAATTGAAAGAAAATTTGTTTATTTCCTAAGTAACCAGCTCACATCCAAAATTAACTGCTTCGTAGGACCTGCCATTATATATTACACAGGATCAAAAGTCCTGTCCTTGTTGGTTTGTGCTGCGGCTGCTAACTGTCGTCTTTCATTTTCCTATTGCAGCTGCGACAGGAAGGTAGGAACAGCGACAGGAAGGCAGTGAATAGCGATAGGAAGGCAGCGACAGAAACCAGGAAGGCAATGAACCAGGAAAGTGAAGGAAAACGACAAGAATATGATTAGTACGGCTAGTGGGAAAAGTGCATGTGAAAGTCAAAGAGGAGCAGGGACCCCACATGCCAGCACAATAAAGTTGAAAAAGGTCTCGGGAAGGTGTGCATTTCCAACAGGTCTCCTTGTTGCCCTCCCTTGTTTCCTTGTTTCTTTTTAAAAAAAAAATTATTCTGTCTCTTTCTCCGTAAGGAGACAAAACTAGCATACTTGCATAAAATACCACAAAATCACAGCATTCCAGTTCACGAGAGTTAAACAAAGGGTTATGGGTGAAAACCTAGACCTAGCATGTCAGAGGGTCCTTCCAGAAGAGACGCAAATCATGAATTCAAACACATTTTCAATAGAGTTGGGGGCTTTAGAGCATCTATTGGGAAATAACAAAATGACAAATAAACCCCATATGCAGTTGAGTGATCTGCTAACTCTTTTATACCAAGAAGGTATGATATCTTTAGGGCGCCACTTTCCGGAATGCTCAAACGGGTGGTCCACTCTCTACCCTAGTGCTCAAAATGAGGGTTTAGCAGGTGTTTGGGCCTCTCTACTTACAAGAACGCCTTTATCAAGCATACTGAATCATGTAAACACATAAGAAAGGCTGATCTTTGTAAATGCAAAACAATATAATGGGATTTTAAGGCGTAGGCAAGCTCAAAAACGGAAACTGAAACAAAATCAAAAGAAAAAATTCACTTGGATTTTACCAAAGGCCGATGATGGTAAGACAAGTATTTCTAAAAAGACATCCCGGGATGAAGAGCAAAATAATCAAATAGGCTACAAAGGAAATGGAAAGATAGTAGAAAGCATAATGAACCTCGAGTCAAACATGAACAAGCTGGCGGGAGACATGGGAAAAACAGAAGAGACCACCGCAAGCAAGGTTACTAAAAAGGTACCCTCAGAACTCTATAGCCCTACATCTTCACCATTACTATGGTCATCATATCTATATGTAGAAGAGCTCATGAGAATGAAGACCATACTCGATGTTCTAGAAACAAAAGGGATGTTTGAGGATAGTAGATTTAAAATAGTTACAGAGACCAATTGCAGGTTGGAAAGGGATAACAAAATAGTGTAGGAACAAATTTTAAATCTGCAAGATAACATGGAGAGGGGACAACAAGAATTGACCACTCTAAAACAGGAGCTAGTTCAACTAAAAGCAGCTGAAAACAAGAAGTCAAAAATGGAGGAAGATGAAAACAAAGTGGAATTAAAGATGATTCAATCAGCATTAGTAGACTTGGAGAAGAAAGAAAAACAGCTAAAAGACCAGATAGAAGAGGCCAAATCATGGTCACAAGTGGTATGTGGATCATCAAGTGAGCAAAAAGTTATCATTGAAAAATAAGTCAAGAGACAACTAAAGGAAGAAAAAGATAAACAAAGCAAGGCTACAAACATTATCATTAAAGGTCTGAAAGATTTTGGTGAAAATGAGAGAACCGACATCCTAGCAAGGGACTTCCTTAAAGATGAGCTAAAATGGATAGGGTATATTCAACAAGCAAATAGAATTGGAAAGAAGGTAGATGGTGGAAAGAATAGGCATGTAAGAGTCACCTTAAGAAGCTTAGAGGATAAGAATAGGATTCTAAAAAATAGAGGGCTACTTAGAGGCTCGTATATTTACCTACACGAAGATTTAACTATTGAACAGCAGGAAGAACAAAGGAAAGAATGGGAGAAAGTGAAAACAACAAGAAATGAAGGAAAGTGGGCATGGCTGAAGAATGGGAAAGTCCAAATTGGTGATCATTTCTCAAACAAGAAATAGGGATTGGGGGCCCCACAGGAACACTTACGTATTGTAAGCTGGAATTGTAGAGGATATCCATGGAGAAGAGGACCTGGATTGGGGCCCATAGCAAAAGGCAAAGATATTATCGTTCTTACTGAAACACATGAACATGATGGTTGCAAAGTTCTAGACTTTGAAGGGTATAAGAAAGTTTCAATTTGGAACAAAGGGAACGAGGCAAGCAAAGGTCATGGGGGAGTTACGGTGCTAATAGGTGAGAAATGGCAGGGAATCGTTGAACTTGAAAAAGAGGACGCAAATAAATAGTACATATGGCTGCAAATAACTAAAAATGGGGTGACTTTTAGATTGGCTGCTTGTTACTTTGCCCCAAAAAATTCTAAGTTGTATAAGAAGAGAAACCTAGACAATGAAGACCCATATGCCTCGCTAAAAAAAGATATATCCATTTTCAGCACACTTGGGGATGTTGTTTTGATGGGCGACTTTAATGCAAGGACAAATAATAACTAGTCTCTTCAGTTGAGCAGGGAAGAAAAAGGGGAGAATAATCCTTTATGGTTGGAGGAAGGTAGAGATCAATATTGGGAAAGAACATCCCAAGATGGTAATGGTGTGGTGACCCCATTTGGAGCTGAATTGCTTGGTCTTTGTAGTTTGTTTGGCATGATTATTTGCAACGGGATGAAAGATTGGCCAAAGTCGGGGGGTATCACTTGCAAAACTTATAATGGTCAATGTCTAGTGGACTATGTGATTTGTTCTCAAGGTTTTGTCCCTAGGTTGCAGGTGATCCCACAATAATGGGTTACGCTTTTTGGCTAAACTTGACATTGAAATCAACATTTTTCACCAGATCTTCACTTTCGTACACCTATAGAAGCTAAACCATTAAGAATTTGAAGATGAAGAAAACTAGTGATTTGTGAGATTTTGTGTGAAGATTCTAGTTATATTTTAAAAAAAAAAATTAAAAAAAAATTGTGAATCCGTTTATGTAATTTTCATTAACTTATTTTTTTTACTAAACAACATTTTCAAAAAGTGATGTTTACTTTCAGCTGCATAAATTTTTTTATAGAAAGGATGAAATTCTAATTTTTTAAATATAGTTTTTTCACACCAATATCTAGTGGATGGATATTTTTTCATAATTTTTTGTTTCATATATATTTTTTAATTAATTTTCTAAGTTAGAATAATTATAATTTGGAAATATTATACTTTTAGTTGCATAACTTTTTTTGTATGCATTTGAATTAAATTTTTTTTTTTGTTGGAATAAAGACATAAATATCTAGTGTACATGTATTTTTTAGAATTTTTTTCTCTCTTTTCCTTTTTTTCCATATGTGTGAAACAAAGGCCTGGATGTTCATTAAAAAACCTACATTCACAAGAAATTAAAAATAGATATAATAATTAAATATATTTAAAATTATAATTTTTGGAAAGCTTATAATAAGGACTACATGTTTACAAAAGATAAATTTTAAATAACTTAATTTGATCCCCCAAAAAGTAAATCAAAAGTGGTTTTTTATCAGCATTTTGATAGGTGTAGAGGAGACTCCATTATAGGTATGGTTGAAAGCTAGTGGGTTTCTATCCAAGGGGTTTTGATATAAGTGGGTTTGATTAAACCATCTTCAATTAAAATCCTTTAAATGGAACCTTTTTAAGGCTTAAATCATTATATTTTCTAAAAATGTGTGATTTCAGCAAAAATCAGGATGTCCCAAAAAGTGTAACCCATTATTGTGGCAGCACCCTTGCCGGAGTTTGACATTGAAGACTGCCCTATTGGGATGAAATCTGACCACTTACCTCTCCTGGTTAAGCTCCGTATGTCCCCAATCAACCAACACATTAATCAAGTTCAGCACATGCAAAAAGAACCACTCCCCAAGGGTAAAATCCTCGTGAACAAGGAAAATAGTGAGATATTTAGCATTGTTCTTAAACAAAATCTTCATGATTTATTGAATAACGGTGAGGTCAAAACTACAAAAGAGGGGGATGTGCACATTCACAACAGTTCGCTGATCCCAATAATTCACAGGGCATTAAATGCATGCAAAAGAACTCACCCCAAGTTGAGAGTTGCAAACACTTTCCCGGAAAATCCATGGTATGATGATGAATGTAAGGCAGCCAAGAGGTCTCTAAAAAAGAGAGGAGTGGACAAAGAAGGCAAGAAAAATTATGAAAAACTGGTGCAATCTAAAAAATCTGATTATGTAAATGAAAGAAGGAAGGAGCTAATCTCCCTTGCAAAACAAAATCCTAAAGGTTTTTGGAGAGAATTGCAGCAAAAGAAAAAGAAGATTGAAAACAATATTACTGATATCCAATGGCTATAGTATGCTAAGCTTCTTTATGAGCGGGTTCACAAGAAAGATCATCCATTGGTTATAACACATCAACATAAATATTCACTGTGGATGATATTAAACAAGGAATAAAGAATTTAGCGAGCGGTAAAGCGCAAGACATATATGGGTTACAGGTTGAATTTTTAAAATGGGGGATTGAGACACTTGCCCCTCTCATAAAAAGAATTTTCAATAATGTCACTTGAGAAGGATTTATGATGGAGTGGACTACCAGTGTGGTCATCCCTTTATTTAAAAGTGGTGATATCAATAATCCATCTAACTACCACACGATTATGCTCAATCCTATCTTTGGCAAGCTCTTTGGGAGCATGATTGAACGGAGGATCAGCAGTTGGGTAGAAAATGAGGGCAAAAGGGAAAAAGGGCAGGCTGGCTTTAGGGCAAGACACTTTACTATTGATCACTACATCACCCTTAGAAATTTGATTGAAAATTTTTGGAACACTCAAGGTGAGGAAGCTTATTGTTGTTTTGTGGACTTTAAGAAAGCTTTTGGCATGGTACCTAGAGACAAGCTATGGAATAGAATGGAGGAATTAGGCATTCCAAGTGTGTATAGAGCAGTTGTTCATAGGCTATACGAGAAGGTTAGTGTTAAAATCAAAACAAGTGAAGGTATGTCAGAGTGTTTTGGTAGCGACATTGGGGTTAAACAGGGCTGCCCACTATCTCCCACGCTTTTGGGGCTATACATTGATAAGTTGGAAGCTTGGTTAAGCAAGTCGGATGGGGATGGTATCCAATTGGTAGGTTATGTGGTGAAACTACTTTTATATGCTGATGATCTTATACTAATTTCTAAAATAGCTCATGGGTTAAGGGAACATCTGAAAGCTCTAGAACTCTTTTGTTAGGAGGTTGGGATGCAAGTGAATATCTCCAAAACCAAAATCATGATTTTCTCTTTGAATAGAAAATATAAGCATAATATCTTTCTTTTTGAAGGCAGCCCACTTGAAATAGTGAAAGAATACAAATATCTTGGGATTGACTTTCATTATAAGCTCAGTTGGGAGACTTTTCATATGAAAAGGATACAAGGAGGTTGAAAAGCCTCTTACCTTCTTCAAAACAGATGTAGAAAAGCCGAGCTTTGGGATTGGAAAACCAAGAAAACCCTTTTTGGTTTGCTAGTTTCTCCGGTTGTACTTTATGGGTGTGAGGTGTGGGGAAGTAGTATGTCTAAATGCAATTGGAGACAACTAGAAAGAATCCAGAAACATCTGATAACAAGCAATCTCAAAGTTTAAACCACAGTCCCATATGAAATTATTTTAGCTGAAATGGGGACTTTCCCGCTGGAAGCTTCGGCGTTAACGTGGTTGATAAGCTATTTAAATAAGGTTGAAAACATGGATAACCATTGTTGGCCTAAAGCGGTTATGAAGGAGACACTAGATCGTAGGAAGAAAACTTGGATGAAACAGAACCACAAGTGGATGAACAAGTGGGGCATTAGCTTACAAGAGTGTCCTAGTACCAACAGTGAAATAAAAATTTATGTGAATGAAAAATTTAGAACTGCCATGTGGACAAATCAGATTGGGAGGAAAAAAACATATTACATCAAAGAGTTTAACCTGACGAAGGATCACGGTGAAAAAACTTATCTAGGTGCAGCTATTAAAGGGAAGGTGAGAATATTAATGACACAATTGAGGATGGGATCGCATCACCTTAGGTGTGAAATCAGTAGGTGGAAGATAACCAAGGAAACTTGGGAAGAAAGAATTTGTATTTTTTGCAACAAAGGGGTTGTGGAAACGGAATGGCACTTCATCATGGAATGCACTACGTATGAGGATATCCGTACTCGGCATGGTAATAGTTTGAAAGTGGACAATATACACCAGCTATTTGTGGAAGATAAGATTAATCAGGCAGCTAGCCTTCTAATCAAAATTTATAGCAGGAGATCCGACTTGGAAAAGAGCATGAAGACAAATTAGGCTTGTTGTTTCTCGGTCCCATAGACTGTTTAGTCTCGTGGATGTCATTAAAATATTTCATTCATTCATTCACTATTCCCCTTGTTTGTCTTTCGAGAGGCCACCTAGTTCCTTCAAGGGGGCATCATTCCCTCCATACTATTTTTTCTTCTAATTCTTCTATTTCCTCCATGTTGGGGCATCTTCCCATCTAGTCCTTCCATCAAGTCAACTATATTTCATTTCCATCATTATTTTAATGTTATTTTAAAGAGAGAAAAAATGTAGACACCCAAAATTGACCACTTGCATTTGATCAATTTTGTCTGATATTTCATCTAATTTCCCTTCATCAAGATTAATTAAATAATATTTTAATTATTTAATTGATATTGCCAATTTATCCCTAATTCTTCTAAGGTCCTAGAGTAAGTAATTAATTCAATTATTTACCTTACCCTTTCATCGTCCAAATTAAATAAATATTACACTCCCACATCCCCTCACATGAATTAAATAAAATCCTCCTATTTTCTCTCACCTCATGTCTCATCCTTCATCATTTCCCATTACCTCCTAATCTTAATCCTCACCCATCTCCTAACTATGTGCACACACTTAATCATGAATTAAGAGGTGTCACATCCTCCATACTTTCCCACTTGTCTCCTAATCACCTACCATTAATCTTAATCTTCATTTAACCCATCCCCTAATCACTTGCACATTCCTAATCCTAAGATTAGGAAAGGGCTAATCCCCTTTCCATTTACTACCCATCCACCTTGTCCTCTAAGCCTTAAAGGCTTTCCCCTTTTGGGAAAGGAACCCCACATGGGTCCTTGTTCCAAAAGTACACTTGAGGAATTTAAAATTCCTTCATTCCTTTCCATCCCATACTTTGGGAATGTTGGACAAGGAAGGTCTTTACGACAAAGATCTTCCCCATCTTCCAAGGTACCTTCCACGTACCAATCTTCCTCTCAAGCCCTCACATTGTGCCACTTGGCACAAGCTCATGGCTTGAGAGGTCACATGCATCCCTAGCCCTTGATCTTCTCCCACTCAATCCTAGGTCTCCATCCCTCTCTCTTCTTTTCATTCGCTAAACACAACCATTTTTAAAAACTGAAGCAGGAGCATCTAGGTGAATTAGTAATCAACATCAACAAGGCTAGAGAAAAACTTGTAGGTTGTTCATGAGAGTTACACAAGAAAGAGTGTAGAAAATAAGCTTGTGAAGAGAAGAGGAGTATAAGAAGGGAAAATGGATTTTTTAGGTGTCAAGGTAGCCATGAGAGCTCCATAATGAAGAGAAAAATCAAATTTCAGAAGATGAGTGAAGCCAAGAAGGTTTAGAGACATGAGGATTTGAAGACTTAGACATGATGTGTCTAGAAAATCTTGTAAAAATTTCTGAATTTAATTCAATGCTGAATCCTCCATATATGTAATTAATCTTGATAAATTTTCATATATGAATGTATATGTTTTTAAATTTTTGTTGTGTATTAGAGAGTCTCTTCATCAAATGGTATTGGAGTATGGGCTTTTGAGTACATAAGCAGAACACTGAATGTAAGGCAACTTATGCCAGGACCAATGGGTAGAGTGGAAGAAATAAGGTGGTAGAGAAGAATCTTATGAGATCTATTGTAGGTGTGTGAAGAGTCCTAAGCAACAAGAGAGAGCTTGAAGATGTGAAGAATGTGAGTTGTGGAAAATTGCAGCAAACAAAGATGGGATGGGTCATGAGAAGACCCACAAGAATATTGTTATAGGAACAATATTGGGAGAAAGTGAAAAATGAAAAGTTTGAGGTGATGGGAAAGATGGTTTGTGAAGAAGTAGAAAAGATTGAGGCAAGGATTGAGAAGTTGGAGAAGAGAATTGGCAAAAATGAGAAGACAATGAAGAAAAGTGAGAAGAAAAATAAGGATAGCAACAAGAAAATTAGAGAAAAAGATGTGAGAGAAGCCCCTATCGAAGAAGTTGCAACAAAGACATGCCATGAGGAAGGCACAGAGAAAAAATAAAAAAATGGGAAAGAGGATGCAAGTGTAGCAACATCGAATGAAGATAGCAAAGAATGATGATTTGTCTTGATTTCGGGTTTTCATAGTTTGACAGCAAAATAGGAATTTTCGATCAAAAGTGCAAGTAGAGGTTTCAAAAAATAAAAACTTGCAATGACCTTTCATTTTTCCTAGCTTGCACTTAAAAATTGCAATGTGCCCCAAAAATCCCGACTGCACTTAAAAATTGCAGTCAGCCTTCCAAAACCCGAAATTGAGCTTTGGCCTCACTTTTGCAGCCCCTTTGTCTCATTCTTGTTAGTCTTGTTTGCACACATAACTTACCAAATCAATAATATAAGGCATGGGCCTTATTTTTCAAGCAAATTCCAAGGCTAGAGAAAGATACAAAGAAAGTACAACATCAATGATCTGTAGTAGCATGAGGACTTCATTGAAAGAGGATGACAACAAAATACAATGTTCTATGTCAAGGGGCAGTTATATCAAGTTGTAGTACATATTTATGAAGATGAAGATGCTCCTAGTGATGTCTAGAGAGCTAGGAAAGTGACAAAGCCATACAAGAAAGTGAATAAGTGGCAGGAATGTTTGATTGAGCATAGAATGCTTTCAAAATAGAGATGGAAGAGTGTTTTCCAAACAACAGCATGAAGACCCAATCAAGGATGATGTAGTTCAAGTCGTGTCTTCGGACACTTAGAATAGTTTCAATTATGTACTTGTAATTTAGTTTTGACAAATTACATGTAAAATGAAAAATTATAATTGCAAGTAATCATATCACTTGCAAAGTTGTAAAATATAATTACATGTAAATCCTTACAAGACAAATCACAATTTGGCTTGTAATGTTGAATAAGTCAATTGCAATTAGTTAGCTGTTGCGAGATTTTCTCAAGTTTGTTGAGATCCTCCCACCTTTTTCTCAAGGCCTCTCTCCTATAAATACTTGAGGAGGTCTATTGTAATCTTTATCTTTTGGCAATGCAACAAAACTCTGCCAATTTGTATGTGCACTCTAAGACTTTGAGCTTAGATGTAAATCTGATTGCAGTTAATAAAAGAGGCAAATTGCTTTCAAACTTTGTGTTGATTCAAGGTGTTATGTGATGACATTTTCTACATATTGATTGTGAGTTTTGTGGTGTTATACAAGAGGGATTCAAGCTTAACTTTGCAGACTTTGAGCTGCTTATTGCATTTGGAGTTTTAGATTGGTTTTCAAATGTGATACTGTAGACTTTGAGTTGTTTGTCGCATTTGAAGCTATTGTAGAACGCTCAAGCAAAGGGGGTAACTTATAGACTTTGTGCTGCTTTTATTTTCTATGTTTGTGCATATAAAGTGCATCATGTAATTAGACTTTGAGCTGCTACATATTGTACTTGGTTACCAGAAAACAATCTTAAAGAGGTTGATAGGAGAGTAAGTTGTCAAAGACTTTGAGCTTTCAATTTGTTTTCCTGTCCCAGAGGAGCAACGAAGGACTTTGTGCCTTCATGGAAACTTTGCTTCTTTCTTTACTTCATTAATCATTTATGCTTTCAATTGTGATTCTTTTTTTTGAAATAAGAGAAAAGGATAATTGTCATTTTTGGAAAAAGTGAAGAAGACAAGAGTTTCACCCAGGTTTAGAATAGATTTGTAGCTAGAATTAATTTCTGAATTGGTAAAATAGAAAGTGAAGGGGGAGCCTTCCCTTTGAAAATAGGAGAGTTTATCTCACATACTGTGGCTGAAACCACAATTTTGTACGCTTTCCCAAGTATACAAAATTTTCAACCAACAGTTTTTGGCGACTCTACTGGGGATACGATACGCATTCAAAAGCCTCATGCTTTTGTTTGAAGTATACCAGTACCCCTTTCATTGTAATTTATTTTTATGTAATTTTTCAAGCTTTCACCAAGGACATGTAAATGGCTGCCCAAGGTCCTTGGGGAAATGTTTTTGGTCCATTGAATATAACTCTTCCTCTACATGCTCTACCTGATGGCTCACGAAAGAATTTTCCCAAGTTCTTCTGTGATGGACAACAACACTCTGATGAACACATTGCTGCTTTCTACATTGCATGTGGTGTGCTTGGTGTTGAACATGAAGATGTATCAGTAAGGCTATTCATCGAGACTCTCCAAGGCAAGGTTGTTGATTGGTTTTACCATCTCAAACCACAAACCATCACAAATTGGGCTAATCTCATAGCTAAGTTTGAAGAAAGGTTCAGACCTTTAGAAGATGCTCATGCTTTGTTGGCCCAACTCACACAGCTGAAAAAGGCCTCTTATGTGCCTATGCGTGAGTTCATTGCACAATTCAACAAGTTGACGTGAAGAATTCCAGCTGCTGCTCAACCCACAGCTGCGAATTTGAAGTGTTTCTTTGTCAACGCTCAAGGGCCAGAAGTCGGTTTTCTTTTGAGAAGAGCAGCTCCAGCTACTCTTGCAGCTGTGCAGACCTTGGCGACAGAAATTGAAGACGATCTCATTCTTGTTGGGCAGATAAGGATAGAACCAAGTGATTCTTCTTCTTTGGATTCATTTTCCTCCAGCACAAGGACGAATCCCATGGTGCAAAAGTTGGCAAATGAGTTGCTTGCTCTTAAAAGGCAGCTAGCTCAAGATGCGTTCTCCGTTCCTCATGAAAATGTTCCAAGAAGGCCATATCTACCCGCTGCTCATAATTTTGCTATTGAGAGTCAGGGAAAGTTATCTTCACCATCGAAGAAGCATGTTCTTAAGGCATCATCAGCAAGCACGATAGTGAAGCATCCTGAATCCAATTCAAGTGATCTTTCTATTCTCTTCTGGGAAAAAGAAGCAAACATAACTGGTGACTCCCAAATCCGGTTTATGCAGTCTCATGAAGCCATTGATGAAGAGCAGAAAGACGAAAGTCATTTTTCTAAAGAAGACAATCATGTTTGCAACTATGAAAAGATGAACATGCATGAAGGTTCCAGTCAAGTTGAAATGAATGCTTTCATGTTTCAAGGTCATGAACTTGGACATATTGTGCATAAGAGACCTACCCTAGAACTTGATGAAGATCATTTCATGAATACTATAGAAGAGTTTTGCTCAAATCTTGTTGATGATTCTCTTCAATCAGAAGTTTGTGAACAACATACTAAGGAATGCAATACAACCATCTTTTCATCTAAATTGCATGAAGGAGATCATTTGGAGTAGCATGAGGTTGTCATGGTTGACAAACCATTTGTTCAAGTAGTAGCTGATAACAAGAATTCAGTTTTTGTATGATCAAGAGGATGTCTAATCAGACATCTTTCTTGGTTGGAAGCCAAAAGGAAGACAACATTTTCACTTGAACCTGAGCATGAGGCTATACTTGAAGAAGAAGCTAAGAAAGCATTTTCAGTTCAGCAGGAGCAGTTTGAGTTCATCAACCCATTATGGAGCAGCGGTACATATGATTAATTTCAAGAGAAAAGTGAATTTGTTCATCTCTTCAAAAGAGTACTACATCAAGTTTTGGTACCATTGCTCGTGCTTCATCTAAACAAAGTTGCATATGATCATGCAAGGTACTGTAAGTTGTTGCAAAGAGGCAACTATTTTGTTGAACCAGTTAACGGTTTCATTTGAAAAGCTTCCATTTTTGGCTAGTTTTAATTAGGTAGGTTTTAATCTTTTCAATAAGTGCATTTGCACAAGTTTGTGTCATGTTTTCGTAGGCTTGCTTTGTGTCAGTCGCGTCATCCTTTTTTTCATTTTATGTTATTTGTTGCTTGACTCCGTAACCCAATGGATACTAAGGCACTTAGAGATTTTGGATTCTACTACCTTAACTCATTTCCATGATCAAAGGCAGTTCCCAAGCCAGAGCCAACTGTTTTCTTCAATTTTGAATTCTCAAAATTAGACAACCCATATGAAATTTTGCTTAAAATTTCTTCATAAATCTCTATGGCATGCATTTCATGGCACCAAAATTCTCCATGATCAAAGGCAGTTCCCAAGCCAGAGCCAACTGTTTTCTTCAATTTTGAATTCTCAAAATTAGACAACCCATATGAAATTTTGCTTAAAATTTCTTCATAAATCTCTATGGCATGCATTTCATGGCACCAAAATTCTCCAATTGAATTGTGCAGCCATTGGTATCCATCCTATTTTTCCTTGTGTGAAATTTGGGAACATTTTGACATGTTTTTCCCCTTGTTTTGTCCAATTTCAAGATTTTTGACCACCATTGCAAATAGGGATCTTTGTGTGTTAGGGCACATTTTTCGAGGTGTTGAGGTTGTAAAACTTTGGATTTTAATTGATGGTTCCCTTGGGTATCCTTTCATCAACTCCCCTTTCTGTTTTTGTAAATTTTTGAGTCATTTTTCTTATGTTTTTTGCCAATTTCGGGTTTTTAAGACAACACAGCAAAATAGGAAGTTTTAAGTCATAAAGCAAAAATTGCTAAAATGTCAAAAAGTTCCTATTGTGCTTTAAGTGAAATTGTTAAAGTGCCAAAAAGTTCCTATTGTACTTTAAGTAAAATTGCTAAAGTGCTAAAAAAACCCGATTTTTGCTTAAGTTGTCAAAAGTTCCTATTTTGTCAAAATGAAAATTGTTAAAGTGTCAAAAAGTTCCTATTTGGCTTAAATGACAAAATAAAAATCGCTAAGTTGTCAAAAAGTTCCTATTTCTCCCATGAGTAAAAAAGAAAAGTTGCTGAAAGAGTCTAAAAACCCGATTTTGGTTTTTTTTGTGCTTTTTTCACTTTTCTTTGAGCTCAAAAAACTCGATTGGAGAAGTTCAACCCATTTTGAAGAGCAGTTTGAATCTGATTTTGTTTGTCTCCCTTCTTTCATGGTGTTTCAATTAAATTTTAGCAACGAAATTGGACTTTCAGTTGTAATAAATTAATGTCTTCATCTTTTGTTGAGATTATGCAAGTCATTTAGGATTTTCATCTCCATTTTTACTTTCAGCTTCTCTTCTCCAAGGTATATTGTTTGCTTTCCTTTTGTTTTATTTTCTCATTCTCTTTTTATCTAATCACGTTTGTGCTTAGTCATTTTTTATTTATTTTCTGGTTTTTGTGTTTTTATCAAATGCCATGGTGAGACATTTCTGAAAAATGTGTTTTTGAGAGCAAATCACAATTTCTAAAAAAGATGTCTTGAGTAAAAAACGTGTTTTTTATCTTTTCCCTTGCCATTGTCTCACTCGTCTCCATTTCTCATTTCCATTTGCCTTCACCTAGTTCGCCTCATTCATTTCATTCATCTCATTTACCTTCATTTTGATAAATCATCAAATCCTCTTTGCCATTTTCGCAAGAATGATGATTTGTCTTGATTTCGGGTTTTCATAGTTTGACAGCAAAATAGGAATTTTCGATCAAAAGTGCAAGTAGAGGTTTCAAAAAATAAAAACTTGCAATGACCTTTCATTTTTCCTAGCTTGCACTTAAAAATTGCAATGTGCCCCAAAAATCCCGACTGCACTTAAAAATTGCAGTCAGCCTTCCAAAACCCGAAATTGAGCTTTGGCCTCACTTTTGCAGCCCCTTTGTCTCATTCTTGCTAGTCTTGTTTGCACACATGACTTACCAAATCAATAATATAAGGCATAGGCCTTATTTTTCAAGCAAATTCCAAGGCTGGAGAAAGATACAAAGAAAGTACAACATCAATGATCTGTAGTAGCATGAGGACATCATTGAAAGAGGATGACAACAAAATACAATGTTCTATGTCAAGGGGTAGTTAAATCAAGTTGCAGTATAGATTTATGAAGATGAAGACGCTCCTAGTGATGTCTAGAGAGCTAGGAAAGTGACAAAGCCATACAAGAAAGTGAATAAGTGGCAGGAATGTTTGATTGAGCATAGAATGCTTTCAAAACAGAGATGGAAGAGTGTTTTCCAAACAGCAGCATGAAGACCCAATCAAGGATGATGTAGTTTAAGTCGTGTCTTCAGACACTTAGAATAGTTTCAATTATGTACTTGTAATTTAGTTTTGACAAATTACGTGTAAAATGAAAAATTGTAATTGCAAGTAATCATATCACTTGCAAAGTTGTAAAATATAATTACATGTAAATCCTTACAAGACAAATCACAATTTGGCTTGTAATGTTGAATAAGTCAATTGCAATTAGTTAGCTGTTGCGAGATTTTCTCAAGTTTGTTGAGATCCTCCCACCTTTTTCTCAAGGCCTCTCTCCTATAAATACTTGAGGAGGTCTATTGTAATCTTTATCTTTTGGCAATGCAACAAAACTCTGCCAATTTGTATGTGCACTCTAAGACTTTGAGCTTAGATGTAAATCTGATTGCAATTAATAAAAGAGGCAAATTGCTTTCAAACTTTGTGTTGATTCAAGGTGTTATGTGACGACATTTTCTACATATTGATTGTGAGTTTTGTGGTGTTATACAAGAGGGATTCAATCTTAACTTTGCAGACTTTGAGCTGTTATTGCATTTGGAGTTTTAGATTGGTTTTCAGATGTGATACTACAAACTTTGAGTTGTTTGTCACATTTGAAGCTATTGTAGAACGCTCAAGCAAAGGGGGTAACTTGTAGACTTTGTGCTGCTTTTATTTTCTATGTTTGTGCATATAAAGTGCATCATGTAATTAGACTTTGAGCTGCTACATATTGTACTTGGTTACCAGAAAACCATCTTAAAGAGGTTGATAGGAGAGTAAGTTGTCAAAGACTTTGAGCTTTCGATTTGTTTCCCATCCCAGAGGAGCAACGGAGGACTTTGTGCCTTCATGGAAACTTTGCTTCTTTCTTTACTTCATTAATCATTTATGCTTTCAATTGTGATTCTTTTTTTGAAATAAGAGAAAAGGATAACTGTCTTTTTTGGAAAAAGAGAACAAGACAAGAGTTTCACCCAGGTTTAGAATAGATTTGTAGCTAGAATTAATTTCTGAATTGGTAAAATAGAAAGCGAAGGGGGAGCCTTCCCTTTGAAAATAGGAGAGTTTATCTCACATACTGTGACTGAAACCACAATTTTGTACGCTTTCCCAAGTATACAAAATTTTCAACCAACAAAATAGTATTATATTATGTGATGATGTTGATTTCCATGTTTCATTTGCTATTGAAGAATATGGAGAAGAATGCATGGAAATATTTAATTTTCATGAAATAGTAGATGCAAATTTTGGGGAGGATGTTATAGGTGGGTTTTCATGGAGGAATACGGTTAGTGGTGGAATGTATTCCACAAAGGAGAAGAGGAGAATAGAAAGCATTTGGTGGAGGAGTTCGAGCTATGGTGGACATGAGTCCACAAGGGGGAGAAATAAGAGAATGCAGTATAGTTGGAGGGAGATGGTGTGTGTTCTGGAAAAGTGTTGGAAAAAGAGGAAGAAGACATAGCTTGGGCACTTTGGATAGCGATGGAGTTCGTTGTAGGTTGCACTCAACCTAGAAGAGTAGTCTGACTACTCAACTCCACCATTGTGATCCTATCCTCACAATCTTCCTACCCAACGTGTTCGATGCAGGAGCATCTGGGCGAATTAGCAATCAACATCAGCAAGGTTGGAGAAATAACTTGTAGTTTGCTTATGAGAGTTGCACAAGAAAGAGTGTAGAAAATTACCTTGTGAAGAGAAGAGTAATAGAAGAAGAGAAAAGGGATTTTTTAGGTGTCAAGGCAGCCATGAGAGCTACATAATGAAGAGAAAATCAGATTTTAAAAAATGAATGAAGCCAAGAAGGTTTAGAGACATGAGGATTTGAAGACTCATAAACATGATGTGTCTAGAAAAGCTTGTAATTTTTTTGAATTTTAGTCAATGTTGAATCCTCCCTATATGTAATTAATCTTGAGAAATTTTCATGTATGAATTTGTATGTTTGTAAGTTTGTGTTGTGTAGTAGAGAGTCTCTTCATTAAAAAAAAAAATACCGTTTAAACAATTTAGTAGTTATGCTACCGAAATTCCTTTGAGCGCACATCCAAGTCAATCAACTAGGGGCAATCTATGCATCAAGGGCTTCATGATGCTTGGTTTTCATTGAATTCCTTGAAGGTTTAAGCTCTTTTATGCCCTAATTTGGTTGTTGCTTGATATTTGTGTTTTGATTGGATTTTAGTAGTTAAATCATTCACTTTGAGCGCAAATTTCACTACACACATTATATTTAGAAAACATATTTTATTTTTCATTGTAGTTATAACAATTTATTAGATAATAAAATTATTTGGACTCTATTCTACACAAAATAGAAAATACTTGTTAATATTTGTAATTTCTGAAAAAAATGTTTAATCTTTCTAAATAGACTCGTCCTTTCATCAAAAACACCTTATTTTTCTATTTACAATTGTGCTTTTACAATTATGCATTTCAATTGTTAATGCATTCTTGTCTGTTTCTCTTACTACAATACAAATACGGCCCAAAACACAAGACAAGTACTAGCCAGTACATGGAACTTGTTTATTTTTTATTGTAATTAAAATGCTTCAATTTTTTTTTTAAGTAGTCATTTGTCAATGATTATTTTTATTTTTTATGCAACGTAATCATTGAAGGGGAAGCCTAACAAGCTAAATGGACAATGGTAGATTGCATTCTTCTATAAGGTTAGGAATTGGACATGCAAGCTATTAAGATTTAAGTGAAGAAGTATAAAAAATACTTATGTTTAAGTTTTGTTGATGTAGTTATGTATTAACGTGAATTTACGCCCCTCGTGCAAATCCCCTTTTTATCCTTTAACACCTTAGAAAATCAAAAGCAGAGGTTTATTCCACTTAAGCCCATTCCTTGCACTCCACTTGGCCCCTTTTTTGTGTGTCTGTGGGGGCGTTTCTGTCAGAGACGCTCATGCGGCGTGGAGATGATTGTGCGACGCGCAGACGCGACGCACTTACGTCTTTGGCAGATTCCTGCGGCTGAGACAACAGAGGCGTTACATTTTTGATTGGAAGTCGAAGAGTAATGCCCCTCTTCAGCTAGCCGACCCGAACATGGCCGTTTTTTGCCTTCTCTTTCATATTTTTGACCATTCCATCCATTCCTAAGTTCTCAACATAAGTTTTTGCAAGTGTGGGCACTCTTTGAGAATTCACTTCCAAGCTTTGTGGCAACATCCTTCACTCCATTGCAGCAACTCAACACTCCGTCACTCCAACAGGGCGAGTATAGGACATACACCGTGGAAAGAGAGGTTTGAGTCCCTCTCGTTCACTCCTCCACAAGCCTTGAGTGCTTTGGTAGGAGGCAGTAAAGCTCGTCCCTTCTCTCCTTTTTCCTTTGATTGGGTAAGCACTTACTGTTTTGTAGTGTTTCTTGCGTACGTAGCTTGTAGTTCTTTCCTTTATCATTATTTCTATCATATCATACTTGGTTGTCCGTGGAGGTAGAAACACCAAGACGAGGGTCTGACTGAGGCAGGCCCCTATACAGCCCCAACAACTTCTCCCTTCTATGTGTGCGAGTAAAGAGAGTCCAGAGCAAGCTGACAAGGAGAGAATTCTGGGAGATCATCTTCATCACCTTGGTGGTGATACGTTTCCTTTATCGTATTCATATTTGTATTTCATTTATTTTAATCTCATTCTACCATTTTAAACATTCCTAGACTAGGCTAGTAGTCTTCCTTTTGAATTATAATCCCATCTCTTTGGTTCTCTGGCCATACGGACGCTAGCGCACCTGTGAGATGCCAACACACCGCACTGTCATCTTGGAAATGCACTTTCGTCCTTAGATAGAGAGTTGCTTGAGGTGCGAGTCTGATTCTAAAGGCCTAACTCATCTAGTCCCCTTCCAACTTTCGGGATTGCAGAGTGATCGAAGGACGCATCGTCCTCATCATTCTCATCCTCTTCATCCTAACTCCCTTTTAGCTGAGGTGAGTTAGGGCAGCCTTTCCACTCTTGGCCTTCCATGACCTGGGGCCTTGCAGTGGGTGATCCCCCTCTCTCACATTTTTGGTGAACCCGACGTGAACCAACGTCTATCCTTTTTTCGGTGTTCTCAACTTTTTCTTTTATATCCCTTGGTCATTGTATTCTTGTGAATCTTGAAAGTTTATGAGCTTCACGACCCAATCCATGACCTTTAGACATATTGTTTGGAGAAGTCTGTGACACCTTCCGATGGAAAAGATGAAGGTCTCCTCTAGCTTCACTACTGGCCTTTTCTCCAGTTCTGCGGTTGGGTTGTCCACACAGGAGCAAGTATCACGAGGCGAATTTAGGTTTATTGACGAAATCGATCACATCGCTACTCCTCCTGTGTCGCTGACCTCTTCATACGTAGATGAGCATGAGGCCATCTGTATCCCCTTCAAGTACATCACTAGTCTCGGCAAGGGGTTAGGTGCGTTAGAAAATCACCTAGAAGGCAACCCAAAGTTGGCTCGGGTTGCTAAGGTGATCAACAAAATAAGATACATGGTGGAAAAGGACCGGACAGGTGTAGAACTCTTGGCTAGTCTCGCTGATCTGGCCAAAGCATGTGCCCTCTCGAGTCTTGGTCGCACGATACGAGGTGGCATCTTCGAGGAATGAAAAAGGCAACTAGAGATGTCAATGCCTCCTACATCTGTGTATATGGCTGACGCGGTCCCTTCGGTCAATATACCCTCTTTTTCTATAAGTTTGGACATTGTCAAAGTAAACAAGAACCCTTTTGGTTTCCACTTCACCCCTTCTGTCACCTCCAGTGGTGGAGGATTTGGCGGAATTATGGGTGGAGGCTTTGGCGGCGGGAACTTCGGAAGTGGAGGTGGCATTGGTGGAAGTGGTGCCGGTGGAAGTCATGGTGGTGGCTTCGGCTCTAGCGGTGGCTCCAGTGGAAGTCACATTGGTGGTGGTGGCATTGGTGGCGGTTTCGGCGGTGGCTCTGGAAATGGTTCCGATGGCCCTTTGTCTTCTAATGACCCTATCCTGAATAGCCTTCTTCAGAATATGGGGAAGATGTAGAATCAATTGGCGAACTTGTCCCAGGCCTCAACTCAACCTATCTTTCAACCTTTCTCTCAACAAAGCCCATTGTTGGTTGCTATTCTAAACACTCCATTCCTGCTAGGGATGGGGATTCCCAAATTTGAGAAATACGCTGGTAAAGGGGACCCGCAAACACATGTGTTCGCCTTTAACGCCTTGTGCACTTATTTCTTCCATCAAGATGCATTGATGGCTAAACTATTTCTCTGATCCCTCAAAGACACAACATTGGATTGGTATAGTTCTTTACTCGATAACTCCATCTTCACATTCGATCAGCTTGTGAACCAGTTCTTGTGACAGTTCCAAGCCAATATCGGACGGAAGATGACCTTCTCAGACCTTGTTCGGTGCAAACAAGGGGACAATGAAAAGGTTACAGACTTTATAGCACGATACCAAGCACTCTTCTCACAAATCTCGTATCCATTACCCGACTCAGACATGCAGAAGGTCTTCATAGGGAATTTACAGAGACGTTGGCAAGAGAAATTCGCCCTCATGAAGTATCCCTCTTTCGCACATCTGTGTGCGGCTCTACGAGAATATCAGTAGACGATGGTTCAGTTTAGGAGTTCCTCCTCACGCTCCCGTCTTGAAGAGAGGTCTATCGTATCGATCTCTGGAAAAGGTAAAGTTGTCGCGAATGTAGTAGCCGTTGTAGATAACAACGGCCTCAGACGCAACCGAAAGTTCACGAAACTATTAGAATCTTATTCTTCCATTTTGCAGAAGTTAGTGAAGGATAATATCCTTACCCTACCACCTCCTAAACTAGTTAGAGAACCATACCCTAGCTGGTATTAAGAAAACATGTATTGTCAGTACCATCAAGTTAATGGACACGATATTGAACGTTGCATGTGCCTGTGTCATGAGATACAAGACCGCATCGAGGATGGTACTATCCGTCTTGATGGGAGTAAACACAATATGAACAAATCAGTGGCGAAAGCTAACAGTGATTTGCAGATATACGTGGATCCATTTCCGTCACATTCTACTAACATGATTATTGATCCCACTGATTCTACTTCTCACTCAGAGGCGTATGTTAACGTAGTTACTGTTACTCCCTCTCCTCATCTCGCAACTGGCTTGCCAGATGTTACATTTACCTCTCTAGACGTTCCAGGAAATAGCAAACCTTCATCGTTGTATATTCCCGCTTGCCTCAATGGCAACATTGTGACACGGGTTCTAGTCGGCCCCGCGAGTAGAGTGAATGTCGTAACGGAGGAGATGCTACTCTTGAATTCCCTACATAGGGAAGATTATGAAAAAACCAAATCCATCATCCATACACATGGTGGAATTTCTCTTAAACCTTATGGATTGATAGCGTTGTTTGTCCTAGTTGGACCTACGACTGTAGACACTGTCTTCGATGTCATTCCCGAGTCAGACCTGTTTAGAGTGAAACTAGGCATACCTTGGTTGGCTTCCATGAATGGGATCGCCTTTGTGGTTCATAAGTGTCTTAATTTTTCCCACGAGGGTGTCGTGCATGTAGTACATGATGCTGGATATCAACCTGTGGTATCCTGCGGAGGATATTCATTTGGATCACTTTTGACCCACTCTGGTCGGTCCACTCCTGCAAAGAACATACCTACTTTACAAAAACTATGCGAAGTACAAGACCAGGGGTAAGGGACAACCAAAGTTGACTCTTCCTGTAGTTGAGCAGCCTGCTACCTCCTCCTCCCAAAAAGGAAAGGAGAAGCTTGCTCCTTCCCGAGCTGGCTCATCTACTCCTCTTTCCTAGGAAGAGTATTGGATGAACAAGCCTAGGCTCCACCCGCTAAGTCCGATGATGCCTCCTTGGCAAAGGCCCAAGATTAGGATATCGGATCTCCCTAATGGGTCTCCAAGACCCTGGTATTATTTGTATGGTAGAAAGAAAGGTTCGCGGAGAGAGTTCGCCCCTCGACCTATTCCTGTTCCCCCAAACAAAAAAGGGCCCACCTCTAAGGTGGTAGAGTCAACTCCTCCCACCGTTTCTGAAACTACCTCTTTTGCTCCCATTTAGGAGTCTTCCCTTCCACTAGAAACAGTTGTGGAGGACACTCCCATGGCTGAGCAAGATCCTTCTGTCCCTTCCGTAGTTTCAGCTTCTGGTTCGAAGAGCCACAGAAACCGCCTTGTGTGCGAGCGTAAGCGTCGGAAAAAGGGCCCACCTCTAAGGTGGTAGATTCAACTCCTCCCGCCGTTTCCGAAACTACCTCTTCTGCTCCCATTCAGGAGTCTTCCCTTCCACTAGAAACAGCTATGGAGGACACTCCCATGGCTGAGCAGGATCCTTCTGTCCCTTCCGTAGTTTCGGCTTCTAGTTCAAAGAGCCGTAGAAACTGCCTTGTGTGCGAGCGTAAGCGTCGACGAAAGGCTCTCTTGGCCGAGCAAGCCTCCTTACAGAAGGAGGAGGAGAAGACCACACCTCCTATAGTGTCTTCCTCTCTCCCCCCTTTTGTCCCTGTTCAACCTAGTTTCGTACCTCTTTCGGCTCCCGTTGTGAGCACACTTGCACCTAGAAGGGTACAAGTGTTCATTGCTCCTTTGGCGGAGCCGCCCCTGCTGACTTCCGTTCTGAATGTCTTGCCCTTTCCGAAGCCTGTGGATATGGTGAACACTTCAGTTGTGTCCACTACAACTCTTTCCTCTTCTCCCTCAATCCTTGCCTCGTCTGTGGGGAGTTCACCTCCTCCGCTGAAGAAGAGGGTAGAGCACGGTCCCTCCAGTAATGGAGGACGTAAGAAGAACCCACCTCCTCCGAAAGATGGCCCCTTGCTGATTTGTTTCGTCCTAGTGACAAAACCGGCTCTAGCCTCCCCCGAGTTTGTCACTGCTCCTGAGTCCCTAGGTGAGCCTAGCAGTGAACCTTGGGTGCAAATTCCTCCGTCTGCTAAAGTAAGACATGGCACTCCTGTTAAGTGCATGTTCAATTTGGTGGATGAAGTTCTGACCCTATCAACGATCTTCGCTAGGTTGTTGACCCTGGACCCACAAGAGTTTAGCGACGGAGACCTTACAGGTCCCTTTGCATTAGCCCTTGTTGCAGGAGGATCAGAAGCTCCCCCTCTTAACATTACACCGTTGTAGGCTCGTCACCCTTCCTACGATGATCTAGAGTGGGAAGTTGATGACCTCTTGGTTGACTAGTGTTAGGGGGAGACCCTCTTCTTAATCTTTAGATTAGACATGTGTGTGTGTCATGACATGTGTTCCCTCGTGATCATGCTACATGTGCCTAGATGACCCTCGTCACCCCTATTGGTGCTTGGATACAGGCGTGGCGTTTGTGTTGTAAAACTTCCTCTATATGTATCTACATTCTTCCATGTTTGTGATTGACTTTCGATAAATTGGGGACGATGCAAAGCGTTGGGAGCATTTAGGCCTCCTTCCACCCAATTTTTTATTTTTACTTTGTCTTTCGTGCATTCTTCTTGATCTGGTTGGGGATTGATGATCTTTCGCCTCTTACCGCGATTAACTACTATCTATAAATAAACGCAGATCTGACCCCACGAAACCAGATCCCCCTATGCCCTTTGTGTGTGATCTATGTTCTTTCACTTTTCTCTTTATCTTTCTCTCTTCTTTGCTTGAGTTGTCCCTCTCATGTGTGAACGTTATTTCTATATTTTGTGGTCTTTAGAAAACACATTCATTGCCAAACGAATCTTTTCTCGAAGACCCTTCACACACTTCCTTATTTAGAATTGTATTCTTGACTTGAAACCCTAATGGAACATGTTTCCTTCATCATGGGTTCATAAAGAAAGGATTTGGAAATCCTCCTCTGAAGCGGGAATGGTCTTAGTCTTCCCATCGCATGAGCACACCTTCTTCCTTTCGAATTCCTTGATAAAGTGAACATCTTTCAAAAGGATTCCTTAATGATGAATTGATCTGAGAAGGAAGACATTAACTTTGGAACAGTGTGTCCCTTGAATGGACCCCTCTTCTTCATGTTGGGTCCCCAAGGGACCCCTTCGCAAATTTTCAAACAATTATTTAGCGTCTAGTCCGGGGGTAGCCTGACTAGACTGGTTTCACATTTTCGTGTCTAGTCCGAGGGCAGCCCGACTAGATCGCCTTTACATCTTTGTGTCTAGCTTGGGGGCAGCCCAACTAGACTTTACCTTTCAAACAACGTGTCCCTTGAGTGGACCCTCCTTCCTTTGAAGGGTTCCCGAGGAACGCCTTTGAAACTCTTACAACTTAGCGATGGTCTGTGTGATTGTCTGTTCACTGGCCTACACAACCGCTTCTTGATGTGTTCTATCTGTGGGTAAACATGTCACCACCCCTAACTTTGTGGAGTCCCCTCCTACTCGGTCTCCCTCATGTGAGAGTTCTTAGGGGATACCTTCCTTGCAGGTCTGCGGGTCTGTAAGGTGTTGTTCTTGGTTTCCTTCATGTGAGAGTTCTTAAAGGATAACCCCCCTTGCAGGTATGCGGGTCTGTAAGGTACTTTCATACTTCAACTTTATGGTTTCACGAAACTATGAAGCCCTTTCTTGCACTCCCGAGCTCGCTAGATCGTGCTTTGCTTCCTCGTCAGTTCAAGTATACATTTGTTACTCTATTACTTCTTTACTACTCTACCTTACCGAAGCACTCATCAGTGTTCGTGCTTGCTAAAGTGGGGGGAAAATGTATTCATGTGAATTTGCACCCCTAGTGTGAATCCCCTTTTTGCCCTTTAACACCTTAAAAAATAAGAAATGGAGGTTTATTCCGCTTAAGCTCGCTACATGCACTCCACTTGGCGCCTTGTTTGTGTGTCAGTGGGGGCGTTTCTGTCAGAGACACTCGAGCGGCGCAGAGATGACTGCACGGCGCGCAGACACCCGCATGGCACACTTACGTCTCTGGCAGATTCCTACAGTTGAGACACTAGAGGTGTTACATTTTCGATTGGAAGTCGAAGAGTAACGCCCCTCTTTGGCTAGCTGACCCAAACATGGTCGTTTTTTGCCTTCTCCTTCATATTCTTGATCATTCCATCCATTCCCAAGTTTTGCGATCTCAACAAAAGTTTTTGCAAGTGTGGGCACTCTTTGAGCATTCACTTCCAAGCTTTGTAGCAACATCCTTCACTCCATTGCAACAACTCAACACTCCGTCACTCCAATAGGGTGAGTACAGGACATACATTGTGGCAACAGAGGCTTGAGTCCGCTAACACCTTAAAAAATAAAAAACGGAGGTTTATTCCACTTAAGCCCGCTACTTGCACTCCACTTGGTGCCTTGTTTGTGTGTCGGTGGGGGTGTTTTTGTCAGAGACACTCGAGCGGCGCAGAGATGACTGTGCAGTGCACAGACGTCCGCATGGCACACTTACGTCTCTGGCAAATTCCTATAGCTGAGACACTAGAGGCATTACATTTTCGATTGGAAGTCGAAGAGTAACGTGCCTCTTCGGCTAGCTGACCCAAACATGGCCGTTTTTTGCCTTCTCCTTCATATTCTTGACCATTCCATCCATTCCCAAGTTTTGCGATCTCAACAAAATTTTTTGCAAGTGTGGGCACTCTTTGAGCATTCACTTCCAAGCTTTGTAGCAACATCCTTCACTCCATTGCAACAACTCAACACTCTGTCACTCCAATAGGGTGAGTACAGGACATACACTGTGGCAACAGAGGCTTGAGTCCCTCTCGTTCACTCCTCCACAAGCCTTGAGTGCTTTGGACGGAGGCGGTAAAGCTCCTCCCTTCTCTCCTTTATCCTCTGATTGGGTAAGCACTTACTATTTTGTAGTGTTTCTTGCATACATAGCTTGTAGTTCTTTCCTTTATCATTATTTATATCATATCATACTTGGTTGTCCATGGAGGTGGAAACACCAAGACGGGGGTCTGACTAAGGCAAGCTCCTATACAACCCCAACAACTCCCTTCTGTGTGTGCAGGTAAAGAGAGTCTGGAGCAAGCTGGCAAGGAGAGAATTCTGCAAGATCGTCTTCGTCACCTTGGTGATGATACGTTTCCTTTATCATATTCATATTTATATTTCATTTATCTTAATCTCATTCTACCGTTTTAAACCTTCCTAGATTAGGCTAGTAGTCTTCCTTTTGAATTAGAATACTGTCTCTTTGGTTCTCTGGCCGTATGGACACCAACGCACCTGTGAGACGCCAACGCCGCGTTGTCATCCTAGAACCGTGCTTCTGTCCTTAGACAGAGAGCTGCCTGAGGCATGAGTCTGATTCTAAAGGGCCAACTCATCTGGTCCCCTTCCAACTTTCGAGATTGTAGAGTGATCGAAGGACACGTCGTCCTCATCATTCTCATCCTCTTCATCCTAACTACCCTTTTGGCTGAAGTGAGTTAGGGCAGCCTTTCTGCTCTTGGCCTTCCGTGACCTGGGGCCTTGTAGTGGGTGGTCCCCCTCTCTCACAAGTTCATAGCTTTTGATTTTGATTTGGTTTGCTAATATTAGGGTTCATAAGTTCTAGTCCCACCATTTGCTTGCACAAACATCATAAAAATAAAAATAAAAAAAGGTCCAGAGTTCAAGTCCTACTGGAGACGTTTACATTTTTTAAATGGATGGGATGTGCCAATCCAAGTGGATGAAGATGGAGGTGGCAAGGACTCAATAGATGGGCTTATGGAAGCAAAATTATTGTGGGATTATTCTCATCTTTTCTCAAATTTTACCATCCACAACATGACATATTTTAAGGATTTTGCTAATTTTTTACAAATTGTCACATTCATAGGTGGTTATTTTCATGTTTCTATCAAATTACTCTCTAAATGTATTGCCTTTTGTTGATTTAGGTAAATCTCCAAAAAAAAACTAACCCATCATAAAATATTTTGCATATATTTTCAAGATATTTTTAGTAGTAAAATAAATTTTTAAAGGCATGTCTCATATAACATTTATAAGAAAATCTAAACTATCACTTTCTTTCAACTAAACATTCAAAAAAAATAAAAATTATTATTTTGTTTCAATTTAAATATTACTCGAAATTCTTACTTCTCACTACGTTTCAATGAAAATATTAAAAAAAACCCTTCATTATCACTTTTTGTCAACCAAAAATATTTCATTAAAAATTGAATTGTGCATCTAATAAAATTTGTGTTTGTTTTGGAAGAAAAAAAAAAGAATAATATGACTTTGACTGAATGTTTTGAATTTTTAAGTTATGCTTTGATAACAATTGTCAAAAGGCAACCCTGGACAAGCTGGCATGAGTGGTCGGCTTAGGAACCATAAATGTGAGTGTATTATGGCCTATGGGTTGAATATGGGAATTTGTTCCAATAATAAAGCGGACGCTATGGCTGCTTTGGGGGGCCTTAATTTATTAAAGGAATTGGGGTACTGTAAGGTCATTTTAGAAGGGGACTCAAAGCTTATTGTGGATGTCATTAATGAAGAAGCCACACCTCCTTGGGAGTTGAAAAATATATTAGATAAATGCCAAGTTGTTAAAAAGTCTTTTGATTATTGTAGAGTGCAACATGTGTAGAGAGAAGGAAATAAAGCGGCTGATTGTGTGGCCAATGTGGCGCTGAGCTATAGAGGTTTGACTAGATGGACCTATGGGAATATTCCAAACTTTGTTAGAGGAGTGATTCTAAAGGAAAAATTTGAAAATGATTATAAGTTGCAAAATTAAAAGTGTTATGTTTGGCCGGATTGAAGAGTACCAAGTGGGGCTTTTCGACTTTCTTTGTAATGATGATATGGTTGGTACGAAGATATATTGGAGGATCTTGGCTGAAAGTAACATTAATAAACCTCTTGTCATGAAGGTTACGAATTATCACATGAAGATTTTATTTTTGCTTAGGGATGTCATATCTATGCGTGTGGATGGGCCTAGTGTCAGCATTTCTAGCATTCCTAATGTGGCGAAAGGAAAGGATATTAATGGGAAGATTTATTTGTGTAAGATTAATGATGGCTTTCTTGCCCCGAGAAATGTGTTGTGGTAGGTTTCTAAAAGAAACTTCTCAATTCTTTTTTATTTACTTGCTAGTGGTGTCTTCTGGTGCAAGTGTAAGTTTTGCATTCTGAGAAATAGGAAGGTGGTGTGGGAGACTATGAAGAAGAGTGCCAAGTAGATTAAAAATTTGCAGAAGAGCAAAATGGGTGGGCTGAGGAAGAGGACGAAACCACCGAACCATCAAGCTTTGCAACAAAATGTGGACTTATGGAAGATGTTTGTTGAGGTTTGTATGGTTCCCTTCTTCCAAGCCCTGAAGGGATACAATGAGAACCTAATGACAAAATTCACTAATTCCTGGAAGAATGGACATGTTTCTATTGGTGTTGTTAAATTTGAAGTCATGACTAGATTAATTGCGGAAGCCACTAGGTTGCAGAACTAGGGAATCAAAGTGGCCAAAAGAAGTGTTGTGGATTATCAGATGTACATCGACAAATTCCTTCATGATAGGGAGAGGCTTAAAAGGTTTCAAAATGGGTATGCTAGACTGGATCTTCCTCCTCCTTTTTCCTTAGTTTGTTTATTATGAGACATTTCACTTTGGAAGGTCGGTACATGTCGGTTCATGCGTACCACTTTCCCCTGCTTAACCACATTCGGCATGGGGAAAGAGTCAATTTTCCTTTTTATTTGTTGTCCTCCATGCAACTCCATATAGAGAAAGGTGTGAGCCCTCCTCTCCACCAGAGCCTTATGCTCACTCTCTATAAATATGCCTTGGTTTTGAATCCCCATGGCAATCCTCCTGCTGGTAGAAATGATAATCCTGGTCGTCTTGAAGAGGTTAATGATGAACAGGCTTAGTATGAAAACCTTGGTGTGGTTGATATCCCGGTTGTGGACCCTATTCCCCGTTTGCCTCTTGCTGTTGTTGCTAGAAGAGTGCTTTTAATTGCTAAAAGCCAATCCCTTGTTGCCAATGTCTCCAATCCTTCTGCCCCTATTTCTCAAAAAAGTGAGGAAAAACGTACCTTTGAAATTGAATTGATAAGAGCCACACCTGAAAAAAGGAAGCATCCCCTCTGTTGCTTGAACTCCCCAAAGCTAAGAAACCTAGATGTGAAGTCAATATTAGGGATGCTATTAACATTTCAGAGGAAGGGACCAACTATGAGGAGGAGAAAGAGCCTCGACATGGCTAGGGAAGTGGAGGGAGTAGAGGCAAACCATCGACTAGGTTGGCCAAAGTGGCCTCGAGGGAGAAAAAAAGGGAAACAAAAGTTGTCTGCCAATGAGGAGGATCTGGAGTTAGAAGATTATGAGGCCCAAGAGGATGAAGATTCTAAGGACCAAGATTTTGAGGATATGGCTGTAATGTCCCCGTCTCAAGCCTGATCTTTTCAGTGACCGTTGGCCTATTCCGGAGACCCGTAGGCTAGTCGGAAGGTAAAATTAGGGTTTCCTATTTTGATGGAAGTTCTTGCTCGGAGTTGGTTGTTTCAATGGCGGATTCTTTCTGGGTTTTCAGAGAGCTTCACAGTGGTATGTTCTTCAGGGCATTCTGAGCATCTTCAGGAATTTACTATTTTTAGTAAATTCTATTCCGGGAAGTAAACAGGTTGGTCTCAAGCAGTTGACTTTCCTCTTCAGCTGATTCAATTGGCGTATTCAGATTCTGGCCTCGGGATGCAGTTTGAGGTGATAAGCTGAATTATTTTGAAGAAGTTATGTTTAATGTTATATTTTAACATTGACCTTTGGCCTAGCAACTTTACCTTAAGTTGTTTTTAAAAGAGGTTCTTTATGGGTGGGCACCTCATTAAAGGAATTGATTATATTTCTTATTAAAAGATTTATTTCCCAAGCAAAAGTGGACACCATCTTCAATGAAGGAATAATTTAATAATTAAAAGTCAAAATTGCAGCTAGAAGGAAATGACGCCATTGGTTGAAGGATTAGGGTTTGACTCTTAAGAGAAGGTTAGGGTTTCGAGAAGAGTCAACCGAAAATTATAAAAGGAAGACTTTGATCCTCAATTCATTATCTTTTGTCTACAGGAATGTTATGCTGCCGGATTGGCTGTGGGATTGCTTCGAGGAATGAAAGCCTCCTAGCTTGGCATTGCTTCTCGCTTGCAAGATAGCGACTAGTGGTGATATAGTGTAGTTTGAATGATTTGTAGTGAAGTTGGTGCATTGTAGTCAGTGTTTGGTATTGTAGATCAATTTATGCATATTAGAGAGATTTTGGAATTTCATTTTTATCTACAGCAGTTTGATGTTTTTATTCATAAGTCCAAAAATACAAAAAAAGTCATTATGGGTATTGTCTAAATCTATGTGTTTGTAAGGGGCGACTCATTTCTCCAAGTTGCAGATTTTTTGGAGAAGCTTTGAATTTTTAATGTGAAATCGCCCTTCTTGCTGGGCTGTACTTTCCAGATTTTCCTTGGGATTGGTGCATTAAATACATAGAGTCTTTTGTTTAGCTTTCAGTGTCCTATCTTGGTCGCTATCTTATTAGGGTCATATTGCATTTCGTCTCGTGAAATTTGAATGGGTTTGGAGTGAGTTATGAGTAAAATTGTGAGTTTCAAGGCTGCTGTTCATGCATAAGAAAAACAGGACTGTCATAAATCAGTTTGTGAAGTTGGTCCTATTAATTACAGTTTCGGGTCTAATCTTTATTATTCAGTGAAGGAAGTTATATTTAATATTGCAGCTCTCTCTAACTCTCGATTCACGATCATAGCAAGGCATTATCTTTTATATTGTAAGCTAACAGTAGTACTGACAGCCATTCTTAATCTTGCTTTATCATGATTTGTAATGCTCATCTTTACATTCTGTAATCGCATTTGTATTTCATTTATCTCCGTATTGGATTGAGTAGCACATACTTGGTGTTGAGTTTGCTTTCAGTTTACTAGATGATAGGGACCCTCTGACCACATGCTTGTTGTTCACCGACACATTTCTTGGTTAGAGTTCTTGTACCAGCATTTCCATTAAGATCCTCTGACCATATGCTTGCCATCACTGGCGCCATTCTTGGTTAGAGTTCCTTCCGCTCTGTTCTGCTTTTCAGATCCTCTGACCAATGCTCACACCTTGCCCACATTGGGATCCTGGTGTACATTCTGGTTAGAGTTGCTTCAGCATCGTTTTGGTTTTGGGCTAACCTTAACGGGTGCGTATTGTTTGTAACTTGCAACTGAAAAACGAAAAAAAAATTGGCTTGGTTTATTTCAGTGGTATCAGAGCCAAGATCTTGCCATCCTATGAACAAACTGTCTATGAGTGACAGAGAAAAGAGGTACATTGCAAGGGAAGACAAGAAGGTTGGAAAACAGTTCCAGCCCTATCAGGCTCCAGAAGGTCAGACAGCTTCAAAAGTCTTGAGGGCTCATTGGGAGTCTTCTCAGGAAACAGACATGGCAGAAGGTGAGAGATCAGTTGGGGGTAACGAGAGGGTTACCAGCAACATAGATGATAGTGGAAAGGGAAGAGAGAGATCCATCAGTCCGGGACAAAGATTTGAAAGAAAGATGGATGCCTTAATGGATATGGTATCGCTCATGATGGGGAAAGTGGGCCAGAACACCATTCCACAGAACAACATTGGGCATAGAGGAGAGCATAGTGCTTCCAACCAGCATGATGGACATGCTGCTCAGCATACTTCAAACAACACATATATTTCTTCCAGGCCATTCAAACCCACCTTCTTGGCACCTGTAAACACTCAACCAGATCCTGAAGAAAATGCTTCATTCGTGGAGCAGTTGAGGCTTGGCAGTGCGGAGTATGATTCTCTCCCTAACGACATCAAGATGGATATGTCCTATAGTGACTTTATGGATCATAAAAGAAAAAATAAAGGACAAGGGAGACATTATGAGCAAAGAAGAACACCAGTGCAAGGGGACTTGTATCAAGCTGTCAACAAGGTTATACTTCCACACTATGACGGGAGTGATAACAGTTCAGCCCAAGCTTGGATACAGAAGGTGGATAACTATCTAGCTCTCAGACCCATGGCAGAAGAAGAGGCGATCAAGTTCGCTACGTTACACCTTGATGGGGTGGCGCATGAGTGGTGGTACCATGGCCTAGTTACCTTGGGTCATCGGTCTATCACAACTTATGATGAGTTCACCAATAGGCTCATCGAGAGATTTCAGAAAAAGGATCCTGAAATTCATTTCAGAGAATTGGCGCAGTTGAGGCAGTATGGCACAGTTGATGCCTACATAGCGGAGTTCCAGAGACTCTCAGTCATGGTCACTGGAATCACGGAGAGGCGATTGGTGATCCTTTTCAGTGAAGGATTGATGCAACCACTCAAGGGATGGATTAAAGCTTTTGATCCACCCTCCCTACAGGAGGCCATGAAGAAGGCAAGAAACATGGAGTGGGCTGCTCCTAAGGCAAAGTTTCAATCCAATCCACCCTTTCACAAAGGGGATAAAGGAAAAAGACCTCATCAAAGACCTCCTTCGAGACCTCAGCACAAGGAGTTCAAACAACATAATCCTCATGTCACAAGATTGGATCCAGAGACAGTGAACGAACTTAGAAGAAAGGGGTTATGTTTCCGGTGTAGGGAAAAATGGTCTCAAGATCATGTTTGTCGAAAGGGAGTTAAATTTAATCAGATTGAGTACTGTTTAGCTGGTGAAAGTGATTCTGATTTTTCAGACCAGCAATCTGATTTTGAAGATACTGAAATGGAAAGAGTTCCAGAAGAGTCTGAAGATGAAAAAGAAAGTGGAGTTATTTTGGCTCAACTTTCGAGCTTTCAAAGAAATGAATCCTTCAAGGTTCGAGGGCTGATTATGGGGCAGCGAATAGTTGCTTTGATTGACACTGGAGCAACACATAACTTCATTGATGAAGTTGTGGTGGCAAAGAAGGGGCTGCAAATAGAAGAGTTTGAAGGCTTCAAGGTCATGGTTGCTGATGGATTCCACATCTCATGCACCAAGAAGATCTCAAACATGACTATGCAATTGGGAAACTATGAAGTCAAGGACGACTTCTATGTGGTTAACATTGGAGATACGGATGCCGTTTTATGCATTCAATGGTTGTGTTCACTGCGAGAGATCTCCTTAAATCCACAAACTATGGAGCTTAAGTTTCAATCCGATGGGAAGAGGGTAGTACTAAGAGGAATGTCCAATGGGGGTCCTCGGGTTGTGTCATTCAAGAGAATGGCAAGGCTAGTTCGTCATGATCAAGTTGAGTGGGCTGCAGAATGTATGATCCTTCTTGCTAGTCCGGTTGACACTAAGAGAGACTATCCTCCTGATGTGCAGTCTTTACTCACAAAGAAGAGCAAGGTATTTGCTGATTTACCTCCTGGACCACCACCTAAACGGGGTTCAGAGCATATCATAGAGCTCAAGGAAGGAGCTAAACCAGTTATTACAACTCCATATCGGTACCCTAAGAAGCAGAAGGATGATATTGAGAAAAATATTCAGGAACTCTTGGAGATGGGTTTCATTCGCCCAAGCAAGAGCCCCTTTGCTTCAGCAGTGGTTCTTGTGAAGAAGAAGGATGGTACCATGCACATGTGTGTGGACTATCGTGCTTTGAATCAAAGCACCATCAAAAACCGATACCCCATTCCACGGATAGATGAGCTCATTGATGAGCTACATGGAGCCAAGTTCTTTTCGAAGATCGATTTGAGATCGGGTTACCACTAGATTAGAATGAGGGGATCTGATGTTGAGAAGACAGCTTTCAGATGCCACTATGGCCACTTTGAGTTTCTAGTCATGCCATTTGGATTGACTAATGCTCCTGCTACCTTCCAGTCATGTATGAACCGAGTTTTTCAGAAGCAGTTGAGAAGGTTTGTGTTAACATTCTTCGATGACATTTTGATTTTTAGTAAGACCTGGGAGGATCATCTCAAGCATTTGGAGGAAGTGCTTAGCATCCTGGAATCAGAGAGCTTGTTCGCAAAAGCATCCAAATGTGAATTTGGAATGGAGGAGTTACTATACCTTGGTCACATAATCAGTGTTGAGGGAGTGAAGGTGGATCCTAAAAAGATCAAGGTAGTAGGTGATTGGCCACCCCCTGAAAACTTGACTCAGTTGAAAGGTTTTTTGTGTCTTTGTGGTTTTTATCGGAGGTTTGTAAAAGGTTACTCACAAAATGCTACTCCTCTTACTGATCTCACCAAAAAGGGAGCTTTTTGTTGGTTAGAAAAGGCTCAAACTATTTTTGACAAGTTTAAGAAGATCATGAGTTCTTGTCCGATTTTGGCTATCCCGGATTTTTCCAAGCCTTTCGAGCTACAATGTGATGCATCCAGTGAAGGAGTTGGGGCTGTCTTAATGCAAGACAAACATCCTATTGTATTTGAGAGCAGAAAACTGAGGGGTTTTGAAAAAACATACTCTATCTATGACAAGGAAATGCTTGCCATTATGCATGCATTAGCCAAGTTCAGGCAGTACTTGGTGGGAAACAAGTTCGTGGTCAAGACTGATCATAATAGCCTCAAACACTTCATGCATCAGAAGGATTTGAACGAGAGGCAACAAAAGTGGGTGAGTAAGCTTCAAGCTTACGACTTTGACATTGAGTATGTCAAAGGGAAAAATAATGTTGTGGTCGATGCTCTGTCAAGGAGACCCCATCTTAGCTCATTGTGTGAGCTTACTACGGATTGGAGGGACATGTTCCTTGCTGATTATGCCAAAAATCAGTTTGCAACCACCATTATTGAGGGTACTTTTCATGATGAAAGGTACAAGGTGGTTGAGGGGTTGATACACTATAAGGGGAGAATCTTTCTGGTGGCTGATTCTAAGCTTAAGAAGAAGATTCTATTGACATTTCATGACATTCCGCTTGCTGGTCACCAAGGATTTTTTAAGACATATAGGCAGATCCGAGAAAGATTTTCTTGGAAAGGATTGAAAGGAGAAGTACAACGCTACATTCAGGAGTGTCCTGTTTGTCAGATGAACAAGAATGAGCATACACTACCAGCTGGTTTGTTGCAACCACTTCCTATTCCCAATCAAAAATGGGAAAGCATCTCGATGGATTTCATCACAAGGTTACCCAAGGCCCAAGGGAAGGATTGTATCTATGTGGCAGTGGATAGGCTAACCAAATTTGCTCATTTCTTTGCCATTACCAGCTCTTTTTCTGCAGCCCAAGTTGCAGATCTGTTTTTTCACGAGGTGTTTAGGCTGCATGGGTTGCCAAAGAACATTGTGAGTGATAGGGACAGCAAGTTCCTAAGTACTTTTTGGCAAGAGGTTTTCAGAATGAGTGGTACTGTGCTCACTCCAAGCACTAGTTATCACCCCCAAACAGATGGACAGACTGAAATAGTGAACAAGTGGTTGGAAGGCTACTTGAGAAACTATGTATCGGAGCAACAAAGAGCGTGGGTTAAGTGGCTTCACATAGGGGAGTACTATTATAATTCTTCCTTTCATATGTCAATTAAGATGTCTCCTTTCTTGGCTCTCTATGGGTATGAAGCACCTAGCTTTGCTGATTTGGTGTTTGGTGATTGCAAAGCACCTCAAGCCAAGGATTTGTTGCAGCAAAGTCAAGACATCATGAAATCATTGAAGAATAATCTACAGATTGCACAGAATCAGCAAAAGATGTATGCTGATCAGAGGCGTGTTGAGCGTTCTTTAGAGGTTGGGGATATGGTTTATCATCGATTACAGCCTTACAGACAGTCTACTCTCAAGAAGAGTGGAGCTGAGAAGCTCAAACCTCGCTTCTATGGGCCATTCAGGGTCATCAGAAAAGTTGGAGCAGTAGCTTATGAGTTAGAGCTACCTTTTGATAGCAGAGTACACAATGTCTTCCACGTGTCTCGCCTCAAGAAGGCACTTGGACATAATGTGGTTGCTTCATCACAGTTGCCACCTTTGGATGAAGAAGGACAGTTGGTTCTAATTCCAGAGGAGATACTTGATTTCAGAGAACGTTCTTTGAGGAAAAGAACAATCAGAGAATACTTGGTGAAGTGGAAAAATTTGCCTATGGAGGATGCAACTTGGGAGAGTGATGATGTTCTGCAGCATCCAGGTTTGCAATTGCTTGAGGACAAGCAATCTTGGGGAGGGCGGACTGTAATGTCCCCGTCTCAAGCCTGATCTTTTCAGTGACCGTTGGCCTATTCCGGAGACCCGTAGGCTAGTCGGAAGGTAAAATTAGGGTTTCCTATTTTGATGGAAGTTCTTGCTCGGAGTTGGTTGTTTCAATGGCGGATTCTTTCTGGGTTTTCAGAGAGCTTCACAGTGGTATGTTCTTCTGGGCATTCTGAGCATCTTCAGGAATTTACTATTTTTAGTAAATTCTATTCCGGGCAGTAAACAGGTTGGTCTCAGGCAGTTGACTTTCCTCTTCAGCTGATTCAATTGGCGTATTCAGATTCTGGCCTCGGGATGCAGTTTGAGGTGATAAGCTGAATTATTTTGAAGAAGTTATGTTTAATGTTATATTTTAACATTGACCCTTGGCCTAGCAACTTTACCTTAAGTTGTTTTTAAAAGAGGTTCTTTATGGGTGGCGCCTCATTAAAGGAATTGATTATATTTCTTATTAAAAGATTTATTTCCCAAGCAAAAGTGGACGCCATCTTCAATGAAGGAATAATTTAATAATTAAAAGTCAAAATTGCAGCTAGAAGGAAAGGACGCCATTGGTTGAAGGATTAGGGTTTGACTCTTAAGAGAAAGTTAGGGTTTCGAGAAGAGTCAATCGAAAATTATAAAAGGAAGACTTTGATCTTCAATTCATTATCTTTTGTCTACAGGAATGTTATGCTGCCGGATTGGCTGTGGGATTGCTTCGGGGAATGAAAGCCTCCTAGCTTGGCATTGCTTCTCGCTTGCAAGATAGCGACTAGTGGTGATATAGTGTAGTTTGAGTGATTTGTAGTGAAGTTGGTGCATTGTAGTCAGTGTTTGGTATTGTAGATCAGTTTATGCATATTAGAGAGATTCTGGAATTTCATTTTAATCTACAGCAGTTTGATGTTTTTATTCATAAGTCCAAAAATACAAAAAAAGTCATTATGGGTATTGTCTAAATCTATGTGTTTGTAAGGGGCGACTCATTTCTCCAAGTTGCAGATTTTTTGGAGAAGCTTTGAATTTTTAATGTGAAATCGCCCTTCTTGCTGGGCCGTACTTTCCAGATTTGCCTTGGGATTGGTGCATTAAATACATAGTCTTTTGTTTAGCTTTCAGTGTCCTATCTTGGTCGCTATCTTATTAGGGTCATATTGCATTTTGTCTCGTGAAATTTGAATGGGTTTGGAGTGAGTTATGAGTAAAATTGTGAGTTTCAGGGCTGCTGTTCATGCATAAGAAAAACAGGACTGTCATAAATCAGTTTGTGAAGTTGGTCCTATTAATTACAGTTTCGGGTCTAATCTTTATTATTCAGTGAAGGAAGTTATATTTAATATTGTAGCTCTCTCTAACTCTCGATTCACGATCATAGCAAGGCATTATCTTTTATATTGTAAGCTGACAGTAGTACTGACAACCATTCTTAATCTTGCTTTATCATGATTTGTAATGCTCATCTTTACATTCTGTAATCGCATTTGTATTTCATTTATCTCCGCCATATGGTCGCCTCATCTCCGTATTGGATTGAGTAGCACATACTTGGTGTTGAGTTTGCTTTCAGTTTACTAGATGATAGGGACCCTCTGACCACATGCTTGTCGTTCACCGACACATTTCTTGGTTAGAGTTCTTGTACCAACATTTCCATTAAGATCCTCTGACCATATGCTCGCCATCACTGGCGCCATTCTTGGTTAGAGTTCCTTCCGCTCTGTTCTGCTTTTCAGATCCTCTGACCAATGCTCACACCTTGCCCACATTGGGATCCTAGTGTACATTCTGGTTAGAGTTGGTTCAACATCATTTTGGTTTTGGGAAAACCTTAACGGGTGCATATTGTTTGTAACTTGCAACTGAAAAATGAAAAAGAAATTGGCTTGGTTTATTTCAATGGTGTATGAGATGGGTGTTTTGGGCTCTGAGGAGGAAAAGGATGAGGAAGAGGAAGAACAGGCTGAACAGTCTGAGGATGATTTGAAAAAGGAAGATAAAATGTAGGATGCTAAGGAAGGGGATATAAGAAATGATTGTCACTGAAGTTCTGAAGAGCAGACTAACCCTTTTGCAGTTTCAATTTAAAGACATGAAGAAGGCTCTAACTACTCTTATGATCATGAACAGAGTTATGAGACGTGCATTGCTGGGCTAACCTCGGGTGAACTCAAAATTGCAAAGTAGCTGAAGAAGCAGGGGAAACCGGATGCATTGAAGGCCCTGGACGAGACAGAGGACCCTGATTGGAGAGATTATATTGCTCTCATGGGAGAGTATGGGGACCTGTTGAAGAAAGACGTGTGTTGCTCTATCTGCTTTTTTGGCAGTGTTTTTGTCGTCTTGCTTTTATATGATCGACTGTTCTGTTATTATGGACTTAATTTGGTGGAATACCACCTGGGATACTGTGGACCTTATAAATGGTTTACGTAGTTCTAAGTTTTCTTTTAGTACTTTACAGTTTTTTATTAGAACTGGTTGGTCGATGGTTACAAAAGTTACTACTGATTTGAGTAGTTTTATTGATGCTGTTTCTTTGGGAGTGTGGGTGGTGTTGTTTTCCCACTTTTTATCTGTTTTTTGTCTGATTTTGTAACCATGGGATCAGGGCCCTTCCCTGCTTATCTAATAAAAAACAATTGTCAATTACTAATAAGCTGACAATATTTTGAATGTTTAAATAGCATACTTAACATGCTCTTTAAATCTCAATGCCTATTGACCTTTTATAAGCACTTAAAAATATGCTATTCCTAGTTCTGTTACAATGACTCCTATAATCGGATGAACATTTTAGTAAAATGAAAATGACTTGTGCCACATGAATATTTAGTAACATGACTGTGACTTGCGCCACAATCAATCTTAGCATAGCAAATGAATCCCTAGCCATGATTTAGAGTGCATTAGTATAATCGTAAGCACACAACTCAATAGTTTATTCTTAATATGTAACAACTATAGTATGCTGTAGATTAATCATTTCTCATAAATTATCTGCATGACAGAGTTTAGCAGGGGCACTGTCAGATCGCACTGTCAGATTGATATGGTGCTTCACCCTCCGATTCTTCTCCAGCTCTCACTAAGAAACACACTTGGGAAAGTTAGTTTAGTGATGACTACAGAGAACCACCCCTTTCCGAATGACTGTACCGGGGATTTCTACAGTATTCCATGCAGCTACTGTTGTGAATCCTGCAGAGATGTTCAGGCTGGATTCTAGGAAGTGGGTGAATAGTATCCCAAAGATTATCCATATCTCATGTCACCCTCATAAATTATCTGCTCCGATTTATGTAATTGTGGGATGTAACTGCATTTAGCATCAGTAATCTCCCTTAAATAGGTTGCAGAAGAGGATTATGCACAACTGAAACATATTCATCTATAATAGGTGAGGTTAAAAGCAAATTTTGCTTCTTATTTTCCATGCGTCCACGATTGTAACACTCAATTTTGAGAATCCAATAGTTTCTTTTCATTACCCAAAACAAATAAGCCACCATGTCTTTTACAACTTGTTAAAAAATTTAATTTGTTTTTAGAAAATGAAAAAAAAAATTGCATAAAAAAATATCAATACTCTGTCAATGGAATTTATTTGGTATAAGTTCATGGTACACAATGTACATATTTGAAGATGATGTGATTTTCATTATACATGAGTGCTCTGCTTCAACAAATCTGAAACAAAATCTATGTACATTGCATATAAATACAGAGTCACCCATATCATAAACTGACTATTCTTGTTGCATTCGCCAGCTGTTCTCACCCAAAGCCACCCAAGTGTATTTCTCAGCTAAAACTGCACTTTCTCTTCATTTCTGTCACCATTATCTTTCAAACATTTAAGCATTTCCATTCTTCGAATGGCAAAGAAATTGGATAAATAAATTAATGGACAACCATCTTGAAAAGAATTCCTTCAGCAGTCAATGGAGACTCAGTTTGCTGAATCACCCTCTTCAGTGTTGAGGACAAAACTTGGAAACGCTGTAGTGATATTCCTGCCAATATTTAAGTTCAACTGATAAATCAGAACTTAAGTTGTGAACAGAATTGACCTGTACCAAAAGTACTAGGGATCTTATAGAAAAAATATGTTCCTACAATACAAAACCCATATCTAGACTGATATATATTAATACCCAAGATATACACAAACAAGGAAATGCAATCTACTCGCTGTAGGAAAACCAAACAAAGACAAAAGGTAATGTTTCAGCTTGCTTCTAACTATTTTCAACTTGGCCAAGGGATTTCTAGTTCATATTGGCGTTACATTTGTTTCATAAAGCCTTTTTACAGAATGTCCCTGCGGTTGTTGAGAACAGGAAATTAACTACTTATTCATAGCTTCTTGATATAGCCATGATGCACCATCAAGATATACAGCTGCACTACTATTATATGCAACAATAAATAGATTATTACTTTGATGAAAATAATTTTTACATCTTTTGTGCATGGAATCAAACAAAATATACATTATTTACAAGTAAATCAAGCCAAAGATAATTGGCTTACACTACTAGAAAAAAGTACTCTGAAAATGAAGTTAACTTCATTCCAAAAGAAGTTTTAAAAGGTATCTGCAAAACTAACAACTCTTTAAAACATAACTCATCAATGAAGCTGCTAACATGTGAAAATCAATAGTACCTAGATGCAAATAACTGCAAAATTTCTCATTTGATGTACACTCTACCATACCTTCTTCTCGGTGCATCAAGAGATCTAGTGGACCCTTGAATGTTAAACTATTGAAAATTGAGAGAGGAATATGCTGTTCAGAAATAATGCTTACCTTAAATATGGAATAGTCATATTCTTTAACAAAGAAGGGTACTTTTTGACGAACTCTTTCCATTCCTCTTCATCAATTTTACCATCATGATGAAAATCTGCTTCTAAAAATGTCTGCGATCCAATCCAGCTAACAAAATCAGTTTACATAAATTGACTACAAATTAGTGAAGTAATCTAATAAAACTCAAAGATTGTTGATTTTAACCATAGCGTTGATTATTTCAGTGCCACCTTATCCAATATAGCTTCAATGACATCATCTGTCAATTCTATGTCCGATTCATTAAAAAAAGCTACTAACAGCTGCTTTGCCTGCAAGATTGTCCACATTAAAGAATCTATGAGAAAAAGGTGAGCTGCAACAAACCAAAACAATAAAATATACACCCACACAATGATTCACGAAAACCACATTTTAGTTTAAAATGGCAGAAAGAAATAAAATGAAAGAAACTATATTAATGTCCACATATGACAATAGAGAGTTCTAGGAAGATAAACCTAGAAAGGCCCCACCAAGGGGAAGAACAAAATTAAAAAATACAAAACAATAGGATACCACCAAAACTAGTGGTCAATAATAGGTACAAATAGCCAAGAAAGGGGAAAAAAAACTTGAGGAGCAAAGAGTAGCCGCAGAGGAAAGCTGAAGATCATCAACCATCGCTATTTGGACTAGAAATGGTGAAGGTGCTAGTGACATCATTAATCACTATGAAGGGATTGAGACAAGATTTGATAATGCTTAGTGGGGAGTTCTGAAGGCCAAGAGGAGTACCTCCACTAGGATCACACCTAACATCCAAGGCTGAAGTAATCCTTGTAGTAGTGAAAAATCTTGTAATATGCATTTGCCCCTATAATAGGGGAGGTGGCCAAAGAGGAGTATATCTATGTCGATGAGAGGAAGTTAGGCCGCACTTTGAAGAAGAGACGGGACTATGATGCTTGGGGGGAACATGTTGAAGAAAAAGTTGTGAGAGACATCGTCTCATTGGTCTATCTGCATCTATGAGAGAAGTAGCAATATCCAAAGGCTGTTTAGGGCTATCAATCTCCTAGAATTGCTAAAAGGAGGAGATGATCAACTTGGGTGCTGTAGAGTCCCAATAAATTGCATGCAAGATCTGTGCTGAAGGGTGATGGCCTCCTAAATATAACAACATTGATCTAAATATCTAAAGAAAGTAGAGAGATTGTTGCTTGAGTTCTTGTAGAGGCAGAGTAATTTCTTCATCTACAATATATTCAAGTCATGGCATATAAAAGGAAGGTTAATCCTTTATATTTCTCCTAGGAAATGCTCATTCTTGTCTCACCCTTGAAAAAAAGCCTAGTATTTGAGAAAAGGTAGAGAAACATCTATGTATCACTGTAATGTCCCGTGCATGAAGGGCTAAACCCTGACGGATGTCCTAACTCGTCGTGCTGGCAGGTGTGTACTCGATAACCAAATGGTGGGGCTCCATGACCACGTGTCCACTGTGCTTGTGGCTTCTATGCCTTCACCTCCGAGGTTGGTGGGATGCAAAACTCACCCTTAACACCTTGAGTAGCCACCCTCACTACTAGGTTGGTCTTTTGGTATAGTGGTTGGGCCTTTGTGGTACCAGAGCCAAGGTCTCGAGGTCAAGCCTTGCGGAGCATGGTGGGTTGTAATGTCTCGTGTGTGAAGGGCTAAACCCCAACGGATGTCCTAACCCGTCGTGCTAGCAGGCGTGTACTTGATAACCAGATAGTGGGGCTCCACGACCACGTGCCCACTATACTCGTGGCTTCTATGCCTTCACATATGAGGCTAGTGGGATGCAAACCACAACCTTAACACCCTGGGTAGCCGTCCTCACTACTAGGCTGGTCTTTTGGTGTAGTGGTTGGGCCTTTGTGCTGTAATGTCCCCATTTTCTGATCCGCCATCCGGGCTTTAATTTAATTAATTAATTAAATTATTTGATATTGCCTAACAAAAAGTTTATGTAAAAAGGTAATATTAAATAATTAAATTATAGTGTCATTATAAAGTGACGTTCAATAAATATTTAAATGATATTTTATTAAGTCACTTTATAATAAAGTGCTAATATGTTTTGGCAGGAAATTTTCGAATGGTTATATAAAGTGGAAATTAGAGCTCATTTGATTATTATGCTGGATTATTATTATTTTGTTTGGTCTATGGTGGAGCTCTTGGGAGTCTGAAAACCTAGGTGTAATTTCCTATGGGTATCTAGTTTCGGTGGTGAAAGGTTCCACCCTAGTTGGATTCAGGCAGATTCACTCAAGCTTCACATTTGTGCTTCAATAGTTTGATCAATTTGGGGAAATTGGTGGTCTCCTTTGGAGACCAATTTCAGAGATTAATAGTGGGAGGAGTTTACATGAGTAAATTCCAGAGTTTCTGGTTTAATACTTACAAGGGAAAGTTTGAGGTATAATGATAATCTTTTGGTATTTGGGAAATGAGATAATATTCAGACCGATTTATTTACCTGGACAAATATATTGCTGGTCGAGAATCATAGTCATGCTGGTTGGTTCGATTGGCATTCACATTATTTGAAGTTGGCTGAGTCATGGGTCTATATCTAAATTCTAAAGTCTAAACCTATATTGCCATTGCCACTTTGAAAGGAGTCAGCAAAGTGGGTTCTGTGGCCTCATATACTGCTGCGCAAGGGTTATTGGCTGTGTAAAGGAGGCGTTTCAGTCTTTGGCTTGGACGTGAGCAATACCAGAGGTCGTGGGTATTTTGAGGTGAGTCGCAAGTTTCAATAAAGCCCATTGCCATTTAATACTTCTGCTATTAACTACTGTGAAGGGGTTGTAATGGCTGCTGGGCATGATTTCTGAAGTTAACCAGCTGCATATACTTAGCGCCTACCTATTCATTGAGCTATGACAGTATCTAGTAGGTCGTGGGGATCTCCAAAAGGTGTCGCCTCAAGACAAGGAGTGCTGCTTGTGCATGATAACTTTTAAGTCAGAGTATAAATCTGTTACTGTATTTGCTTCAAGTTTAGTGCTGTTACAGTATGTATGAAAGCAATATCATTTGCTTATGATGTAATAGTCACCATTGTGAACAGAAATATTATTGTGGAAGGTTGTATATACCATTTGATGCATGGAATGAATATATATATATATATATATATATATACTGAAATAGTGTGATGCCTGGAATTGTATCTTTTTGCATTTAATGTATGTCATTTCAAACCACATAACCTCTGTAGCAACTCAGTTCAGTTAGCATGCAATTAGTTTGACAAAATGCCAATGTGTCAAATTGGAAAATTGTGAAAATATCGTTCAAAAATAGTGGGGATTTACAATCACTTGCATCTAATAAGGTTGTACCGATATTTCCTTACATTCCCAATTCCATGAGTAGAATTGCACAAGTAGTCCCTTTTTTGAATGAGAATTGCAGTTCATTTATGCTTAGCATCTGATGAAAAATTGGCATTGTATTTGTCTTGCTCATGTTTAGATGCTATAAGATTATTAATATAGATGTTGGAGAAGGCATTAGATCTCCTTTATCATCATTCTTGCAAGGCATTATACTACTCTTCAGTGGTGGCCTCTAAATGACCTTTGCTCTTGAATACTGAGGTTGTGGTTTCTCTTTAATGGGTGTATATGATATTATTCATGGATGAAAAAAACTCAAAATCATTTCAATGGATATTGGGATTGTGTTTCCAAGTGTGGGACATGTTTCTAGCCACTGCTAGAACAAGATCGAATGAATTTTAATTTCCTCCCTAGTAAAAATCTCTTGATGGACAAAATTCACAACAACAATCATAGTGGGAATATCCTTACAACGTCAGCTATTTAATATAAACTGAACTATCAAGGTTTAGTCTCCCCAAGAAAGTAAAATTTAGTTAAAGATTTCAGGAGGTATATGCTACCTTGTAGAAAGGAGAAAACTGCTTATACTACAAAAAATGTTGCATTTTCCCAAACATCATTGGAGCTTATTTGAATGGGGATCCAAAGCCACTATTGAAGCTTATTTTAACTTGGAGGAACAAAGCCTTGATAGAAGATCGTAGAAAGAAAAAAAAGTCTCTAGAGCTCTAAAATTATTCAATTTTTCAGCTAATTGTTATTAAACAAGCAGGTAACCAAACAAAAACATTATCATAGTGACCCCTTTGAGTGCTTACCATTAGAAACTTTAGTAAAGGCAAGTATTCTACCTCTACCTTCACAATTGTCAAGCTAGGAAACTAGACTATGAAAATAAATTTTAAATGAAAATGTGAACCCAAAATTGTATTCATTCAAATGAGATGCAATCTAAAACTTTATCAACAATGTGTGACAATTTAGTTCATCTCTGGATGACTGTTCAGTTCATCTTCATGATGATTGTTCAAATTCTAAAAAAAGTATTATTATAATATAACCTAGGATTATGTACATAATATTGCATCTTTAGGATGATTGTTTAGTGAGACCAAGTATGCCTTTGAATTTTTCAAATTTCTCTCTTCCAAGTGCTTTTTCTAGGATATTAGTTGGTTTCTTTATAGTTGGATAATATGTCAATTTGACATTGTAATTTTTCACATAATGTCAAATCAATTGGAATTGGGTGTTGATGTGTTTGGTTCGGTCATGAAATACTACATTTCTTGGATTGTAGAAGTGTCGTTAACCATGAGTGGATGTAAATGAAACCTATTTTTCTTACAAATCCTCAGGAATCTTTCTAAGCCACAATATTTCTTTGGTTGCCTTTGAAGATGCTATATATTTTTCTTTTGTTGAAGAGAGAGCTCTAACATTAACTTTTCTTTGACTTCCAAGTGATAACTATTAGTCCTAAATTCATTAGGAAACATGAAGTAGATTTCCCATCTTCAAAATCACCTGCATAGTCTGGTTTGGTAGTGGTTACATAGATCAGACTTCTGAGTTGTCTATACTTAGTCGTGTCTTCAAAATTTGTAGTGTCATTTGATGTCAACTTCATATTTTGTTCCATGGGTATGTTGAGTGGCTTACACTCTATCATTCCAAATTTGCTCAAAATTTCATCAATATAATTTTGTTGTGTGATAAAAATATTTTTGGATTTTTGAATCACTTCAATACCCAAATAGTAATGAAAATAACCCAAATCTATTATTTAAAAACCTTTCATCAATTCTACTTTGATTTTTGTAGTGTGCATTTCATCATTTCTTGTTATGAGTAGATCATCCACGTATACAACTAGGTATACAATTGTTTTTTAAATTGTCTTGTCAAAAAGAGTTACATCTTCAAATTAAAAACAATTGAAGTTCATGCTCAATGGGTGCTCAGTGAGTTTTTGTACCAAGCTAGGGCTTGTTTCAAACGATACAATTAATTTACCAACTTGCACACTTTTTGTTCTTGACCTTCAACTACAATTGTTTTTGGCTGAGTCATGTAGATTGTTTCTTTGAAATAACCGTTCAAAAAATAGGTTTTCATGTCCATTTGATGAACTTTCCATCCATTTATTGCTACCAATTCCAACAAAATGCAAGTGGTGGTCCTCTTTGCTATTAGTGCAAATGTCTCATAGTCTATCCGTTCTTTTTGAGCATATTGCTTTGAAACAAGCCTTGATTTGTGTTTGTCAAGTGAGTCATCTACATTGTATTTGTTTTAAGATACTGATTTACAACCAATGTATTTACAATTGAGTGGAGGATCAACCAACTCCCAGGTTCCATTCTTGACCAAGGCATCATATTCAATTTTCATTGTTTTTACTCCAAGCATCAATCTTTTCTGCTTGTTTAAAGGAAGTTTGTTTTGAATCAAAAGAAATATTGATTTCTTCTTCTAAATTCCATCCCAACGTAAGTTATTATAGTTTATCTTGAATCTATTCTAGGGAATTTTCTTCTTGCTGTCTAACTTTGTATGCACTTCTAGTGCATGTTTTCCAATTTCATCAAGTCTGACATCTTTCAATGTTTATGTGGCCCATTTTATCATATTTTCTATGTTTCTTGCAAAAGAATTAGTGCCTCATTTTCTTGATTTGAGGCTCCTCCATCTTTTGGTTTTTTCTTTGGAAACATGTTTTCATCTTCTAACGAAGTTTCAATTTCTTCCTCAAAGGGAGTCTCTTTTTTAATTACTAGAAGAAAAACAGATTCAACAGATTCCAAACTATGTGTGTTGCAAGGTTTCGCCCTTGGTCTCGACGTGGGCCAGCGTGACACTCGAGCTTTGTGGCATGGTTTAACCTCCTCCTGTGGATCTTGGATCTTGTATAAATCCAGCAATTGTATCGAGCATTAACAAGTCGATCTTTTGGTGCAACGACAACCGCCTTTGCAATAATTGATATCAGAGCCGAGGTCACAAATTCGAACCCCTCACTTGCACTGGGGGGGGGGGATTGTTGCAAGGTGTCGCCCTTGGTCTCCTCGGTGTGGGCCAGCGCGGCGCTCAGGCTTCATGACATGGTTTAACTGCCTCCTGTGGATCTTGGATCTTGTATAAATCTAGCGCTTGTATCGGGTATTAACAAGTCGATCTTTTGGAGCAACGACAACCGTATTTGCAACAATGTGTTCCCCCTTAATGTTTGAAGTCCATATAATTCTCCTTGAAAACATCAAATTTTGCAAATTTCTCAAGTTGACTCATCTGTCGATCCATGTTGGTTGTGTCTTTTGTGATTTCAAATAAAACATCTCTTTCAATGAGTTGTTTTTTGTTTTTTCATCAAATAGTCTATAGGTCTTTGAGGATTTTGAATATCCTAAAGGAAGCATTTTTTGATACTTGTGGTCCAACTTGTTCCTTTTCTTCTTGGGAATTATTGCATAGGATGTAAATCTGAAAAATCCGAAGATGTTGCACTAATGAAAGATGACCACACCAAATTTGATATGAAGTCTTCATTTAAAGAGTTGTTGAAGGTGACTTAAGGTAAACTATTGTTTAAGATGCATTTGCTCAAAAATGTAGTTTTACTCCTTTGAAATACGATATTACCCAAACCATATTCATGATAGTTTTTTTCATCCTCTCAAATATTCCATTCTGTTGAGAAGTGTGAGGGATTGTGAGATGATTCTTGTTCCCATTTTTTTGAGTTAGTCTTTAAAAACGTTTGACATGAATTCACCACCATTATTATTCCCTAGTGTGCCAATAAAGGATCTTGCTTCATTTTCAACCATTGTGTGAAACTTCTCAGTTTCGAAAGCTTCCAATTTTTTGGTTCAAAAAATAGATCCAAGTCATTTTGTTGTAGTTATCAATGAACAACATGAACCTGCCCAATTTGAATCAATAAAACCAACCAGCCTCGGATCTTTGCTTTTTCTATACAAAATGCCAAAGTCAAATGTCCCTTTCACATATCTCAACACTCGCTTCGCTGCAACCCAATGTTTTACCTCAAGGGCAGTCATGAAATGAGAAATATAGCTCACAACGTAATTGAGATTAGGTCTAGTGACAGTAAGATAGATAAGGCTGCCCACTAGTTTCCTGAACACTGACTCATTAACCACTAGTGAGTCTAATTTGGCTGAAACTTTTAGCCCCTTCGGCATGGGAGTCGATGAGATTTTGCAATCAACCATCTTGAACTTCTCCAGCAAAATCTTGGCATACTTCGATTGAGAGATGAAAATACTGCCACTTGTCTACCAAACTTCTACACCAAGACAATAGTGCAGAAAACCCAAATCTTTCCTATCAAATGCTTGACACAAATTCAACTTGATCTGCTCAAGCAATTGTAACCCACTTCTAGTAATGATGATATCATCCACATAGATGACAAGAAGAATGATATCACTACTAGTGCTCTTGACATATAAATTGGCGTCTGATGGACTCCTCTGAACCCTTGTGCAACCAAATATTTTTCAATCTTCAGGTACCATGCCTTGGGTGCTTGCTTTAGGCCATAAAGAGCCTTCAACAATCTGCATACTTGCGCTCTTTGCTTGCAACCTTGAAACTAGGAGGTTGCGTCATGTAAACCTCTTCCTCCAAATCTCCATTGAGGAAGGAACTCTTCACGTCCATTTGGTGGACCTTCCAATCGGATGGTGCTCATCTTTAATGTGGGTGCAAAGGTCTCCTCATAGTCAATGACTTCTCTCTACGAGAACCCCTTAACCACCAACTGAGCCTTGTATTTATCAAGGGTTCCATCAACTTTGTACTTCACCTTGTAGACCCATTTGCAACCAATGGGTTTCTTCCCTAGTGGAAAATTTGACAGAACCCAAGTATTGTTCTTTAGAAGACTATGATGTTCAGATTCCATAGCCTTTTCCCATTTAGGTTTACCTTTCGCTTCTGAATAGTCCAAGGGATCATAAACACTCTGAATGTTGGCCATAAGAGCAAAATTTACTGTACTCTGCTTGCTCTTGCCTCTAGATGATCTAGACTCAACAAGCTCATCATCTCGAACATCACCAATGAGCTTCGCCCACCACTTAAGATGAGGAGGAGATGCATCTTCTTCTAGATCAGGATGATCATCATGACTTGGGCTGTGTAATGTCCCCATTTTTAGCACTGCACTTCTCAGTGATCGATGGCCTATTCCCGGGGTGCTGTCAGCTAGTCAGAGGCAGAATTAGGGTTTCCGACTGTTTGGTGGGTTCTCTTGAGGATTCAGGGTTCTGCTTGTTGGAGTTTGGGTGTTTGGATTCTGGTTTCCTTCTGGGTTTTCAGAGAGCGTCGCAGTGGTATGTTTTCCTTGGCATTCTGAGCACCTTCAGGAATTTACTACTTTTAGTAAATTCTATTTTTAGCAGTGGTCCAGTTAGCATCAACTCAGTCAACTTTCCTCGTCTGGCAGTTCATTGGGTAATTCTCATTTTTGGCTTAAGGGGTTCATTTTGGAGAAATAAGTTATTTTAAGTCAAAATGTTTTATTATAAAAAATACCCCTTGGCCTAGTGATATAACTTAACAGTTGTTTTAAAGAAGGGGACTTTGAGGGGTATCTTCTCATGAAGGAAATATTTTTATATTTCTAAAGTTTATAATTGCTCAAGGGAAAATGGACGCCTATTTGAAGGAGTTTATATTTTATAAAAAAAAAAGAAGTGATTTATATCTCTTAAGGAAGGTACGCCATTTTGAAGAAAGGGTTTTGGTCAAAGATTAAACCTAAAAGCAGCTTGGGATTAGGGCGCACTTTCTAGAAGCCTCCGGAGTCTTCTCTTCATTCTATAAAGGAGGTTCCTTCTCTTCTTTTGGATTATCTTATGTTTATGACATTGTTATGCTGTCGGAATGGCTTTGGGACTGCTTCGAGGAATGAAAGCCTCCTAGCTTGGCTCTTCTTCTTGCTTGAAAGACAGCAACTAGTTGAGAGGTTTAGTTGTAGTTGGTTTCCTTTCATTGTAGTTGGTTCTTCCCACACTCTGTAGTTGAGTTATTGTATTTTCTGTCAATTTTAGAGTTGCTGGTTTGTATGGCTGTAGGTTGTTTTTACTCACAACTCAAGAAACAAAAATAATATTGTTCTGGGTACTGTTCCAATCTATTTTCCTATGTAGGGCGACCATATGTGCAAGTTTCCAGAATTTTATTTGAAGTCTATGAATTATCTAAAGTAAATCGCCCTTGCTTGCAGGCAATTTCACTTTGTAAGTGCTTGGAAGTCGTGCAAAATAAATAGGGGTCTTTGTGAGAAGTTTTTGTGATCCATCTTCATTGTCATCATCATTAGAATGTTTTGCAACTGATTTCAAGTTAAATGAGTGAGTATTGAGAGAGATATGAGTATTTAAGTGAGTTCTGGAGTTGCTGGTTTCACCATTTTTAACTGCAGGTCTGTCATATCAGACTTAGTAAAATTATTAATAGGGCTGGGATTGTCTGTCTTAGTCATATTAATCATTCTGGAGTAGCTCTACATTTCAGCAGTTTGATTATCACTATAATCCATCGTGCTTGCAGGAGATATATTACATTGTAAGGCTGTTAGTAGTACTAACCAGCCAATATTCACATTTGTAAGCTCTTTATTATATTTCCCACTATTAGTGGAAGAGGCTGGCTTGCCGCCTATTTACTTTGATTTGTATTGTAATATCTTACATCTTCGCCCTACGGTAGCTCCATTCCCACTCCAGGTTTGAAAGCACATTTTGGGTGTTGAGTTTACTTTCAGCATAATAGAAGATAGGGATCCTCTAACCATATGCTCGTCGTCATCCGACGCATTCTTGGTTAGAGTTCTTTATTCAGCATTGCTTTGAGATCCTCTGACCATATGCTCGTCGTCATCCGGCGCATTCTTGGTTAGAGTTGAATTCCGCATCGTTTGGTTTAAGTGCTAACCCTAATGGATGTGTGTTGCTTTGCTCATTGTAATTGGAAATTGAAAAAATTTGGCTCGGAATATTTCAGGCTGCCTGGAATAATATCATCTGGATGCTGATCTAGGTTATCTTGAGGGAAATCTGCTGGCATAGGATCTGTTGAATGAAAATTTTGTATACCTTGAGGATATGCAAAATTGTGATTTCAGCCACAGTGTGTGAGTATGATACTCTCCTAATTTAGGGAAGGCTCCCCCTTTTCTACTAACTAACTTAAATTAATATGGGTAGGACAGCAATCTTTCCTCTTTTTTCAGGAAGGATTATATTCTTTTCTCTTCACAGAAAAGTAACAACCTTTAAGAAAACTATTACAGAAATTTTGAAATGAAATTGAGAGAGAGGAAATGAAATTTCTTGAAAGCACAAAGACTTCCATCACCTCCTCTGGGATGGGAAAACAACCACCAAGCACAAAGTCTTGAATATCTGAAATCCTATCTACCCTTTAGAATGATTACCTAAGAACAATATACAACATATAACAGCACAAAGTCTGCAAGTATGGTGCACCTACGAATTACTTCAAATGGGAATTACTACAAGCACAAAGACTTGCAATTCATCTCAATTCCTAATCACAAATTATTAAATCAATCTTCGAAATTTACAGCACAAAGTCTGCAGATATTTAGAGTGAAACTCCCTTCAACAATCTTCTACAACCTTCAAATAATCAAAAGGAAATGCTCCAAAATGACATAAGAACACAATGGATACAAAATAGGACTTCAACACAAAGTCTAAAATTCCAACTCCTTGATATTACTTGAAAAAGAATAATTTATAACTATAAAGCTCAAAGTCTTTATGAGTACAAAATTTTGTAGAATTTACTTGCTTGCCAAAAAGATGATTTTACAATAGACCCCCTAAAGTATATATAGGAGAGAAGTCTTGAGAAAAAGGTGGGAGGATCCCAACTAACTTGAGAAATTCTCTCAACCACCATGACTTATTCCAACTACAGTCCTAATCTAACTCAACCTGTAATTGCCTTACATGTAATTACATTTTACCAAGGTTACATGGGGACGCGTCCCCTGCCCCAAAACCCCTTGTACCCGTCCCCATCCGTCCCGGGGATGAGGGGACGCATAGGGGACAGTCCCCGACCATCCCCGATTAAGGAATTTTTTTAGGAAACGGCAGGAAACATTTCTTGTTAGTTGGGAACGGTCCCCCATCTCCGGAATGTCCAACGTCCCCTATCGTTCCGGGGACAGCTAACTGTCCCCCGTGGACATAAACCTTCCCAGCGTAAAAAAACACAGAAAATTTTGTTTTTTAAATTTTTTTTCTGATTTCGCTGATGCAAGTTACATTTTTATAAAAAATGTAAATGAAACTTTATGCTATTCCTAAACTCGACTGAGTTTGCAAGTGACGGACGAACGACTCTCTCAGGCGTGCAAAAGTATTTCCCTGGTTCTCAGGCTCACGTGAAAGCTCCAAACACCCAAATTTTTCCCCAAATTGACTTCTTTTTAGTCGTTTCTACATTTTGAACGGACGTTTTTGCATTTGGAAGAGGCGTTTTGCAGATTCGAATGCATTGAAGTTCTAGTTTCTTCAAATTTCTCACATCTAGGGTTGAGTTCGCGGCTAGGGTATTTTTGCCCGTGTTGATCTTTGAGTCAACCTGCATTTGCTTTGTGTTTGGACACCTGGGAGCTGCATTTTCTCAGCTCCACTTCCTACCACTTCCAGGTTTGATATTAAATTTATTATTATTTATTTTTTTATACAGTATAACTATACACAGAGCTGCATTATTTTTTAAATTTTTTAATTCATTTTTGTTTTCAATGTTATTGTTCAATGTTCATTGATTTGGCATCATTTTTACAAATTTTCAGATTTTCAACCAGTATACAAAGTTTCATAAAAGAAACTTTTTAGCCATACAAATTTCAAAATGAGCAGCAATAGTAGTGGTAGTGACAGTCATGAGGGTGAGGATAGTGACAGTGAATATGAAGTTCAAAGAATGTCAATAGACCCTTCTTCTACCTCTGAAAATGCAACCCATGCTTCTTCAGACCATTTTGCATGCCCTATACCCACTCTTCAAAGATTTGCAAAAGGCCCTTTCAACCGCAACAAACCATTGCGTCAGTTTGCCACAGATGTGATTGTCAACAAGAAGAAAAATTCAGGGGGCAACAGGAAATGGTTTTGTCATGTTTGTGAATCTAATTACCATGTGAGCTATACTAGGATTAAAGGCCATCTAGTGGGTGACACTGGAAGGGTGTTAGAATTTGTGCTAAAATAACATTGGAGCAACAACATCAATTTGCAAAGTTGGCTGGACTAAGTGATGACCAAATCATTACCATTCAAAATAAAAAAACGACAATTAGCTGATTTGCAAGCCTCTTCCAATTTATCAGTTACAGAGAGTTGTGATAGAGGGAAGAAGAAAGCAAGTGAGAAAACTTCAATCATGGGGTTAATGAATGTACAAAAACGTGAGCAAGTTGATGATGCAGTGGCCAAATTCTTTTATTCACATGCTCTTCCATTTCATTTGGGAAGGTCACCTTATTTCAAAACTATGGTGAAAGAAATATTGACAGTTGGACCCTCTTATGCTCCCCCTAGAGAACATAGATTGCGTACCTCCCTCCTTGACAAACAATATGAGCAAGTTGATGATGCAGTGGCCAAATTCTTTTATGCACATGCTCTTCCATTTCATTTGGGAAGGTCACCTTATTTCAAAACTATAGTGAAAGAAATATTGACAGTTGGACCCTCTTATGCTCCCCCTAGAGAACATAGATTGCGTACCTTGTTGATGGAGGAGATGAGGCAAACATGGCTTAGGACTGGTTGTTCCATCGTCATGGATGGGCGGACTGATATTCGACATAGACCACTCATTAATGTTATTGTTTTTGAAAAGTTAAACAGCATTTACGAGGCACTGTACCCCTCACAACGGGCCACTAGGGCCAAAAAAGGACTAAACATAACAAGAGAACATTACAAAAAAAGAGAAAAAAGCCAGAGACAGCCCAGCGACAGCACACCAACAGCCAAAAAACAACCGACAGACCAGCAACAGGAGCAGCTAACTGGCCTCATCCCAGTTCTTGAACAGGAGGTCAACCGCCTCATCACCAACCCACTCCTTATTCTCTTGGCTATTATTCCCCACTAATTCCTCTTTTATGACATTAGATAGCGCACTAGTAACAAAGTGGCTCAATTTCATCGTGAATCGGGTCAAGCCCCTGAATCTTTTATCCAAGGTGTTCAGTCTCTTCGCTAGCACTTCAGCATCTTCCCCAGCATCCCTAGTTTTCAGAAATGAACTAGGCTCATTCACCAACAGAGTGTGCGAGTCAGAAACATGGCCAAAAAACTTGCTGTCGATCGGAGTAGGCAAAAGCTTCTCACCCATCTCATCACTCTCATCTTCCTTATAGCCCTTGCTGTTAGACTACTCCACCTCCGAGTCTTCAATTATTAATCTCTTTTTGCTGTTCTTGGCCAACCTCCCCGATCTCCTCCTAACGCTTTCCCCACCAGTCAGCTCCGTGAATCCCCACCACCGTTTCCTCTCCCAAGTCTTTCTCCATAGCAACCTTGCCCTTGCCCTCCTTGACAGTCGTGGCCAGCCCACATTTCTCCTTGCCTTTCTTCAGTTTAGTGACCTTTTCCGTCGTGTCCACCTGGGTAGCCTTTAGCTCACAGAGCCCTTCCGCCGCACTGGCATGAGCCATGCCTGATCCACCCTTAAGCTTTTTGGTGGCCAAATTGGTTTTGACACTCCCCACCACGACGGCCCGAGGAGGGCTCTTGGACTCAGCCGGGGAGATATGGATCGAGGAGATGGGTTCAATATTCTCAACACGGACAGTGATAGTTTTAGGCGGACAAAGAGCAAGATGGAAGTGGTACAGGCAAAGTATAAGCCCTTGGTGGAGTGGGAGAGGCAGGGGATCATCGGGATAACGGCTAGCCGCCACCTTACATTTCTCTATCAAGCTTTCCAGGTCCATAAGAAGGAAAAAAGGAAAGCTAAGCAGCATTTTGTGTCTGAGATGGTTAAGCAACGGGAAATGATAGAAAAAACAAGTTTTATACCTACCTTCCAGCATCACGTATTTCATCAGAGCCAAGCAGACCATATCCCACGGCTTAGGGAGCTCAGCTCTTTCGATCCCCGTTGGATTCCTGACCGGAGTCTCCTCGCCTCTGAAGAACGCCTTAAGACTTTCGTGGTCTGGCTTTTTGGTGTGTTTAGGGTATTTCTTCCCTTTGCATCTCAGGCCCGTGGCCTGTGCAATGACTTCCTCACTAACTTCAAACGAAATCCCTCCAATAGAAACCCTCCTCTCCTTCCAAGAACTAGCAAATTGACCTGAAAGAATTGGATCATGGCCGACCAATCGTTCCATAAGCGGGGCAATTCCGCCCTCCACGCAAATGTGCCACACAAGAGGGTTGTTCCGGAATTCATCACAACAATCCGGCTCAGTCCGCACACGATCTCCCCCCATTCTATCAGCCTGCACAGGAACTTCACAACACAGCAACAAACACCAGAGCCAAACATTGCGAACAAGTAACACCAAAGAATATTTAATGCAGGGATTACGGCTAGTAATCCACACAAACCGATAACACGTGCGAACAGGAAAAATACAGCAGTGTGAAATGACATAACATTTAATGATTTTTTGAAAATGGTGGAGGCAGAAGTTAGCGGAAAGGTAGGAAAGGCACAACATCCCATGCCGATAAACCATCCAGCCAAAATTAGAAACCCGCCAAAGAAAGCCGAAATAACCACCAGCTAAGTTAGCCGATGCGAAGCCACTAGAACACAACCAGAACTTGTCATGAGTAGTCCCATCATTTGTAACACACACACTCCTCCAAAGGTAATTAGGAAATGAATCAAATAACCCCATTCCCCAAAACGTGATACTCACAGTACCATCATTAATGTTATTGTTACATGCCCTGCTAGTTCATACTTTCTTCGAGTTGTTGATTGTTCTGGGAAGCGTAAGAATGCTGATTTTCAGTTTGGCATTTTGAGGGAGGCCATAGAGGAGGTTGGGCCTTCTAATGTTGTGCAGGTTGTGACAGATTCAGCTCGTGTTTGTAAGCTAGCTGGTTTGATGATTGAGAGTGCTTACAAACATATTTTCTGGACTCCATGTTGTGTACATGCTTTGAATAATGCTTTGAAAGACATTGGAAAAATAGATTGGGTGAAGGCAGCAGTTGCAAAGGCTAGAAACATACAAATGTTTGTATGTAACCATCACACTTCACACGCACTTTTCCGGTCTTATTCAAAGAAAGAACTCCTCAAACCAATTGAGACTAGATATGCTAGTTACTATATTTTGTTGGAGAGGATGTTGGAAGTTCAAGATGTTCTACAAGCCATGGTTGTTTGTGCAGATTGGAAAAGGTGGACTCTATCAAAGACAAATGAAGGCAAGGAAGTGAGAGATAGAGTACTTAATGGAACTTGGTGGGCCACTATCAAGTAAGAAATCTGAAAATTTTAATTGTTATTGAATTTGTTACACTTTGTTTTACTTTGTAGTTTGTATTTTAAAAGTTCTAATATTTAATTTGTTGCTTGTAGGTATATTTGCTCTTTCATATCACCAAATGTGAGGGTAATTCGGTATGCAGATACAGACTCTCCTAGCTTGGGAGAGAGATATGAGACTTTCGATAGCATGCTTGACCAAATGAAGCAAGCTATTCGTCAAAAAGAACCTGAGTTGAGTTTTTATGAGGACCATATTAGGCCTATTGTGACAAAGAGATGGAACACAATGAATATCCCTCTTCATATGCTTGCCTATGCTCTTAATCCGAAGTGGTATGTACCTAGACATGGCCGAATCCTTCCTTCTGAGGATGACGAGGTGATAGAGGGGCTTACAACAGCCCTTCGTAAAATGTATAACAATGAGCTGGCAACCATTATTAGAGAGCAGTGGCTTATGTTTGCTGATCTTCAGGGTCCTATATTCAGCGAACTAGAGGCTAGGACAGATAGGGCCACCATTGCATAGAACAACCCCATTGGATGGTGGAAATTTCATGGGAAGGACACACCGGATTTGAAACAGCTTGCCATTCTTTTGCTCTCATAGATTGCTAGTTCCTCTACTGCAGAGAGGAATTGGTCCACCTATGGCTTCATCCACTCCATTAAGAGGAACAGGCTTACTTCAAAACGAGTTGCAATTCATAGTGCCTTGAGACTTTAGGACCGACAGACTACTGAGTATCGACAGACTCCAGCAACACGATGGGATGTTGATCTTGAGGATGTTAGGCAAATTGATGAGGATGAGGTGCAACCAGGATTGGTCGGGCTACCATTGGATGATCCACTCTTTCTAGAGAATGATAGTGACTCAGATAGTTCTGAGCCTTTTGATATTCATAGCCCGAATGAGGCTTAATTTCATAGACTGTTGGACAATGTATTTAGCATTTTGATTTTCATGTTTGAACTTTGAGACTTTTTGATGCATGTTTGAAACATTTGGCTATGATAAAGTTTATATTATAATGCTTTAATGACATTTATAATTTTATTATGTTGTTATACTACTACTCTCGCGATTTATTTATATATTGATATTGTTGTTATCAATTATTAATTTATTGACATATCTCTCTCTTTCCCTCTCTCTGTCTATAATATATTAATAAATTTTAAAAAAATAATATATATATGCATTTTGTATGTTGCCGTCCCCTATCGTCCCCTAAAAATGGCTCCCTAGGAAACGTTCCGGAAACGCATCCCCAACCGTCCCCCTGTCCCCGTCCCCAAAAGGCCGTGGAACATAGCATTTTACAAAAATGCGAGTGAAAGAAACACTTGCAATTACAAAATTTGCTTTTACATGTAACTTGTCGCAAAAAAAATACATAAAATGAAGATAAAGTATCATGAGACACTTTTTATTCAATTTCATTTCTAGCTTTGAAGGACTGGAAATTGTTGATAGTTAGTTGCAACTCATTAGGATCAGGACCCAACGTGTTACTGGCAACCGCAAAAGTTTTAAGAATCACATCAAAATACCTCACTGTTGCTTCTCTATGTTCTTCAAGGATAGTTTGCATTTTATCAAAGATCATTCAATGATTTACAAACCTATGAATAGAATCCATAGTAAATTGTTCTGACTCTAGCTCTTGGCGAAGATTTGATGTCATTTTTGTAATAACCACATCTGCTGCAAGCAACTCTCCTTCGTGACTTAGAATCTTGCAAGACATTTTATCAAAACTAGAAAGTATGTCTTGCTCAACTTCGCCACTCATTTCAAGTGTAGCTTGAACATTTTTAATGAGGTCTTCAACGACTAATGACTTGTCTGTCATAAGTTCTTCAAATTCTATATATTTTTCTCTACTAAATATTATCAAATTGCTGCTCAGAATTTCCAGCTTGACTTGGTCCATTTCATGCCAGATCTTTAAATCTTTTTCAAGTGAATTCATACTTTGCTTGAAAGCTTCCAAAGTCTGATTCATCTTAACTCTTGTTGCTCTAACATTGCTCAAAATATGCAATGCCTTCTCAATCACTTGTGTACCTTGATAAATCATCTGATCTACCCAAGAATCAACTGCCTTGGCCTTTTGGGCAACCTTCTCCAATTGCCTAACTAATTCTTCAGACGTAAAGAAAGTTAATGGATTGACTTGCTCCGAAGAATTCGTTATTTTCTGAATCATCGTTATGAGCTGTAAATTCTTCTCTTTGAGCTCACTCTTCTTTGCCAGTAGCTCATCACATTTTTGAACTAATGAGGCTACTGAATCTATGGCATCATGCATGAGACCAGAATGTGTTTGTTTACCAAGTTCAATCCTGGTAAGTCTGTAATCTAACAGTTGCATTTCTTCAGGTGGCTTCTCAACCAATGGCTCAGCTACCCCTACATATTTCATTTTGTTTTCATCTATCACCACCTACGAAACTTTCTTTGACTTCTTAGCAACCCTGGATTTAGGTTTCGCAAGTTGTTGGAAATCAAAAACATCAAGAGAGATTTCCTGCTTCTTCCTTTTGGGCGTAATTGAACTCAGCCATGGGGGTAGTTTTATTGAATTCACATTGGAGACAACAACTGTGGTTTCTGAAGAAACAGGCTCTACATGTACCATAGTTGTCACCTTAGGAGAAGTTTTTGTTTGAATTGCAACATGCCTTTGCTCAAGTGGTAACACATGATTTACCTCTGTCATGAACTTATCAAAACTTAAAGCAAAAGTATCAACCTCAAGAAAAGGAACACTGGACATGGCCACATAAGAGGGATTATCATCAAAATTCTCTCCAAATCTTCATGAGAAGTTTCAATAGGTAACTCCACATTAAAACCAACGGATGTACTAGGTTCCACAGGATCCACAAATACAGTGGAGAAAGAATCCACATCCATGTCAATATCCATGGTCATTTGAGGAATGACCGTATGAGGGGAATTTGAGACTATTGAAGGAGGTGATTTTGCTGTATTCTCCTCACAGGTATCATTTTCAGCATCAACAACATGAATCCGCATCTGTGATGTTTCCTTTCCTTTCATCGATACTTTTGGTGGAGGGATTACCAAAGCTCTGCTAACCCTTAACTTGATTCTTGTACCAGAAGAAGAAGCACCTTCTTTAGACTTGACTCTGATTTCAGACCTTTGCCCAACTGGCCCAGCCAAATCATTTTTTGCTTCACCTTTGATCTTGATAATCTTGACATTATTATCCTTCAACCAAGCATTGGTATTAGCGAGGATGGGCTGAAAATGGTCAAGGATAGAGTCACACTCCTTTTTAGACCATTGTGGAGAAGGGAGAGGAGCTCCAACAACTCTTTGCTCAATGCACTCTGGATCTAGGATTTCTCAATCATCCACCATCCCTTCAGGGATTCTGGTTAAATTTAGATCCACAATCTGCTCCAAGGCAACCCTAGTGTAGTCCATTCTTCTTATTTCTTCTTCGGTACGAAGATCAACCCAAATATCTTCGAGGCGATGAACATGAGAAAAGGCTCTCTTGATTTTATCTTTCATCCCTCGGTAATCAAAATCTTTCCTTGCAATGAACTTCTTCAACTTGATTTCTTGAAGCTCAGTCTCCATTGCCTTGCCTCTTTGAGAAGTGTTTAAAGAATATCGACCAATCTACAATGGATTGTGTGAAGAAATATTAACACCCAACTTATGATTGGCAAGTTGTATAGCATGAACCACCATTAGTTGTCTCACTAACTCCATCAGAAGAACTCTATCAATGGGATACCGGGGTAACATGTACTGTTGTCCCTCAAAACATCCAAACTCTCATGTAAGTGAAAGTAGGGAACTGCAAGAACAAACAACCATACTCATTCACTTTTTTCCAGGCTACTTTGGAGACTCTTCTATTCTTGAGTGATTTATCAAAGAGACACATAAAGTGACCAAAGAAAGCATCATGCACTCTCCTGTAATGAAGAATATCGACCAATCTGCAATGGATTGTGTGAAGAAATATTAACACCCAACTTATGATTGGCAAGTTGTATAGCATGAACCACCATTGGCTGTCTCGCTAACTCCATTAGAAGAATTCTATCAGTGGGATACCAGGGTAACATGTACGATTGTCCCTCAAAACATCCAACTCTCATGTAAGTGAAAGTAGGGAACTGCAAGAACAAACAACCATACTCATTCACTTTTTTCCAAGCTGCTTCGGAGACTCTTCTATTCTTGAGTGATTTATCAAAGAGACACATAAAGTGACCAAAGAAAGCATCCCGCACTCTCTTGTAAGTCAGCTGATCATAGTATTCCCATATTGGCACCAATGATCTATTACCCTTGGTAGAAAGACCAGGAAACTGTTTGAGTGATGCAACAATATACACCAAGAATGAATTCATATAAAAGTGAAGGTAGTAGGAACTTGTGCCAATTGCCTATACAAGTTATCACTGATTAACTCTTCCCAGAAAACATGAGACTACCCTTTCCTCATAACCATGATGTACTTGTACATCCAAATTTCAAACACATTGGAGTGTTTCAAACCTTTTATCCTGCTAAGAAGCGTGATCATATCACTTACTTCGTCAATGAAGTCAATACGATACAACTTAGGCCATCTGGAAAAACAAGTTTGGGGAGTCTTCAATCACTTAGCATTAATATGTCTAATGCAATCTGATCTTCTTTGATTATAGTGATATGTACCACTCTTCATTGTGATCTTAGCATACAAAGGGGCTGCAGGTACATTGAAGATCTTTTTGATTGTCTCAGCATCCAAACTTATTATAACATTTCCATCTTCATCCCTGATTGTCCTTGTTTCTTGATCAAAATGATCAACACATGCAAGCACAAATTCAGGTTCTAAAGCAGCCACTGGGAATGAAGAAACCAAATGAATACAACTATTGAGAAGCAACTGCATCCCATGAGTCGGTGAACCCTTTGTTCTTTCCAGAAACTCAGACATATCAACATGCCCAATCTCTGTATCTCTAATCTCATCAATGAGAGAAACCACTTGAGAGGGAGCAATCTCATTCAGATATTTGTCAAACTTAGACTTCATTTTCTTGTTTGGACGTGATGTTGGCTCTTCTGTCATCGAACAAGAATCTGAAACATTGTGATGAAAACTCAAAAGAGTAAGAACATCCTCAATAGCTATTGGTGATTCCATGACGCCAAAATCTTAAAAATCAATACTTCCACCAAAACTTGCATCGGTTTTTAACTTGTAACAACTTGGAATGACTCAAAGATGCTTTGCGAATATGCTTTGGACAGCGATGGGAAGGAAATCAGATCTGGCAAGGTCAACTGCAAGCTTTACTTGTAATCGGGTCTTAGAGATCCGATTGCAAGTAATGGGTATCTTACAACAATGGATACTTGCAGTTGGGTTTTAGAGACCCGATTGCAAGTAATGGGAAAATGGCGTAATGAAAGCATATTGAAAAACTTTATAAGAAAGGGGTATGGCGGATAGAAAACAAGTAGGTTTCCAAGTTATCACAAAAATTCTTACTTGCAATTGGATTTATAAGACCCAATTGCAAGTATACAAGAGAGGTTTTATGAATATATATCTTTTACTTGCAGTCGGGTCTTAAGGACCCGATTGCAAGCAAACAAATGATGTGATTCATTTTCATTTGCGCATACTTGCAAACACATTTCCTTGCAAGTGACCTTGGACGACGCCAAAAGAAGAAATAAAAAAACGCACCAGAAAATAAGAGTTAACAAAAACAACAAAAGATAAACAAAACCGTACCTTGAAGAGAACAATCGCTCAGCTCAAAGAAAACCTGAGTATCTTTGGAATGAAATCGACACTTATAAGCAAAATGGGATAGAGACTCCTCTTTGAATGCAACGAGCTTGACAATAAATTTCCTCCTCAAGAAATGCAGAAATAAAAGGAAGAAGACGGTTTTGATGAACACGCCATCACTAGAAATGTAGAAACAAACCCATGATCGGTGTTAAAGATGATAGCTTCGGTCAGATATGAATGACGATTGCTGTAAAGCATCATCGTCATTCATAAGTGATCTAAGATCATCTCTTCTATTCAAATAATTCTAAGAACCATTCAAATCGAATTTATGAGCATACATATAAAATACGATCTCACACGTGATATTATATTCTGCATTTATTTGAAATCGAAATCCTCTTAAGACATCCACCATCATGTAGAAGGGTGTATACGTGTTAATGTATACATAACAAATGGTAAACAAAACTGTTATCAGCCCACACCCTAAAGGATGCGTCCCATGAGTGGACGTGTCTCCACTCATGAAGACACGTCCTCTCATGAGGCGTGCCTCTTAGGGGCGGACTCTTCCCTTATTAATGGTGGTTCCTCACTCGATATGCAAACATAGAAATTGAACAATGTTCTGCAATCAACACATTTAATAAGAAGATCTGAAAATAAAAAATCTGAACATAGAAGTTAAATATTATTTGACTTAGAAATTTTCTTATACAGATTTTTCTGACTTTAGTTTAAACCTTAGTGTTTCTTAGGATTCCATTAGAAAAGATTTGATTACATTTACATGGTATCAGAGCCATGTTGTGTGAATCCAAATCAAATCTAAAATCAGATTGCTCAAAGAATTCGTATTTTCTAAAAATCGAATTCACATCACATTCTTCATAATGTCAACTATGATCAGATTCGAAGATCGTCTTGCAGGAGCAGATAACTTTACATCATGGAAATTTAAAATCATGATGATCCTAAAAGAGAATAAACTAGACTCACTTGTGAGAGAAAATAAAAAGGAACCTGAGGCTGAACCTGAGAAAAGTCAATGGATTGAAAACAATGAAAGAGCCATGAAAATCCTTGTAGATGCAGTGAGGGATCATATAGTGCCTATCTTAGCAAAACATGAAACTGCATACCATATGTACAAATCTCTTGAGAGTACTTATGAGATCAACAACACCTATAGGACTCTAGCATTAAAACGACAAATCAACAATGCTCAAATAAACAAAGGAGAGTCCATTAATGCATACTTTATGAGGATTATTGAACTTAGGGATCAATTATCCACAATTGGATATCAGATTGACAACAAAGAGTTAACCCTAATTGCACTAGGAGGCCTACCAAACTCATGGGAATCATTTGTTCAAGGAGTAAGTGCAATGCTTTAGATGTGATCAATATGGTCACTATGCAATGAAGTGCCCTGACAGATCTAAACAACAAGCATCTTTTGCCAAAGTAGGAAAGAAAAATTCAGATCATGAATCTGAAGACCTTGTGTTCTAAAAGGACAAATGGATATAGAGTTACCCTTATGGATGGGAAAATTCGAGCATGGCCTAAAAACTCAACTATTAAGAAAACTCTAACTATTGGTGTAAAGACAAGGGTACCTTTACAAACTTTGCACCGAAGTCTAAAACCATCCTATGAAGGAACTTGTAAAAGTTGTCTTAGGAAAGAAAATAAAACCTTAAAATCAGATAATAGAAACCTACACCTCTAAAAATTAAAATTCTGCATGAGTACTGGAATTAAGAGGGAGTTCACAAGTTGCTTGACCTTAACATTGAAACCATTAAAAGGGGCAAGAAGTTCTAGTAAGATAGAAACCCACTCCTCTGGAGTACCTGAAGAGGAACCTGCTCCCGAGATTCAGAGGGAGCATCCTGAGGAAATGCCACTTGAACCTCCTACCACTTCAAATGAGGATAGAAGACACAAATGACATCGGCAGAAAGAGACCACTTTGGGCAAGGAAGATGATCAAAGAAGCAGAGGATCATGCAACACCTAAAGGAACGTTCAGGGAGAGTAAAAGACCCAAACGGTTCTCTAGCTATGTTGCCTTAATGATCAACATCATAAACTCTGAACCTGCCAGTGTTACAGAAGCCTTCAGACATCAAGCTTGGAAGGATGCAATGACAGAGGAATATCAGTCCATACTAAAGAATGATGTATGGGACATAGTGCCTAGATCAAAAGAAAAAAGAAATAAAATAAAATAAAAAATAAAATATCTGTTGTCTCTTCTAAATGGCTCTTCAAAATCAAGCATGTTGCTGATGGCAGTATAGAAAAACATAAAGCACGTTTCGTGGCTAAGGGTTTTTCTCAAAAGGAAGGCATTGATTACGAAGAAACATTTGCACCTGTTGCCCGTTATACATCAGTGAGAGCAGTATTAGCCATTGCAGCAGCTAAAGGCTGGAAGATCCATCAAATGGATGTGAAAACTGCCTTCCTGAATGGAACCATTGAAGAGGAAGTCTATCTGGAACAGCTTGAAGGCTTTGTGATACATAAATCTAACTCTCATGTGTGCAGGCTGAAGAAAGCTCTCTATGGACTTAAACAAACTCCCAGGGTCTGGTGTGAAAGAATTGATAGCTATCTCTTGGGATTAGGATTTTCCAAAAATGATGCTGACTCCAATCTCTACTTCAAGGTAATCAAAGGTGATATACTTATAATTATTTTATATGTTGATGACCTGCTGATAACAAGAGAAGATCACCTCATTGCTCAAAGGAAGCAGGATCTAATTTTTGAATTTGACATAAAAGACTTGGGTATTCTACACTACTTCCTCAGTTTGGAAGTATGGCAGAAATCAGAAGGCATTATACTAAATCAAGGGAAGTATCCTATTGACATTCTAAAAAGAATTGGAATGTTGGACTGTAGACCGATGTCTACACCTATGGAAACCAACCTTCACAAATTGAAAGAAGCAGCAGCAAAATCCAAATGTGCAGATCCAACCCTTTACAGACAGATGATTGGATCCTTGATGTATCTGGTTAACACCAAAACTGATATTTGCTATGCTGTAAATGTTCTTAGCCAGTTCATGTGTGAACCAAAGGAAATTCACTTAATGGCTGTAAAACATATTTTGAGATATCTTCAAAGCACTATTGGATATGGTCTTCTTTACAAGAATGATCAACTAGATCTACATGGGAACTCTGATCCAAATTGGGCCGGAAGTGTAACCGATCGGAAAAGCACATCAGGATGTTGCTTCAGTCTGGGATCGGCTATGATCTCCTGGATTTGCAGAAAACAATCTTCAGTTGCATAGAGCTCAACAGAAGCTGAATATATTGCAGCCTCGATGGGAGCAAGAGAAGCAGTGTGGCTTCGTAAATTTCTTGTGGGACTCTTTGGTGAGCCCTTGAATCCTACGATTATTCATTGTGATAATCAGAGTTGTATAAAACTCTCTATGAATCCTGTCTTTCATGACAGATCTAAGCACATTGAGATCCCCTATCATTATGTAAGAGATATGGTGGAAAGGAAAGTGATTCAGTTGGAGTATATTAGTACAAATGATCAAACTGCAGACATTCTCACCAAGCCTCTCTCCCGGATCAAGGTAGAGCACTTCAGGAAGAAACTTGGTATGGTTGAAATGTAATTTGTTATTTATGTTTGAAATACAAATTGTTTATAAATTGTACTAATATATAAAGATGTTTAATGTGTAAACTCTTTTGTCATGTGTGTGACTCCATGACTTTATGGGCCTACTCCCCCTGTGTACATTATCGAAAGGTGACGATCTTTCAATAATGAACACTTGTATTTGACATTGTAAAGTGACGACTTTACAATGATGAACTATCATGATAGATATCATGTGACTTGATATCTGTGGACATGTCATGATAGCATCTCTTGGACATCTTGATGGATATCATGAGACTTGATATCTGAAGGTCATTGTGATCCTTAAGAGATAATCATGGTGGGTATTTATATCCGTGGATATGCCATGAATTATGGTAGACATCATGTGACTTGATGTCAGTGCACATACCATAATGAAGATATGTTATGGAGAATGTCATATGACTTGACACTTTCAGAAGCATATCATATCTTCTGATATCACGAGATAGGTGATATCACTTTGGAAGTTATCCTTCCCAGTTAAAGAGGGAGTGTTGAATATTGAAGATGTGTTTTGAAGAATGTCACGAGACTTGACAACATTGAGAAAACATATCATATTTTGATATCATGTGTGAAGGTGATATCTTGACTTATTTGATTTGAAATATCTTCCCTAGCTAAGAGGGAGTGTTAAAGATGATAGCTTCGGTCAGATATGAATGACGATTCCTGTAAAGCATCATCATCATTCATAAGTGATCTAAGATCATCTCTTCTATTCAAATAATTCTAAGAACCATTCAGATCGAATTTATGAGCATACATATAAAATATGATCTCACACGTGATATTATATTTTGCATTTATTTGAAATCGAAATCCTCTTAAGACATCTGCCATCATGTAGAAGGGTGTATACGTGTTAATGTATACATAACAAATGGTAAACAAAACTGTTATCAACCCGCACCCTAAAGGACGCATCCCATGAGTGGACGTGTCTCCACTCGTGGAGACACGTCCTCTCATATGATCTCACACGTGATATTATATTTTGCATTTATTTGAAATCGAAATCCTCTTAAGACATCTGCCATCATGTAGAAGGGTGTATACGTGTTAATGTATACATAACAAATGGTAAACAAAACTGTTATCAACCCGCACCCTAAAGGATGCATCCCATGAGTGGACGTGTCTCCACTCGTGGAGACACGTCCTCTCATGAGGCGTGCCTCTTAGGGGCGGACTCTTCCCTTATTAATGGTGGTTCCTCATTTGATATGCAAACATAGAAATCGGACAATGTTCTGCAATCAACACATTTAATAAGAAGATCTGAAAATAGAAAATCTGAACATAGAAGTTAAATATTATTTGACTTAGAAATTTTCTTATACAGATTTTTCTGACTTTAGTTTAAACCTTAGTGTTTCTTAGGATTCCATTAGAAAAGATTTGATTACATTTACAATCGGGTTTAAAAGACTCAAAAGAAAGTGCCCTTTGAAGAATTTGACTTCACTAACTTGCAATCGGGCTTTTAAAGACCATTTACAAGTAAATAAAGCATACCACTTAAAATCGGGTTTGTAAAGAACAGTTACAAGTGACTTTTAAAACAAAAGTCTCCTTGCAAACTTGCAATCGGACCTCCAAGGCCCGATTACAAGTAATTTTAAAAACTTAACTTAAATGCCTTCACTTGAAATCGGACCTTGAAGACCCGATTGCAAGTGACTTTTTTTTTAAAACATAAAAGTGTTTAAAAGTCATCTCATATAAAGTCGGGTCTCAAGGGCCCAATTGCAAGTGAAGACAACACTTGCATTTAAACACTCAAAACCCCAAACTTGCAATGAGGTGCTCAAAACCCGATTTGAAAAAGAAAAGGCACAAAAACATGACCAAAAAGACATCAAAACCAATTTGAAAAGGATCAAAATTACCTATGACCTTAAAGATTATACAAGGCACAATTTTCCCTTGAAAAATGTGCATTAGAGAAACCAAAATAGGAATTTTAAAGAAAAATTCGTATAGGTTGTCCATTTTTTGCTTTACAAAAACTAAGGGCAACAGGATCATACCTAGGAGATTCCACAATGTCAAAATCATCAGAATCCCCCCCTTTAGGTGGAGCTAATGGAAGCCTAACACCCAAATCCTTAGTCTTAATAGGCTGATCCTCATGACGCTTGATGGGAGAAGTGAGCTGAAAGGGCCCACCTTCCTCATCATAAACAACGTCCCTGCTAAATGTGAGACGACAATCAGTGTCCACATCAATTAGCCAATAGGCCTTCTGATTGTCATTGTTTCCTGTTAGCATCAACTTTTGGCTTTTGGAATCCAGCTTGGTCCTCTTTGCATCTAGAATCCAAACATACGCAGTAGAACCAAAAATCTTGAGATGGTTGATTCTTGGTTTCCTCCCAAACCATGCTTCCTTTGAGGTCATCTTCTTGACAACTTGTGTGGGAGACCAGTTAAGAAGGTATACAACAGTATACACTTCTTCAGCCCAAAATTTCTTGGGAACATTTTTGTTCTCTAGCATACAACGGGCCATTTCGTGATGGTACGGTTCCTCTCAACAACTCTATTCTGCTGAAGGGTATAGGGTGTGGTAAGCTAACGCTTGATGTCGTGTTTAGCATAGAATTTGGTGAGTTGATTTGAAAAAAACTCACCCACATTATCTGACCTAAGAGTTATTATTTGACATCCTGACTCTTTTTTAACTAATGCTTTAAACTTCTGAAATTCATTAAACACATATGATTTTGCCTTCAAGAAATACACCCAAATTTTCCTACTAAAATCATCAACAAATAACAAAAAATACCTAACACCAATGATCGATGCAGTATTCATTGGTCCATAGACATCTGCATGAACCAACTGAAGGACCTTGGATGCTCTCCAAGACTTTCCATTTGAAAATGGAGTACGATGCTGCTTCCCTACTTGGCAAGCTCTACAAACACCATATGTCTATTGCTGAATCTCAGGTAAGCCTTCTACCAAATTCTCTCGAGCCAATTGAGAGAGGTAGGCTATGTTGAGATGCCCATACCTCTAATGCCAAAGAGTGTTGATGGATGAACTCTTCGCAGCTATTGCATGCTCTTGAGACTCTCCAGTGTCAACTAGCTAATACAAACCATGATCTTTGAGCCCAATTGCAACAGTTTTATTAGACTCCTTATCAACAATGTGACACTTGTGTGAATTGAAGATGATGTCCAACTTGAAACAATGTAGCATAATCTGAGTCATAGAGAGCAGATTGACCTCCATGCCCAAAACATAGTATACATTGAGAAATATTAGATTTCTCCCACCAGATGTGATTTGAATGTTGCCTTTTCTGACAACTATATACTCTTCGCCACCATCAAAGATGATGGAATCAGAGCAAGCCTTATACTCCGTGAACCAATCTCTCCTATTAGTGAAATGTCGAGATGCTCCAAAATCAATATACCATGATGATTTGACATGATCTGTTGGTCTTTTGGCCATCAATGCATAGAAGGCCGACTCCTGCTCAGAATGCATAGATGCCATCCCTCCTATTTTACAAAGGCACAAAAACTGAGGTAATCAACTAACATGAATCCCAAGGTGATCAGCTGGCACAAACCCCATGATTTTTTTAAAAAATTGTCAAAAAATCAAAGGCTCAAAAACCACAATTTTGTCTAAAAGTCGAGAAAAAAATGAAGTTTTTCAGCTTTAACCACAAATTTTTGAAAAATCCATCAAAATCCCACAATATTAAGCATAACAAGCACATTTTTTGTCAAAAAATGCACTCACCCAGAAACCCTAGTCATGAGTTGCAGAACAAGCACAAATTTTTCAAAAAATCGGTCAAAAAATGTAGAAAATACCCACGATTTGCTGCAGATGTCAAGGCTCACTTGTGAGAAATGGCATTCGAAAACAATTGCGATTTCCAGAAAGAACCAGGTCACAAAAACCCACGAACATAGGAAAAACGTGTGTAGGAATAAAACCGCCCAAAAATGCCCATGAACTTGAAAAAAACCGTGCAGAAATGAACAACACAAATGTGATTTTTCCAGTACACAGAGAGGTGTGATTTCTTCTTGCAAAAATCTGTGATTTGTAATAGTAAAAAAATCTCACAAACTTGTAGAAGAATGCCCATGAATTTTTCCTTAAAATAAATCCGCGATTTTTAGCTGATAAAAAACCCGCATTTTGCAGATGAAATACCCACGATTTTAATTTTAAAAAATCGGTCAAAAAACTCCTATTTTTTTTTTCAAAATTTCTTAGGTAAAAAACCGCAAATTTTATTGCTCAAAAAATTTGCCAAAAACTAACCTGTGTTCTATTACCATGAAATGGTAATTAAATGATATATCATATTTGAACATAGGAGAGGAACACTCCTTAAATAATAGTTTACAAGACGATGTTTCTAAAAAGAAACAGTTGTGAACAAAAACAATAAACAAAAAGTTGCTAAAAACTAACTAAGCAATCTAAGTTAATTGAAAGTAAACTAACGACTAACTAACAACTAAGATGACCATTAAATATTACATTATTACTTTAATAAAGATGAGAGTCTTCTTAACTTGCCTTGACCATTCTAAACAAGTGCCATTCTTGATTAGTGTTGTACCAAATATTGATGTGATGAAATGCAATTTTCTATCAAAGTGAGATGAATTGGTTGCTTATCACTCCAATTAGTTTATTTTTCTATATACTACCTTAGCAATATACCAAACATCTCGATATGCTCGTCCTTCTTATAACTCATTAGTACATGGAAGAAGTTCATTGTCGTGTCTCCTTTTTTGAAATTATGGAACTAAGTGAATAATTAATTTAAATTGTCAAAAAAAGTAACTTTATATTAAAACACAACTTATAAAAAGGTCTATATAAGTGATCAAGTGTCGTTGGGCTCAAGGTGCAAAAGGGTGAATGAAAAAGGACACTTTGTTATATTTTTATAATTTTGAGGAGATAATTATTGAAAAGAAAATAATATTATTTTATTTTCACAGAAAAATTATAAAAGGGAGGAATGCCTTCAAAAAGGGTCTTCTTGTTTTTTGAAACAATTTCATTTCTCAAGAAGGAACGTGCATTTTTATTCTCTTCTCGATAATGTTTTAACCTTTTGGATTTGTGAAGCTTTGAGGATGAAAACCCTTCTAGTTTTCAATGTAGTTCCATACAAGGGTTGATAGTGAGCTTCATCAAACTTTGATTCAGTGTTCCAGTTCTAGAGCAAGGTTTAGTGAATTTCAATAATCGTTGTTTGCTTACAAATTTTGGTTTATAATTTTGGGTTTTTGAAAATTTAATCATAATAATATTATTTTCAGTATTTTGGTGATTTTATATAGTCTGCAGGCCATTTTGATATGAAGGAATAGCATAATACATAGGATTATTGGTTGGTCGTACCAAATAAGAGGAATATCTTATATGTTGCAGATTGTTCTTGTTGATTGACTATTATGAATACCTACAAGGGCCCTCTTATCTCAACCGCATTGATTCTTGCATTGGTCACAACCTTTGAATTCAGTTTGAGGTTGTACTATTTAGACAAGGTTGTACCTTGCATGTCCTTGTTTGGTGATTGGCACCTGAGTTTATAAGGCTATTTAAGTGTTATGTTTGCCTTTCTTTTGAGTATTTCTATTGTTGTTAATTGTTTATGCTAGCTATGCTAATTATATAGGTCGTATCAATTGAAAAGAATGATTATGGGAGTTTCATACATATTGGTTGTTAGCCTTTATTGCTGCATCTCTAAAAATGAAGCATTATAGATGAATAAGCTTGTTCTGGGTGCTAAAACTTTGGTAAGGTTATGACTGCAGATCATACTTCAATTTGGGCATGGTAATCGATGAGTTAGCTGCTGTGTATATGATGTTTGTTGATGTTATTTGCTTATTATCACCCAAATCCTGGCTGCATCTACTAATTTTTGTTGAGTTAGGGGTTTATTACCAGCTGTGGCATCCTTGGAAGGGAGTCTCTGTTTTGTTTAGCTGCTGCAATATATATAGATTGGTTCGCAGCCTCTATTTCACTTATATCGCCCCTTTGAATCAGTCATAAAGGTGTTGGTGCTGTAGCAGCATGGGTTAAATGTTTTCTATGGGTCCAATCACTAGTTTGGGCTGTACTTTTTTATTTGGAGGTCTCAGAACAGCAGGCACACTTCATTATATATAAATAAGCAATTCTAATCTCAGAATCAATTCACTTTGAGCATTAGTTTCTACCAGTTCCCATGGTATGGAGATACTTTCTATTTTGGTATTTGAGGCTTCCATTATTTTGATACAATTTAATCTAAATGAAATAATCATGCTTCAGCTTTGTTGTTGGTGATTAGAGTTATAATAATGTATGCAAATCTCAATTCTCAATTGTTCAAACATTGTAAATTTGACAGTTTATCGCTAGTATTTGAATTTTCAAAGATCCTTGATGGTTTATCACCAGATCCTACTTTTATTGTAATAGATTTTGGTAGGTTTATCCACTAGATCCTATCTTTATTTTCAGTGCATCTTTTGCCTTGCAAAGTGTGTATCGGAATTGGGTGAATTATTTTTCCATTTTCGCATTGACACAATTTTACTTGCATTCAATTAGTTTGGCTTGATCGGAATTTGCATTCACTATTAACCAATTTAGCTCAATCAATTCTATGACCTTGCTTATATTATAATTTTTTAGTTATTTCCTTTGTCCTCATTCTAGTTTCTATATGCTCTCACCTTGCCCACATTAGGAACTTGGTGATTAGAAAGAGCTAGATTTCAAGTGATCACAACAAATTTATGTGTGTTGTACCCAAAATAATTTTTGGCATTCTGCTTAAATTGAGCTAAATCATGTAAAAATGCCGTCAAAAGTCTATTTTAGGTCAAACCAAACATAAGGTTTTGGTGGGTTTTCTGTAAAGGAACATATGGGTAAAATTCTGAAAAATTGAAAATTAGGGTTTCATGCCGCTATTTTTAGGGAAACCCCTGAAAATAGGACCTTCCCGAAAATGATTGAAAATTATTTTGGTAGGATTTATCGACTTCACGATCACACTAGTTGTTAGTGTTACTTAGATCAGATTAGACAATAAAGAACTCAATAGAATTGCAACATATAAGACAATGAACACAACAAGATACCCTGGGAAAACCCTCCTCTTGAGGGAGAAAAACCCAGCAAATGATCTCTTCTATAATGTAGAATAACTAGCAGAAATCTGCTTACAACTCAGGCCCAGCAATGGCCAATAAAGAATGTAGTGAGGTCGCACCTCTCCTAGATACACAAGATACAAAATGAATATCTTCTTCCTTGAAATCGGACTGCTGCTGCAAATGCGAATTCTGCTCTTAATGATAAATGCGAACTTGCTTGATGGAATGATTTACAATGCCAAAGTGACCTTGTATATATACAACATAGGCGCCTCTTCATTTAGGTCGGCCTTTACATAATAAATAATAAACAATTAACATGTCTTAAGGTCGGCTCAAGGTTAAGAAAAGAATAGGCGAACTTATAAGGGTCGGCCCTTTAGCAAATAAAATGTTTGATATAAATTAAATAGCCAAGAGGCTATTCATTTAATTTATTTTTTCTTCTTGGGAAGTGCAGACCGAAGCTGTCATAACATCAACACTCCCTCTCAGCTAGGGATGAACTTCCATCTGCACAAGACACATCATATTAGAATGAAAACAAAATAGAATATCACCTCAACATGATTTTAACCATTATGGCTACTCCCATAGATGGTATAAAGTCATCACGGATTCCCTCACGTGATGTTGTCATGGAGTCACACACATGACATCCACCATAGCTTCTCCCAGAAGGTGAAAACAAGGGCTTTCACCTCAAATCTCTCTCAATAGAGAATTGCATTATCAAGGGCTTACACCTCAACTCTCTCTCAGCAGAGAATTGCATTATCAAGGGCTTGCACCTCAACTCTCTCAGCAGAGAATTGCATTATCAAGGGCTTGCACCTCAACTCTCTCTCAGCAGAGAATTGCATTATCAATCAAGGATCACTGATTACTGAGACTCTTTTCTCAGTCAAGACTGCATTCTCCACCATACCAAGTTTCTCTCGGAAGTACACAAACTTAATCCTGGCGAGAGGCTTGGTGAGAATGTCTGCCGTTTGCTCTTCAGTGCTGATATACCTCAACTGTATAGCTTTCCTTTGCACCATATCTCTAATATAGTGGTACTTGATCTCAACATGTTTTGTTCTGTCATGAAACACAGGATTGACAGAAAGCTTCACACAGCTTTGATTATCACAGTGTATAATAGTAGGCTCCATTGATTGTCCAAACAATCCTGCAAGGAGCTTACGAAGCCACACTGCCTCACGAGCTGCCACACAAGCTGCTATATACTCTGCTTCAGTTGTACTCAAGGCCACTGAAGACTGTTTCCTGCTACACCAGGAGATCATAGCAGTCCCCAAACTGAAGCAACAACCAGAGGTACTCTTCCGATCTGAAACACATCCTGCCCAATCAGAATCAGTAAAACCATGCAGCTCCAAATCCACGTTTGAAGAATATCTCAACCCATATCCAATTGTGCCACATAAATATCTCAGGATATGTTTAGCTGCTACAAGATGTATTTGCTTTGGTTCACACATAAACTGGCTAAGTGCACTCACTGCATAGCAAATATCAGGTCTAGTGTTAACTAGATACATCAATGAACCAATCAACTGTCTATACATCGTAGAATCCACTGGTTCTGAACTAGCTGCAGCTTCTTTCAACTTATCTAAATTAGTCTCCATGGGTGTAGACATAGGTTTGCAGTCAATCATACCAAACCTTTTGAGAATGTCAACAGTGTACTTCCCTTGACTTAGAATCATCTCATCTGGCTTTTGCCAAACTTCTAAGCCAAGAAAGTAATGCATAAGACCTAGATTCTTCATCTCAAACTCTGAAGCTAATTCCTTCTTGCATTTTAGAATTAGATGTTCTTCACCAGTAATGATCAAGTCATCAACATATAAAACCAAAATTAATGCTTCACCATTTACTACTTTGAAGTAGAGGTTAGAATCTACATCATTCTTTGAGAAACCCAGACTTGAAAGATACTGATCAATTCTTTCATACCAAGCACGAGGAGCTTGTTTAAGACCATACAAGGCCTTCTTCAGCTTGCAGACATGAGACTCTTTCCCATGCACCTCAAATCCTTCTGGTTGCTCAATGTAAACCTCTTCTTCTATTATGCCATTCAGAAAAGCTGTCTTTACATCCATTTGGTGAATCTTCCATCCTCTAGATGCAGCAATAGCAATGATGGTTCTAACAGACGTGTAACGAGCCACAGGAGCAAAAGTTTCTTCATAGTCAACTCCCTCTTTTTGTGAGAACCCTCTAGCCACAAATCTAGCCTTGTGTTTCTCAATGCTCCCATCAGCTGCATGCTTGATCTTGAAGAGCCACTTAGAAGACACCACAGATTTGTCTTTGGGTCTAGGAACTATATCCCAAACATCATTCTTAAGTATAGACTGATACTCCTCAAGCATGGCATCCTTCCATACTTGATGACTAGAAGCTTCTTCAACATTTGAAGGCTCTGACTCAATAATTTGACTCATCAAGGCAACATAGCTAGAGAACTTGTGAGGTCTCTTGCTTTCTCTGAAGGCTCCTCTTGGAGCTGCAAACCTTTCTGATTCCTGCATTGTCCTGCGAGCCCAAAGAGGTCTTTTCTTTCCAATCACAATGTCTAGAGGCCCATCAGTAGGATCCAAAGGCTCAGTTGGATCAATATCTTCTATAGGTTATGTATCCTCCTTCAAATTCTCTGGAATATGGTCAACTTCCATATCTTGAGGAGGTTCTTCTTCATCAAACTCCATAGGAGTGCCTTTGGACATTCTGTAAGCAACATCTTCCTCAAATGTGACATCTCTACTAATCTCAATAGACTTCTGTCCAGGAATGTATATCCTGTAAGCTTTTGATGTCTCACTGTAGCCTACAAGAATTCCTTTCTTCCCAGAAGGTTCTAGTTTTGTTCTCTTTTCCTTTGGAATATGAACATAGACTGGACAGCCAAAGATCCTCAAATGACTAACTTCAAGGCTTCACGCCTGAGAATGCTTCTTCAGGAGTTTTATTCTCTAAGATCCTGTGGGGACTCCTATTTTGAACATAGACAGTTGTTCTTGATGCTTCAGCCCAAAGAGAGATTTGTAAGTCTTGATCATGAATCATAGCTTTCACTGCTTCCACAATAGACCTATTCTTCCTTTCAGCAATACCATTTTGTTGTGGATTATAGGGAACACTGAACTCCCTCTTAATCCCTGCTTCAATACAAAAGTCTCGAAATGTGCCAGAAGTGTATTCTCCACCATTATCAGATCTCAATACCTTGATCCTCTTCCCAGACAGATTTTCAATCTGTGCTTTGAATTCTCTGAATCTTTCTAATACTTCTTCTGATTCTTTAGATCTCAAGAAATAAATCCAAGTCTTTCTAGAGTAATCATCAATGAAAATAATATAATACAAGAAACCACTAGATGATGCAATAGACATTGGACCACACAAATCAGAATGAATGAGATCAAGAATACATTTAGATCTACTTTCACTGGAATGAAACGTACCTTTTGTGTTCTTGCCTAGGGCACATCCCTTGCATGTACCTTCATGTTCTTGATTGAATTTCGGAAGACCGGTGACCATCTTCTCCATGATAGGTAGAGCACGAAAGTGAATGTGAGCCAATCTTCGATGCCAAAGATCACACATGCTGGTACTGTTATGCACAAGTGCTTGAAGAGGACGAGTGCACAGCCTGTAGAGACATTCATGTCTAACTCCAATCACTTGAGCAGTTTTGAAGCTGGAGTTCTTTGCCCATATAAGAACTTTCCCTTTAGAGAAGGCAACTTGATAGCCCTTGTCTTCTAATGCTGAAATTGAAACAAGGTTCCTCTTTATCCCTGGTACGAACAGTACATCATTCAACTCCAAAGAAATTCCGGAATCCAAGTGAAGAGTGGAATTTCCAATCCTTTTTACAGAATATCTAGCATCATCTCCAATAACAATTTGATCACTGGAGTTGCTTTCCATTAAGTTTGAAAGGTGACCTCTGAACCCGGTGATGTGCCTAAAAGCACCACTATCAATCAACCAAGTGTTAGAGTCAGTAGAAACATTGCTAGACAAGGGTGAATAAAATAGATAATCACTAGAGTCCTTTTGTGGAGCGACTTCTTCAACATCTGCAATGGCAACTTGAAGCTTAGGTCGTTGAGGGAAAACCCTCGCAAAGTGACCATACTTATCACAACGAAAACATTGAATCTTGGACATGTCTCGTTTCCTTTTGAAGGTAGGAGCATCATCATTTCCATCTTCTCGATTCCTCTTGAAGAATCCTTTCTTAAAGCCTTTACTTTTGTTTGATGAATGAGAGGCAAGAACTTGTAATTCTTCATTCTTTGAGCTTTGACCAATTCCTCTTGCTGTTAGTCTTGACTCCTCTTGAATGCAGTCAATCCTCAATCGATCAAACTTGGGAAGTTCAGATCTTGCACTGATTCCTTGAATGAACGCCTCCCATGAAAGCGGAAGACCATTGAGAGCAAGCATAGTCAGTTCTTTATCATCAATCATGTGACCAATAGTGGAGAGCTGATCTTTTATCTCTGAAATCCTCATGAAGTATGTAATAACAGATTCTCCTTTCGCCATTTTCACATGATGAAGTTGTTGCTTCAGTGCAAGGGCTCGACTGGTGTTGTTGATTTCGTACATCTCTTCCAAGGTTGTAAACATCTCTCTTGCTGTATCCAACTTGAAGACAATTGGTACAATATGATCCTTGACGGAATCAACCAATACTTTCTTTGCCCTAGTGTCTTTCTTTCTCCATTGCAGCTTCTCTTCTTCCCCCTCAGGTTCGGGAACTTTTGTTTTCACAAACTCAGCCAAATCATTCTCTTCCAAAGTTAGCATGAACCTGAACCTCCATGATGTGTAGTTCGAGATCCCTTTGAGTCTATCCTTGATTTTCAGACCGTTCACCATCTTGAGAAATTTAGAAGATAGACTGAAAAGAAAAATAATGAGAGTTGAAAACTAACAGATCTGAATCTGATCACGATCTTTTTCACACCCGTTCTGATACCATGTTAGTGTTACTTAGATCAGATTAGACAATAAAGAACTCAATAGAATTGCAACATATAAGACAATGAACACAACAAGATACCCTGGGAAAACCCTCCTCTTGAGGGAGAAAAACCCAGCAAATGATCTCTTCTATAATGTAGAATAACTAGCAGAAATCTGCTTACAACTCAGGCCTAGCAATGGCCAATAAAGAATGTAGTGAGGTCGCACCTCTTCTAGATACACAAGATACAAAATGAATATCTTCTTCCTTGAAATCGGACTGCTGCTGCAAATGCGAATTCTGCTCTTAATGATAAATGCGAACTTGCTTGATGGAATGATTTACAATGCCAAAGTGACCTTGTATATATACAACATAGGCGCCTCTTCATTTAGGTCGGCCTTTACATAATAAATAATAAACAATTAACATGTCTTAAGGTCGGCTCAAGGTTAAGACAAGAATAGGCGAACTTATAAGGGTCGGCCCTTTAGCAAATAAAATGTTTGATATAAATTAAATAGCCAAGAGGCTATTCATTTAATTTATCTTTTCTTCTTGGGAAGTGCAGACCGAAGATGTCATAACATCAACACTGGTCAAGTCAGAATCATCAAAAAACATGTTTTACTCTGGTGGGTCTATTCTTATTTTTCAAGAGCAAAGTTAGGAGCTTTGCAGCCATTAATGGCAGATTGGCCAGTACCAGGTGCTGAGAGCTAAGCTTCAACAAAGAAACCATGGCGGAAAAAGTTAAAAAAGATGCTTTTTGATGGAGGAGATTCTTGAAAATGGAAAGGCCAAAATTTGGCTCTTTGGAAGAAAGACGCCTTGCTACCAAGGAGGAAATACACTCAAGGGTCAAAAGGCACCCCTCTTGAAGATGTAATGTCCTAAATTTTTATAATGTCAACATATAATTAAATAATTAAGTTTTTAAGTTGTCGAATAAAATTAAATTAAAAAGACAACTTAAATTAATTATTTAATGGTGTTAAAGTGACTTCTCGAAGGGGGCCATGGGAGACATAAGGGGGGGAAACAACTTAAATTTAAATCTTTTAAAACCCTAAAAGGAGGTGTTAGGGTTTGGAGTGGCTTTATAAGAGCTTTTGAACTCATTCTTTCATTATGCTGGATGAAGCTATTGAAATTGTTTTTTGGTTTTGGAGGAGAGTTATCTTCTTAGGGTTTGTGAGGACAGAAACCTTTGCAAACAGCATTCTCTACACTGTTGAAAGATACAATCTGGAGAATTCTTGGTGATTTCACTTCAGGAATCACAGGTGAGCTTCATTGCAGATTGAGACTTATAGTTTGGGCATCAAAGTTATATTTGAGATTGGAGAGTCGCATTGTAGGGCAGATTTGAATACACTAGCAACAGATTTAAGAAGTTTCGGTGTCTTTATTGCTGGTTGTACCATCTTCTTAGGCTGGCCATACATTTTGGAGAGAGGGTTGATTATTTGCAAGGGTGGCTAGGGTTTTTGGGGGTTGTAATGCTTCATTTGGGGTCATCCAAGGTTGGAGAGCTTCGTGCACGCAACATCATTGGAGGTGATTCTTGCAGCTAACATCCATTTTAGAGGGTTCTTCAAGCACATTTCTCCTGTGAGTTCCAAAATTGTAACTCCTCGATTTTTCTGGGTATTGTTGATTTAGATATTAGGGGATATTTTATGAACTGGGTTATCATTATTTTGATAAAAAAACTATGTATTTAAGCTTGTAGAAAAATCTGGCATTTTCAGCTATAAACCCTCTATGTAATGTTCAGTTTTGAGTGAAAGTTTAATTGCAATATCTTCTATTTTGCTACAATATAGTGTTGTATGAAACATTGTTAAAAAAACTCAAAATGCTCATCAAAAACACAAAAAACACAAGTGCAAACTGGGCGGCATATTACAGTGGTATTAGAGCAGTGTATCCTACCATCCTGAAGGGGCCATTCAGAAGATGAAGACTTTTGAGGAGAAACTACTAGAAGGGCTGATAGAATTGAAGCAAAGTTGTCAAAACTATACTGAGATTTGGAAAAATTATGGCAAGACTTTAAAACAATTGCGTAAGGAAGTGCGTGAGCATCCTAAATGGGTATAGTCTCTATTTGGTGTTAAGAATAGATCTGAAAAAGATTATTCTAGTGCAAGAAACAATGAGAAGCAAGAAAATGGAAAGAGTTTAATAGTAGATCATTTGTATGGAGATAGTGCCTTGGTAGATAAAGACTATGTGACAGAATTTCAGAAAGACTATTTGGGCATGCATGCAATTACTGTTGATGAGTTTGTGCATGAAGGGAAAGACAAAATAGCAACTGTGAAATTGAGTTCAGATATTTCTAGTGATGATGGTTCAAATAGATATAGGTTGGATGATCATTCACAACCTTTGGAGAGGAGTGTTTATGAAGACATCAATACTAGTGAGTCTGGGAGTGACTCTCTCACAGAGGTAACCACTCATGAGGAGGACAACAAGCACTTTATTTTTGAACAAAGCAATCAACCTTTTGTCACATGGGATCCAGGCATATTGGCACCTAAGTATGATGGAGATCCTACACAAGATGAACTTCATTTTGATTGTGATGATGACCATAATGCAAGTATGGAGGATAGTATTGACAATTGTGATGAAGATCTTGAAACAAAATCTGATTTATCTTTGCACGGGGCTGACTTTGAGCAAAAGGTTAGGAACTAGGATGATTTGGATCCACAATATATTACTGAAAATGATAATGAGGATGCACAAGAGACTTGGGACAGCCTTGGAGTCATTGATGAAAGATATAATAGTTTTGATTTTGATTTTCATCGTAGCAGCAGTTCTCTTGGTTTGCATAAACATGATTGGACGAATCAATTTGTGGTGTTCAATGATAGCCCATTGTTTGAGGCGGGTGTAGAGAAGACATATGAAAATCCACTTTTTGAGTTGGATGATGGAACAACTCTTGGTTGTAGTGCTGCACTTGGTGGAAATAGTAAGGTATGGGATCTAAGAGAAGATTCTGAACCTGAGTTGGAGTATAATTTTCAGCCTGCTAATGATTTGAGTTCACATTATGAGAGGATTGTTTACTCTCTTGGGAGACCACCGGATATGAGATATGTAAACGAAGGAACAGATGGGGAGTTCGTAAGGAGTGTTATGACATTCGGACACGTAGATTCTTCATGGGATGGTGAGTCCAAACAACAAGCTGAGCCCTTCTGTGTTATGACGCTTAATCAAGGCATTGATGATGTTTCTACAGGTGGAGTTAGTGTTGTTCTAATTCCAAATCAGAATGCATGTATACAAGAATTTGCAGAAGAAGATAGTTGTGTGACTCAAGAACTTAAGGAACAATTTGATGCTTCTTCATGTGAGGCAGAAGTTGCTCATACATCCAAAGGTCCGCACAACTTGAACTAGTTGAAGGTGAGCGAAGATAAGATTGTGGCAACGTTATCTCATCATGATAAAATGCACAAGCTGATTGAAAATCATCTTTGGATGGATCAGTTGAAGAGAAGGCAAAAGGGAATTGAAGCAGTGTCTTCTCATGATAGTTTACAAGTATTCAAAGAAGGTACGGGAGCAATGAAGTCAAATTATTTGCACCTTCTTTCAGATCATGACCACCTTCTCAACCTCATTGAGATCTATTCAGATACTTTGAGAAGGAAAGAAGAAGAAGTTGATAAGCTCTCTCACGAGCTTAAGGTTCCCAGCGATTCCTTGAAGAGTACTCAGATAACCCTTCGGGAATCTGAGATCCATGTTGATGAGCCCTACTTAGAATTGAGCTTGGCTCCATGTTCATCATATTCAGTAGAGACTTAGTCATCTATGGCAGCCAGGGAACAGGATGAAGAAAGCAGCGTGAGACCTCCTAGCGTTCATCCTCAAGATTTAGGTGCAATGCCTCTTGGGATGGTTAGGCGAGAGGATTCATTTGGTGAAGGATGCATTGTTCTTGATCTCGAGAGACTTAAGCTTAGGGTCTTGATGGATCACAGTTTGTGGATTGGAGATAAGCTTGAGAGCAGATGTATCTCAACTCTATCCGCATGGGTTCTACCTCCTACTTTATTAATTGATGGCTGTCCTAGCTTGCTGGTTGGAGTTCTGATAGGATGTACTTTGAGGACAGCAGTAGTTGGGGTGATTAGGAGAAGTGGGAATTGCCACTTTGGAGTTAGAGGATGGATTGATGATGAGTTCTTATCATCCTTTGACAGTAGAGATACCTTTGGCTCCATCATGGACTTGATTCACAGGGTGCATGGTGTTGCTCTAATTTATGCCAACAACTTGACAAGGGTTGGTATACGTTTTTATGCACTAGTGTTGGGCCTCTTTCACATCCACAGGAGGCCACTCCGGGTGGAATGGATTGTTGATAACAAAGACACATCAGGATCATATACAGGATCAAACGACATTAGAGATTTGAGCACAAGGCTCTGCATTGGTTCTACAGAGATTATCATTGGACAGCCTTATCAGGAGAAGATGATTCCTCCTGAGTCTTGCATGTTGGATCTTAGAGTTGTTCCATCTTCTTTTTAGGAGATTTGTAGGACCTCATTTTGTGAGGGCTATGGAATTCATGATGGTACTCTTCCTACTCCTGAAAGCAAATTAGAAAACTATTTCTATGTAGCAGATGGAGATCTTGTGGACAAGACTATAAGGGGTAATGATGATGTTGGTGCAAGAGCAACTCATCGTGTTTTGAGTTGTGAGTCATCTTTTGATGATGGCAATGTAGGGTGGAGTGCACATGACTACTCCGGTATTCCATTGGCGTAGGCAAGAGAGTTTCACCTCGATTGCAAAATGAGGTGTGCTCATCAGTTTACTTTCAGCCCACATACACAGGATTTGACTATGTCCTTGATGACACAAGGAGGTGTGTTGATTGAGAGGTGTTCTGGTTCACTCTAGTATGATGCATTTCTGACTTTAGGTGATAAGTCCAGGTTTGGCAAGTCTCTTACTTTGTTCTCTCTAGTCGGTTGCTTCTAGGAGCAAGAGCTTGAGATTTGGTTTGATTGGATTTTAGAGGTTATCAAAGTGGCACAACAAAAGTCAATTAGTGTTGAGATTGAAGGACTTCTAGTTTGTCCATGGGAACCAGGTACAATTACCAAGGATAAGATGTTTCAAGATTGTAGTGATGGACAAAACTTCAGAGATGGTACTGCTGTCCACTTTCGAATTAGCCTACATAGGAACTTGCATGATAGCATTCAAATGGAATGGCCACTACCTCTAGCTCAACATTGGAGTGGAATTTTTTATGATAGTTGCTGCCCTAGTATTTCAGCATTGCTTATGGCGACTTCGGTTTATGATCAAATGGACTTCGAGTACATACAAGCTTTGTGACAGTAGGTTGTGGGAGGATTCACAGAGTTAGAGCAATTATTGCTAGCTTCCACCAGTATGAGGGATGATTACTATAGCCGATTCGGGATGTTAATATATATTTGCATATTTTACTGTGATGATTGTAGTCAATTGGATGAGTTGGTGTGCTCAATATGAGCATATTGACACTTGGGGATTGGAGTGTCAGTGAGAGGTTATCAATCTATGATCGAAATGTCATTGTCAAGATGTATAATTCCATTGATGACACTTTGGTTATCGGCTTCCAAATAGGGATTGATTGGCATCACTTCCAGGACACTGTGAGGAGATATATAGAGGGTTATGCTTTGGAGTTGGACAGTGGGATTTCAACTAGGGATCGCACTAAAGCACCTTGGCAGGATATTGTTCATGATACAAATTTCAGCTCACATAGGTATCTCAGTCTAGATGTTGGTGATGTCTACCTTTTGGGATTGTTGGAGAGAAGAGTTTTGAGTGGACATTATGAGCCAATGGCTTTTATTAGAGTGGCACAACGACAACTTCGTGGTTACTTCAAGAGATTGGTTTGGGATCCTGGAATTACAGCTAGATTAGTTTGTTATAGTCAAGAGGCTTCGTGGTTGTGCTGGCATTGCTTGAGGACAAGCAATATTTGGGAAAGGCGGACTGTAATGTCCCAAATTTTTATAATGTCATGTAATGTTCCCCTTTTGGCAATAATCGTGTCAGTGGCTCATCAGCCTATCCCGAAATCCTGTAGGCTCGTTGAGGTGAATCAAAGGGTTCCACTTTTGGAGGTTTACTGATCTTTCCTCAATATTTACTATTTATAGTAAATACTATTTTTGGCAGTTAGCAGTTGTCAGCCTTCAGTTCATCACGTCTTTTGGAGCAGTATTCAGTACTAAGCCTTGGCCGTTTGAAAATATTATTTTAATGGATCTCTTCATTAAAAAGGCAAATTGTTCTAATTTGCAGTTGACCCCTTGGCCTAAGGTATTAACTTCAAGTTGTGTTAAAAAGGGGACTTTAAGGGTGGCGTCTCATGAAGGGAATTAAAAAAGGTTTTAATTAATTCTTCCTTGTCTCAAGTGGGACGCATTTTTGTGGAGAATTATATCTTTTTTGAAAATGAAAAGTGTGTTGGCTTTTGGCGTACCTTCTCTGGGATTTGAACAGTCTCCTCTCTTCTTTTAAAATTGAGGCTTGGCTCCAGCTTTTGGCTATCTCATATTTTGCTAAACTTATCTTGTCGAAATGATTTATCATTTTATGCTTCGAGGAATGCTGACCTCCTAGTTCTTATCTCAATTTTGTGTTTGCAAGATAACCCCTAATTGAATTGTTGTTGCCTCTCATCCAGACTAGCAAATAGAGCTTCATGGTGAAATTTTGGAGTTTTTACTAGTTTTTGCAGTTGTTTCCACACAGCTGAAAGTCGAATTCACTCACAGCTACTTGTACGAATTTTGTTTTGTTCTGGGTATTTGGTCCATCTGTTTCTAAGGTCTGGGCGACCATTCTTACCAATTTCCAAAATTTAATTTGGAGTGTGGAATTTTAGAGAGCAAAATCGCCCCTCAAGGAGGGTCATAACTTTCTGTTTGCATTGGGATGCATGTCATTAAATACTACTAGTGTTTTGAGGCTGTTTTCTCATCTCAGCAGGGGCGTCTAGCTTCCAGTTGATCATAGCCTTTGGTTGCACGCCATTCGGAGGTATTTTGGTTGAATTATGAATATTTTATGAACTTTTGTAGTTGTTGATTGCCATTCCCAGATTCGTAGATTTCTGAGATAGAAGCAATTCATTTGCTGTTTCCATATTCTTTCTTCTTTTCTTATTATATTCTAACTTGGAAACATTGTATAACGTGGTGCTTTGAAAATGGTGAAAATCAATGTAAATTGCAGCCTTCCTCTTTGTACAAACTGTTAACAGTAGTACTGTTTCAGTTTTAGCATTTGCTGCAATAATTAATTAACTTCACATTAAGCACCCCTAGATGGTATACCGTTAGTGTGGATAATCTGCTTTGTAATCTTTTTCATGCCCACTTTCAAGTGGTGAATCCCCACTACTCAGTGGATGCGTGCCGCAGCAGAAGAAGTAATCATTTTGTAATCTTTTCCCCCCAGTGTTTGGTGGTAGCGTGGAAATTTTTTTGGCTGGTTATTCGCCTTGTCTCATTTGAATTCAACAGTAGTACTCCACCATATGTTAGCACCTCCCTTGTCAAAGGATCTTGAGTGCACATTCTTGGTGTCGAGTTTAATATTTCTCTTTTAGTGTAATCTCGTACTCATTGATTTAGTAGATCCTAGGGATCCTTTGACCGTATGCCCGCCCCTCCTCCTTAAGTGGTTTTAGGGCGCATTCTTGGTTAGAGTTCTTTCATGTACGTTTTGGGTTATGCTAACCTTAACGGGTGATTGGTTTTATTGTAAATGTTTGGTTTAAAAATCAAAAAAATTGAGAGAGAATATTTTAGTGGTATCAGAGCAAAAGTTCCTGCCATCCTATGTTTACTAGTCTATCAGTTGACAGATGAGTGACAAAGCAACCAGACACTTCATCAGAAACCAAGCCAGATCTCAATCACAGTTTCCGCCAGTGCCAGAAGCAGATACTTTATCAGAAGCTTTGAGAGAAATGGGTAAAATAGTTGAGAGAATGTCAGAAGAGTCCGGACTTTCAATGGAAGAAAAAGATGCTCGAGCATAAAAGAAGTTTGATAACATGTTAGAGATGGTGACATGTTTGCTGGATAAATTGGATCAGCAAGCTACTCAGAATAATATTCAACCCCAACCAAATCAAGTTGGTGAAAACAGTAGTAATAGTGGTGTTAATGGAACTTATGTTCCTGATGGTCATAATGCTTCAGCGGTTAATGGAAGGGATAGAACTGTTGGACAGCATGTCACAAACACAAGAGGATCTTCATCTAGACCTCTTCTTCCTATATTCACTCCGAGAGATGAACAACCACCTGAAATTGGAGTACTTTTTGCTGATGATGCTAGGAAAGCATATATGGAGTACATCTCTTTACCCCCTGATATGAGAGATGCATGGACCTTTGATCAAGTCATGAATCAAAGAAGCAAAAGGAATGGTGGAAGGAATGAACAACGTCCTCCAATGAACCATAGAAATGATTTTCAACAAGCATTGGGTAAGATTACCTTGGACTTTGATGGAAGTAATAAGAGTGCAGCCAGGGAATGGGTGCAAAAATTAGATAACTATCTTTCACTTAGACCAATGCCAGAGGAGGATGCAATTAAGTTTGCCACACTACACTTGGATGGAGTGGCTCATGAATGGTGGACTCACGGTTTGGTTACTCTTGGCCATAACCTCATCCATACCTATGAAGAGTTTACCAATAAATTAATTGAAAGATCTGATACCAAAGATCCTGAGCTGTGTTTCCGAGAATTGGCACAATTGAAACAACACGGATCTTTAGATACTTATGTTGCTGATTTTCAAAGGCTGTCAGTAATGGTGCCTAACATTACTGAAAGAAGACTTGTTGTATTATTTGCGGAAGGTTTAATGGAGCCTTTGAAAGGATGGGTCAAAGCCTTTGATCCACCATCATTGGATGAAGCAATCAAGAAAGCAAGGAGCATGGAGTTGGCTGCTCCAAGGCCAAAATTTCAGTCTAAACCATTCAAAAAGGATAAGAAGAAGTTCCCTTCGAATCAGCCCAACAAATATCCACAAAGGATATTTGATGAACTCCGTGATCAGCTTAGAAAAGAAGGAGTTTGCTATACTTGTCGTGAACCTTGGACAAGAGGTCACCGTTGTTATGAGAAAGGTAAAGTACAACAAATGGAGGGTTATTCTGATTATGGATCAGAATCTGATCCGTATGATCAGCAGTATGAAACAGCAAGTGATGAAGGAGAAGAAGCTCTAGAAGAGGAACCAGTAGTTGGAGATGGTAGTGCTTTTGCCCAACTATTTAGTTTCCAAAAGAATGAATCCTTTCGAGTTCGTGGATTGGTTAGCTCTCAAAGGATTGTTGCTCTAATTGATACAGGAGCAACTCATAATTTCATTGATGAAGGCCTAGTTACCAAAAGAGGATTGAAGACCGAAGATTTTGAAGGATTCAAGGTAATGTAGTAGATGGCTTTACCATATCTTGCACAAAGAAAATTCCTAACCTTTCTATGCAATTGGGAAATTATGAGGTGAAGGACGACTTCTATGTTGTAGGCATTGGTGATACCGATGTTGTTTTGGGAATACAATAGCTGCGATCTCTTGGAGAGGTCACTTTGAATCTGCAAACCATGGAATTGAAATTCCAAGCTGATGGGAAGAAGGTGGTTTTGAGAGGCATGTCCAATAGAGGTCCTCGGATTGTGTCCTTGAAAAGAATGGAAAAGCTGATCTGTCATGATCAAGTTGAATGGGCAGCAGAGTGTATGATCTTACCCGATGATCCGGTTGTAGAGAAAAGACAATATCTGCCTGATATACAAGCTCTTCTTTCTAAAAAGAGCAAGGTTTTTGGTGACTTACCTTCAAGGAGACCACTTGAAAGAGGGTGTGAACATGTGATTGAACTAGAAGAGGGTGCAAAGCCAGTCATCACTACTCCTTACCGTTATCCAAAGAAGCAGAAAGATGAGATAGAAAAGACTATCAAAGAACTTTTGGAAGTAGGGTTCATTAGACCAAGCAAAAGCCCATTTGCTTCAGCAGTGGTATTGGTCAAAAAGGAAGATGGTACAATGCGGATGTGTGTTGATTATCGTGCATTGAATCAAAAAACCATCAAGAATAGATATCCTATTCCTAGGATAGATGAGCTTACTGATGAGCTCCTTGGGGCTATGTTCTTTTCGAAGATTGATCTTCGATCCGGTTACCATCAAATCAGAATGAGAGAAGGGGATATTGAGAAAACAACTTTTAGATGTCATTATGGGCACTTTGAGTTCCTTGTCATGCCATTCGGTTTGACTAACGCTCCAGCAACATTTCAATCATGTATGAACAAGACTTTCAGGCAGCAGTTGAGGAAGTTTGTGCTTATCTTCTTTGACGATATTCTCATTTTTAGTAAATCTTGGGAGGAGCACCTTCAGCACTTGGAGGAAGTGCTTAGCATTCTGGAGGCTGAATGCATGTTTGCTAAAGAATCTAAATGTGAGTTTGGGATGACTGAGCTTCTCTATCTCGGCCACATTATCAGTTCTAAAGGCGTTAAAGTTGATCCTGAGAAGATTAGAGCCATGGTTGATTGGCCACCTCCGAAAAATGTGACTCACTTGAAGGGATTTTTGGGCTTGTGTGGGTTTTATAGAAGATTTGTTAAGGGGTATTCTCATATGGCGGCCCCTCTCACAGATCTCACCAAAAAGGGAGCCTTCCTATGGACAGACAAAACACAAGGAGTGTTTGATAAATTAAAACAAATTATGATTTCATGTCCAGTATTAGCTTTGCTTGATTTCAAAAAGCCTTTTGAATTACAATGTGATGCTTCAGGTGAAGGAGTTGGAGCTGTTCTTATGCAAGACAAACACCCTATTGTCTTCGAGAGCAGAAAATTGAGAGGAGCAGAAAAATTATATTCAATTTATGACAAAGAGATGCTTGCCATTATGCATGCTTTGTCCAAATTCCGCCAATACTTGGTGGGAAGTAAATTTGTGGTTAAGACTGATCATAATAGTCTTAAACATTTCATGCGCCAAAAAGATTTGAATGAAAGGCAACAAAAATGGGTCAGCAAACTTCAGGCCTATGACTTTGATATTGAGTATGTTAAGGGAAAGAACAATGTAGTTGCGGATGCCTTTTCCAGAAGGCCTCATTTGCAGTCACTTTGTGAGCTTTTAGCAGATTGGAAATAGTTGATTGCTGCTGATTATGGAAAAAATCAGTTTACAACCAGCATTATGGAAGGTCATTTGGTTGATGAAAGGTATAATTTGGTTGATGGTTTGATCATGTATAAGGGTAGAATCTTTTTGGTACCCGAATCCAAGCTTAAGAGGAAGATTTTTCAGTCATTTCATGATGTTCCTCTTGCTGGTCATCAAGGTATGTTCAAGACTTACAAGCAGATAAGAGAAAGGTTTGCTTGGAAGGGAATGAAGGAAGAAGTCATGAACTAAATAAGGGAATGTTCTACTTGTCAAAGGAATAAAAATGAACATTTTTTTCCAACTGTATTATTGCAGCCCTTGCCAATTCCAAATCAGAGGTGGGAAAGTATTGCTATGGACTTCATCACCGGTTTACCCAAAGTGCAAGGCCGTGATTGTATTTATGTTGTGGTGGATAGATTAACTAAATATGCTCATTTTTATGTTATCACTACTTCATTTACAGTAGCTCAAGTAGCTGAGTTGTTCTTTAGAGAAGTTTTCCGTTTGCATGGTTTGCCTAAGACCATTGTCAGTGATAGGGACAGCAAGTTCCTAAGTGTGTTTTGGCAAGAGAAATTCAAGTTGAGTGGTACCGTGCTCACTCCAAGCACTAGTTATCACCTGCAAACGGATGGGCAATCCGAGATTGTCAACAAATGGTTAGAAGGCTACCTTAGAAATTATGTTTCAGGGCAGTAAAGGGCTTGGGTCAAGTGGCTCCATTTGGGAGAGTTTTGTTACAACTCTTCTTATCACATGTCAACTAAGATGTCTCATTTTATGACTCTCTATGGGTATGATGCTCCTAACTCTGTAGACTTGGTGTTTGGTGATAGTAGAGCTCCCCAGGCAAAAGATATGTTTCAACACAACCAAGACATCTTAAAGTCACTAAAAGAAAATCTGCAGCAAACCCAAAATCAGCAGAAGTTGTACGCTGATCAGCAGTGTGTTGAACGTTCATTTGAGGTAGGAGACATGGTTTATCTGAGACTTCAACCCTACAGACAATCTTCCCTCAAAAAGAGTGGTGCTGAGAAATTGAAGCCACGTTTCTATGGTCCATTTAAAATCACCAAAAGGATTGGTGAAGTGGCATATGAGTTAGAACTTCCAACGGACAGCAAAGTTCATAATGTCTTTCATGTGTCCCGCCTCAAGAAGGCACTTGGGTACAATGTGGTGGCTACTTCAGAACTACCTCCCTTAGATGAAGAAGGGCAGTTGGTGTTGTTGCTGGAAGAGATCCTTGATAGTAGGGAGCGGTCCTTGAGGAGGCGAACGATCAAAGAGTATTTGGTAAGATGAAAAAACTTGCATATTGAAGATGCCACATGGGAAGGTGAACAAATTTTGCAACATCCAGCTTTCCAGTTGCTTGAGGACAAGCAATTTCGAGGGGGGCAGACTGTAATGTTCCCTTTTTGCCAGTAATCCTGTCAGTGGTTCATCGGCCTATCCCAAAATTCTGTAAGCTCATTGAGGTGAATCAAAGGGTTCCAATTTTGGAGTTTTTCTGATCTTTCCTCAATATTTACTATTTATAGTAAATACTATTTTTGGCAATTAGCAATTGTCAACCTTCAGTTCATCACGTCTTTTGGAGCAGTATTCAGTACTAAGCCCTGGCCATTTGAAAATATTATTTTAATGGATCTCCTCATTAAAAAGGCAAATTGTTCTAATTTGCAGTTGACCCCTTGGCCTAAGGTATTAACTTCAAGTTGTGTTAAAAAGGGGACTTTAAGGGTGGTGTCTCATGAAGGGAATTAAAAAAGGTTTTAATTAATTCCTCCTTGTCTCAAGTGGGACGCATTTTTGTGGAGAATTATATCTTTTTTGAAAATGAAAAGTGTGTAGGCTTTTGGCATACCTTCTCTGGGATTTGAACAATCTCCTCTCTTCTTTTAAACTTGAGGCTTGGCTCCAACTTTTGGCTATCTCATATTTTGCTAAACTTATGCTGTCAAAATGATTTATCATTTTATGCTTCGAGGAATGCTGACCTCCTAGTTCTTATCTCAATTTTGTGTTTGCAAGATAACCCCTAATTGAATTGTTGTTGCCTCTCATCCAGACTAGCAGATAGAGCTTCATGGTGAAATTTTGGAGTTTTTACCAGTTTTTGCAATTGTTGTTTGTACACAGCTGAAAGTCGAATTCACTCACAGCTACTTGTACGAATTCTGTTTTGTTCTGGGTATTTGGTCCATCTGTTTCTAAGGTTTGGGCGACCATTCTTACCAACTTCCAAAATTTAATTTGGAGTGTGGAATTTTAGAGAGCAAAATCGCCCCTCAAGGAGGGTCGTACCTTTTGGTTTGCATTGGGATGCATGTCATTAAATACTACTAGTGTTTCGAGGCTTTTTTTCATCTCAACAGGGGCGCCTAGCTTCCAATTGATCATAGCCTTTGGTTGCACGCCATTCGGAGGTATTTTGGTTGAATTATAAATATTTTATGAATTTCTGTAATTGCTGATTGCCATTTCCAGATTCGCAGATTTCTGAGATAGAAGCAATTCATTTGCTGTTTCCATATTCTTTCTTCTTTTCTTATTATATTCTAACTTGGAAACATTGTATAACGTGGTTCTTTGAAAATGGTGAAAATCAATGTAAATTGCAGCCTTCCTCTTTGTACAAATTGTTAACAGTAGTACTGTTTCAGTTTTAGCATTTGGTACAATAATTAATTAACTTCACATTAAGCACCCTTGGATGGTATACCGCCACTATGGATAATCTGTTTTGTAATCTCTTTCATGCCCACTTTCAAATGGTGAATCCCCACTACTCAGTGGATGCCTTCCGCAACAGAAGAAGTAATCATTTTGTAATCTTTTCCCCCCACTGTTTGGTGGTAGCGTGGAAAGTTCTTTGGCTGGTTATCCGCCTTGTCTTATTTGAATTTAGCAGTAGTACTCCACCATATGTTAGCACCTCGCCTGTCAAAGGATCTTGAGTGCACATTCTTGGTGTCGAGTTTAATATTTCTCTTTTAGTGTAATCTCATACTCATTGATTCACTAGATCCTAGGGATCCTCTGACCATATGCCCGCCCCTCCTCCTTAAGTGGTTTTAGGGCGCATTCTTGGTTAGAGTTATTTCATGTACATTTTGGGTTATGCTGACCTTAACGGGTGATTGGTTTTATTGTAAATGTTTGGTTTAAAAATAAAAAAAATTGAGAGAGAATATTTCATGTCAGCATATAATTAAATAATTAAGTTTTTAAGTTGTCGAATAAAATTAAATTAAAAAGACAACTTAAATTAATTATTTAATGATCTTAAAGCAACTTAAGTCAAAAAAAGTTAAATATTTAATAAAGTCACATTTTAAGGGGAAATAAGGAGTTTAATTATAAAGTAAAATTGAGGAGTTAAAAATAAAGTTTAAAGTTTACATATTTTTAAAAAAGTGACTTCTCGAAGGGGGCCATGGGAGACATAAGTGAGAATTAAACTATAAATGGTTATAACTTAAAGTGCAATGCCTAGGGAGACATAAGGGGGGGAATTAATTTAAATTTAAATATTTTAAAACCCTAAAAAGAGGTGTTAGGGTTTGGAGTGGCTTTATAAGAGCTTTTGAACTCGTTCTTTCATTATGCTGGATGAAGATATTGAAATTGTTTTTTGGTTTTGGAGGAGAGTTATCTTCTTAGAGTTTGTGAGGACAAAAAACTTTGCAAGCAGCATTCTCTACGTTGTTGAAAGATACAGTTTGGAGAATTCTTGGTGATTTCACTTCAGGAATCACAGGTGAGCTTCATTGCAAATTGAGACTTACAGTTTGGGCATCAAAGTTATATTTCAGATTGGAGAGTTCGTATTGTAGGGCAGATTTGAATACACCAGCAACAGATTTAAGAAGTTTCAGTGCCTCTATTGTTGGTCGTACCATCTTCCTAGGTGGCCATACATTTTGGAGAGAGGGTTGATTATTTGCAAGGGCGGCTATGGTTTTTGGAGGTTGTAATGCTTCATTTGGGGTCATCCAAGGTTGGAGAGCTTCGTGCGTGCAACATTTCAGCCATTGGAGGTGATTCTTGCAGGTGGCATCCATTTTAGAGGGTTCTTCAAGCACATTTCTCCTGTGAGTTCCAAAATTGTACCTCCCAGATTTTTTTGGGTATTGTTGATTTAGATATTAGGGGATATTTTATGAACTGGGTTATCATTATTTTGATAAAAAACTATGTATTTAAGCTTGTAGAAAAATCTGCAATTTTCAACTATAAACCCTCTATGTAATGTTCAATTTTGAGTGAGTTTAATTGCAATATCTTCTATTTTGCTACAATATACTATTGTATGAAACATTGTTAAAAAAACTCAAAACGCTCATCAAAAACACAAAAAACACAAGTGCAAATTGGGCGGCATATTACAGAAGAAAGTTGCCCTTTTGTCTCAAGGACCAAATGCAGTCATCATGTTCGGTCGAAGCAGCCATCTTCTTCATGTTCATGCCGGCTATTCAACACATCGTCAAACGAGATCATCTAATCCAGAGATCGTCGACAAACATCAATGAAGTATGGAGATGTTGCAAGCAAGAACATGCAAAATGAAAGTGAGCTTCACAACAAAAGCGCCTCTGTTGGCCAGGGGCGCCCTTCATTTCAAGGCACCTGATGAAGTTATCAATAGCTACTCTATACAAGACATTTGTTCAGCTCTCCCCCAGCTTCGTGATCAATCTGACAGCACGTTCACAGGACATGTCAAACAATCAGATGCTGAGATCAAGCAGAAAATGCCAAAGGGGAAGACTGAAAGAACATACCAAGAAATTGGTTGTGTTGGTCAAAAGAGCCCCTGTTGAAGAAAGGCGCCCACTTTTTTGAGCAGTCAAATGGTGTCTATTTGCTCAGTGAGCTCCAGGATGATCTTCTCCACTTTGATCGATCTCAACAACGAAATCATCAGCGAAGACATCAGACAACTCAATCATCTGATGATAGAGATCAAACTAAGGCAGTTTATAGCATGAATATAATCAATTAACAAGTCAAAAGCGCCCCTATTGGCCAAGGCCACCCTTAGATTTGAAGGACCTAAACAGATCTTCAGGAGTTGAGAAACCAGTCATCCTTTCCAAGATTGACTTGGTTACCCAACGCACAGTCAAGTAAAGCCATCCAGCTCATCAGTCAATGGTGATGTCAGATCAAAGCACAAAGAGTCTAAACGGTGAAAATGAAGAACAATCATAAAAATTGACTAAATCAGAGCTAAAAGAGCCCCTATTGGAGAAAGGCGCCCTTGAATCTAGAGCCTCAAACTTAGTTTTCTGACTTGATGACTCCCAGGCATACCTCTTCAAAATGGTTCCATCTCAACAACAGATCCCTCAACAACTGCTCAAGATCAACTGAACGACCGAGAGCAAGGATCGAACAGAGGCACTTCAACCTGGAAAATGATGAAAAATGCTCAAAACTCAAGAAGGACGCCTAAAAGGTCAAATGTTAAATTGTTGACTTGAGTTAAGAGATTTTGGAGGCAAAAAGAGTCAAACATCCCACAATCAGTGGAAATCAGCTTTTAGAACTCCAAATCAGGCTTCAATCATGAGTTGGCACCCATACTTGATGCATTTCAACTTGAATCATTATATAATCAAGCTAGGCATCCCTTTTTCATTATTACTTTTGCAGGTTGAAGATTAAAATAGCAATTTTCTCTCAAGGATGTCTTTTCAAGATCTGGCAAGGGTTTTTGACCATTCTTCAATATTTTTTCAAGATCAGTGGCATAAAGACATTTCTTCTCAGAGGTTGAATCCAATGGCAGGTTATTACAAGGAGGCAGCTAATAACTTCCAATCTACCTCTTGTCTACTTCCTCTCTTCTGTCTTAAAATTCTTGCATGTCACAGAAGACGGCAGGCACCATAGATCTGGCCAACTGGGTATGATCAACATAATTTTCCAATAAAACCCATCTCTTTAGATTTTCCAAAAACAACAACTTGCTGCCCCTATTTTTAGGGATTTTTCCAAAAAAGTTTCAAAATAAAAAATCTAAGGAACTGGGTTTGTTCAGCATTGAAGCACGAACAAAACCCATGTGCCAGATTTTTCCTAGAAAAATACTTCTCGACAGGTGCTATTTTTAAGGGTTTCTGGAAATTGTCAGAACAGGGTCGTGTGCACAGTTGATCTTTGAGTTTTTCAGAATGCAGTACTCCCAGGTACAATACAAGACCAAAACGGTCTTGTACCATGATTTCCTGAAAACGACTGACACATACCTACATCAGAAGAACCCAGGGGTCAATTTAGAGGATTTGGAGGGCATGAATCAAATCACATTGCAAAACATAGAAGAATCTGGATTGCTTCAAGCTACATCAATCCCTATCACATTACAGAGTGTGGAGCTTGTAATTGCTAGCATTAAGCATTACAATCCTACCACACGAGAAATCCGATCAGTGGATGGGAAAGTGATTTGCAACCTGAAACCAAAAGACATTGAAATTTTTTTTTCTATTACACCATGCCCAACCAGTAAAGTCATATCTGTGAGAGAATGCGAAAAGGCATTTGAAGCTTCAAAGGACAGGTGTTCGCTAAAAATGGCAGAAGAATGGTTAAAGGTGAAAAAGGCCAGCTTGCCCAAATTGGTTGGACGAGGAGAATTCTGAGTCGAGTATGTAGTGTTGATCACTCTACTCAGCAGGATCACTAGACAGGAAGAGGGCAATCAGTTTTAGTTGTGGATGTATTACATCATTGCCAAGATTATTAACAAAAGAGAACATTACGACTAGGCCACCTTGATCACTGACACTCCACCAACAGATTACCGGGTTTCTAGAGGCTCATAGGTTCCACATGTGTTCCTACCTTATATACTTGATTGCCTTCCAAGGCGAGTTCAAGACACTAAGCACTACAAGGACCTTAGGTGTGCAGAAGGTCCATGAATACTTTCCGCATCTTGAGTTTACTCTAGCGGAAAGACACTTCAAACGGATAAGTGACCTCTTCATCATGCACATCGTATGAGACTTTGACCACAAGATGCACGTGCGTATATCACCAATAGCCAAGGAGGCAATGGTGGATTGGGTGGATTGGTTTATCCAATTCCCCACCTTCACCTGCCATGATGCCACGCTACCCTTCAGATAGGTAGTGTTCATGGAGTCCCTGAGGCAGTTGGCCGAAGTTCACACTCACCTACGCCTGAAGAAGAAGTCAGCTACGAACTTTCCCATTCAGATAGGACTCTATAGATGTAAAACAATGGCCGATGCCAAATTGATGAGCCAAGAAACGGTGAGGCTCAATCTCAAGTACCTCATTGAGAGAAGGTCATATGATCCAAGAGGGCTTTATGCAACGCATCTTGAGCAACGCTCATCACATGAATCTTCTATAGAAGATTGTTGGGTCAATTGCGACAATGAGTTTGAGGTGCGAAGAAGGAACTATAGCCAGCTTAAGCTCCCACAAATTGCTGACTTTATGTCAAAAGACATTGAGGGCCTATCCGATGATGAGAGAGAAGTCATTCTCCCCTCCTTCATAGATCAAGTGGACTCACAACCTCTCGGAAGAGTGGATTGGTATGCAAAAGAAAACACATCTATAGAGGAGAGAACGAATAGAGTTGTCAGAAACAGTCAACTCTACCTAGATAGCAAGAGGACAAGGAAGGTAGTAATTCCCAGAATAGAGCTGCTACCGATTCAATCTTCACTACCTTCCACGTCCAGGAAGAAGCCCAGACGAAAGTAGTGGAGCAATCCTCCCAAAGGGATGCGGATGTCAGGGCATACATGGGGAGAAACACAAATTGCTGATATAAATCAACAAGAAGTACAGGTGGAGACAGCAACCAACTTACCTAAGATAATAGAGACTGTTGTAGTTGAGCCCATGATTAAGGCAATCACGGCCGAAATAGAGCCCATAGCAGAAACAACAATAGTAGATACGGTACCTATGATAGAGACAAAGCCACCTACTTCACCACCATCACAGCAGTCACAAGTCCCCATCGACTAGGACTCTCCACCGCAAGACATCACTACAACATAGTCTCATTCATCGAGCATTCAGAGGCCCAACATTCCTCCTTCCAATGAGGCTAGTCAGAATTCCATCTGGCTTGAGGGTCTCCTAGGAAGGAAGAGTGATAGGCTATCCTACCAGCTTGACTTCACTGAGTTCGATCATGTCCCAGCAGACATGCCAACAAAGAAGTTGAAGAAGCAAGTACATGTACGAAGGAATGTGGATAATGAGTTCAACGTAGAGACTGCTTCCCCAATTGAGGACAGAAACATACATGATGTAGGGGTTGAAGACTTCACATTGTCGAAGATCAACCTCAAAAATACCACTCGTCAGGTGGAGGCAGACCTTCTCGGAATTGCCTCAGTGAGCGCCCAACAGAGAATGGCTAAGGATGGCCAAGACAAAGCAGCCTTAAAGGCTGAAAACCGACAGTTGAGAATGTACATTTCCAGCTTGATGCACGACACTCCCAACTTCTCTGCTTTGCCACGAGAGTTGCTAGACCTCCCCGCGGAGAAAAACCACCACCAGTTGATTACATATGACAAACACTTGAGAAATCAAGTGGAAGAATTTGCTGTCAGAGGACGGTGTGTACTAGCAGAAACATACCAATTGAGAGATAGAGCACATGGACCCCGCTCAAAGATCCAGTAGTCAGAATTGAGGATAGCAAAGAAGAGGCCAGAGGATGAAATGACAATCGCAGATTTGCAATTGGCATACCAATCAGTTACCACCACAGAGAACAAGCAACATCTTTTTTCTTGGAAAGAACAACTAGCATACAAGGTGAAAGCCTATGATGCCAATGTTGTGGAACTGATTGACTACAAACATATTGTCGCCGGTATTATCAACTTCGCAAGAATGTTGGTAATATCCTTCCCTCACATAGAATATCAGCACGAGGGAGGAGAGTACATTGAGCTAGGAACAATGCAAAATCAATTCCGAGACATCATCCGTAGCACATTCCTTGATGATCTTCATGGTTGCAAGTTGACCAAAGTGGCAGCCATGTCTACCAAGTTAGATGATGCGACTGCCAAGTGTATAGACTTTCAGCAACAACTTGCGACAACTGAAGATATGCTAAGACGCCACATCGTCATCTTGCGGAGCATTGATTGCCTAGAGGTTGAAGAGGTCAACGACTGGATAGAAGCACTGTTGACCAGTGGTGATGAGGTGTAAAGCACCCCAAGAAGGACGTCCTACCCTCCAAAGAGACATTAATTGTGACTTGAGTTAACTTGATGCCTCTTTCCAAGTTAACTCCAGTACCCACAAATCATGCATGTCAGATCCAACTAATTAAGGATGTCTAATTTGACTTCCACGATTTGTGGATCTCAGAGCTCCACTAAATGTGGATGTCTATTTTGGAGGCACATTTGTAATTTAAGTTCACTTATAGTTAAGTTTCAGTTAATTGAAGTAGATTTCTAGTTAATTGCTTGCTCACCTACATTTAGATATAGGAATAATTTTTGTTGTTTGGCAAGAACTGATTGTTAACTCAAGGAGATTTTAGGGTTGCCTACTCCTTTGAGTTTCTATAAATAAGAGCCTTGAGCTCATTATTTGTTTAACCTTTATTTACTACACAAAATTGTTGCACCATTGTTGCCACAAGCTTGCAAGTTTGTATATGTTCACTCTTGGATGAGAGTTAATTGGTTGATTGTAATTGTGCATGATTTCGTGCCTTTATTGTCCCAATCTTTGTAATTCGTTGGAAAATCTTGAAGAAGAAAATCAGATGTCACATGCTTGTTTGATCTAAATATTTGAGTTGGTTCAACGTCTTGTTTTCAATAGCTTATTATTTCAATCTCCTCCTCGGATAGGGGTTCCTCCTCATTGGATATTTTGATATCGATGGTTATCGTGTGATGTTGTTTAATGATCCAAATTTTAGCCTATACTTCGGATAGGGGTTCCTCCTCCTTAGCAATCTTGATATCCATATCATCGTACCTTGTTTCTAGTACATTGTTTTCCAGCCTATACCTCAGACAGGGGTTCCTCCTCCTTGGCAAGTCTTAGATCCAACCTACCGTAAAGAGTGTTCGCTTGTATAAAACCTTATCCCAACGTATATTCGAGAGTTCAGAGCCTCGGCCATATTCTAAGGAGACGGTGGATTCGAGTGATCCAGCCCATCCATTTCGCTCCTATGCCCTCATGCTTTGTTTATCTTGAGGAGATAGGATAGTTTAGAAGATAGTTTAGTCGTAGTTAAGATCTGCAGAAACCAAAGAAAACCTTACCTACGGTGCATTGTGTTTATGCACCCTTGTGTCCTGCCACTGAGTAAAAAAGATAGGAACCTTAGTCTACTCTACCCTTTTTTACGTACAACATCAGCAAAGAGAGATCTTCCTCTTTATAATCCGAAGAGAAGTACTATAACACCTGCAATAGCTGTATGTTTCCAATAAGCACTCCAAAGGTGCTAATTGAAACGCTAACAATGTGAATTTGAGCTACCATCTTGTGGGGTTTATTATAGTGGTATAAGAGCTTGTGGTCTTGCTAGCCTATTTTTTAGAGCTAATCCTTTTCATGTAGAGCTATATTTCTTATGCATCCCAATGACAGAGAGCTATGTTATTATCAAAGAGAGAAAAAAAGGAATAAATAGTGTCATACGTATTAGTTATTAGCCTCGACTATTGTAGCTGGCAAAAATGAATCATTGCAAATGAATAAGCTTGTTTTGGGTGTTGAAACCTTGGTAAGGTTATGATTGCAGACCATACTTTGACTTGCGAGTGATCATCTATGAGCTGGGTTCTGCATATTTGATGTTTGCTGATGTTATTTGTTGGTTATCGCTGTAATGTCCTCTATCTTGATTTTCCCTACTAAACACAAATTGCAGCAACTAGGGTTAGGATTCGTCTTACCAATTAAAATATCTCTTTAATAATGCAATCTCATGTTTGAATCCTGCAAACATGTAAAGTCCCTTCCCGGATAGAGCCAAGTTTTTTTCAAATTGTTCCCAAGTTCAATAGGTATTCACTTTTATCAAACTTCTCTCATATCATTGCTTGCACATGATCAAGATTACAAAAATGGATTGTTTGTAAATTTGATGCAACAATTCTGAGCCACACTACTTTGTATTGAAATGATATGACATTGCACATTCAGAATTTCATTTTCAGATTAACATAATGACCTCATAGAACTCAAAACAATGCTAGAAATGCCAACTATTATATTCAGAGATATTAATGGGCTAGGAAGAACCCCCTAAACATTACAATGACAACACTAGAGAGTTTATCTGATTTCTAGGACTCTTGGGACCCACTGAGTGTTGTACAGAGATAATGTTTTGACTGTAACAGCAGTAACAATGTGATCTTCTGGGTATTACAAGAACAAAAATTCATATACAGCAACTTCAGAACATCACAGCCAACCATAGACTCTTTACTGAACAGATATTGCAATACAACACATAAATCACAGGCTTCAATGTATATATGAAAGTGCTCAGAACTGGATGTTAATTGACCTCAAGCTGAAGATGATAGAGATGGCTACAAGTGTTTCTAGAATGTGTGAACAGCAGCTAAAAACTCCCTTTTGCTAATCGATTCTCCTGGATGATGGTTCACCCAGCCTCAATGTAGAAACCCCTTGTTTCCCCTGTTTCTGAATCCGACTGTTTTTGTTTGTTTTTGAAGTTTTGATATTTTTTTTGGTGTTTTTGCATAAATAATGAAGAATGCGATTTTGCATAAAATAGGTAATAAATTCAAATAAAATCCTAAACTGCCAATATAGATAGGAAATTCAAGTTCTACTGGAGGCGCATCTTTATTGTTCAAAATGGAAATCAATACAATAAGATCTGGTAGCATGCAATAAGGAAATGACAATATTTTAAATAAAGAACCTGATAATCAGCAACTAGAAATAATTGGTACGGCTGCTATAAGACTACTTTCTCCCTCCTTCAGAAGATCCAGAATAGTGCCAGGGGTATAGGCGCCCAAGATAGCAAGGGCAGACTGACCCAAAAGCAAGCGATTTTTTTCAAAGAGAAAATACGCCCTTAATCATGGTGGTACGGCCTGTCAGTAGATGGTACGGCTGCAGCAGCATAAATAAAAGTACGGCTTCCCCAAGAACCTCCAGATATCAATAGAAATAGGCGCCAAGATGAATATATGCCTGCTGAATGAAACCCTGAACAAAACCTCTGAAGATAGATGATCTGTGATGCTCTGTAATTTCTCCTGAATGAAGAAACCTCTGTGCTGGCAATAAATCAGGTGTTATTTCACACCCTCTGAATCGCTCTCACTGGAGATGGCTCGTTCCTCAATGCATTCGAGACTGAAACCCTAAAGCTTTTGTGCTCTGCTCAAGACTTGATCAATTTTTCATTCATAAAATGACATAATGGCTCAAAACCCAAGGCAAATCCTCTAATATGCTGAAAAGTGCGGTTTCCTTAAGAATAGGGTTTTAATTAATATTTGACTTTTTAATTCTTTTAATTCTCCATAGTCCTCAGCCAAATATTTAAATCATAATTTAATTGCCAAATAGGCCCCTTCTGATGATGGCGCACCCCTCAATGAGAAATCACTTAAGTTATAATTTAATATTATAACTTTATATTATAATCATTAAATGATTAATATTTAATTAATGCAATTAAATATTAATATCTTCCTCGATACTCGTCCGATGACTGATCCGTCTGAAGCTGACGAACTCTGAAGTGATTCCGAATACAGCCAAAGCCATACTGCTAAAAATAGCAGGGGTCCCACACTGCCTGCCAGGAACTGCTAAAAATAGCAATTCTGCAAAAAGTCTCCGATTGAGCCAAAACGAAAGACTACTGATCAATCTCAGCTAACTGAAGCTGAGCCAAGCTCCGAAGTGACCCTCTATCCAGTCTATCAGCCTACGAGGGTCGTGTGATAGGCCAATCCTGTACTCCGAGAGATGTCACTGAGAAGGGGACATGACAGTCCGCCCCTCCTGAAATTGCTTGTCCTCAAGCAACCTCAATGCCGGATGCTGCAGAATCTCCTCGCTCTCCCATGTCGCATCCTCAACCGGCAAATCTCTCCATTTTACCAAATATTCCCTGATAGTCCTTCGACGCAAGTGTCTCTCCCTGTACTCCAGGATGGACTCAGGTACTAAGATCAACTTTCCCTCATCATCTAAGGGAGGTAAGACTGCAGACGGTACCACACGATGACCCAACGCCTTTTTGAGGCGTGATACATGAAATAGGTTGTGTACCCTGCTCTCTGCTGGAAGCTCAAGCTCGTAAGCCACCTCGCCAACTCTCCTCAGGATCCTGAAAGGACCGTAGTAACGTGGCTTGAGCTTCTCTGACCCACTCTTCCTAAGAGTGGATTGACGGTAGGGCTGCAGCATGAGGTAAACCATGTCACCAACCTCGAAATGCCTCTCCGTCCTCTTCTGATCTGCATACTGCTTCTGCTGATTTTGTGCCTTTGCAATATTTTCCTTGAGAGCCCTCATAGTGTCCTGACTCTCCTGCAACCATCCTCCTGCACTCGACACTCTACTGTCGCTCAGTAGCAAATCAAGGAAACTTGGTGCCTCATACCCGTACAACGCCATGAAGGGTGACATCTGAATGGTCATATGGAATGTCGAGTTATAGCAATACTCACACAAATGTATCCATTTGACCCATGCCTTCTACTGCCCTGCAATATAATTTCTGAGATATCTTTCCACCCACTTATTCACTATCTCCGTCTGCCCATCTGTCTGTGGATGGTAACTGGTGCTCGGTGTAAGCTCGGTCCCACAAAGCCTGAAGACCTCCTGCCAGAAATTACTCAGGAACCGACTATCTCTGTCACTCACAATGCTCCGAGGCAACCCATGAAGTCTGAATATCTCACGAAAGAACACCTCTGCTACCTGTGTAGCTGTGTAAGTCGTGGTGATCGGAAAGAAGTGGGCATACTTCGTAAGCCAATCCACAACTACATAAATACAATCACGCCCTTGGGCTTTAGGCAAGCCCGTGATAAAGTCCATCGACAGGCATTCCCACTTCCTGTCAGGAATCGGAAGTGGCTGTAGTAAACCTGCCGGGTACGTGTTCTCCTGCTTGTTCTGCTGACAAACAGGGCACTCACGCACATACTGAAGAACATCTCTCTTGAGTCCTTTCCATGTGAACCTCTCCCGTATCTGCCTGTACGTTTTGAAGTATCCGGGATGTCCTGCTGTAGGGATGTCATGAAAGGCTCGCATAACCATGTTCTTCACCTCTGAACCGGGAATCAGAAATATCCTGTGCTTGTAAATGATCAAGTCATTCACAAGTGTGTACCTGGTATCAACTGCTGATCCCTCAACAATACTGGAAGCCCAACTATCCTTGGCATACTCTGCCACTATCATATGCCTCCAATCCTCCGAAATCTGAACCATAGTGCTCAAGTACGGTCTCCGTGAAAGTGCATCTGCCACTACGTTCTGTGTACCTTTGATATATGAAATATCAAAGTCATAAGCCTGCAACTTACTGACCCACTTCTGCTGTCTGTCATTGAGATCTCGCTGCCCCAAGAAGTGTCTCAGACTGTTATGATCAGTCTTAATGCAAAATTTGCTGCCAACAAGGTATTGTCTAAATTTTGCTAAAGCATGCATAATCGCGAGCATCTCCTTATCATATATGCTATACAATCTCTCGGGTCCTCTGAGCTTGCGGCTCTCGTACACTATCGGGTGCTTGTCCTGCATAAGCACCGCACCAATGCCCTCACCTGATGCATCACATTGAAGCTCAAACAGCTTCGTAAAGTCGGGTAGTGCCAAAACAGGGCATGTGGTCATCAACTCCTTGAACTTCACAAAACACTCCTGTGCCTCAGAAGTCCAAACAAATGCCCCCTTTTTCATCAAATCTGTCATTGGGGCTGCATGTCGTGAATAACCATTCACGAACCTACGGTAGAATCCACACAAACCGAGAAACCCTCTCAACTGTGTCAGGTTTGCCGGTGTGGGCCAATCAATAATGGCGCGGATCTTTTTAGGATCCATACGCACTCCATCTGCACTGATAATATGACCAAGATATAACAATTCGGTCATTCCCAAGTCGCACTTGGATTCCTTGGCGTACAAGGACTCCCTCTCCAAGATGCTCAACACTGTCTCCAAATGAGCCAAGTGCTCCTGCCAAGTCCGACTGTAAATCAGGATGTCATCGAAAAAAACCAACACAAACCTCCTCAGCAATGCATGAAAAACCCTGTTCATCGTGGACTGAAAAGTGGCTGGTGCGTTAGTGAGCCCAAATGGCATCACTACGAACTCGAAGTGCCCACAATGACATCTGAAGGCTGTCTTCTCTATGTCCTGCTCACGGACTCTGATCTGATGATACCCCGACCGTAAATCAATCTTAGTAAAATAACAGGCACCATGGAGCTCATCAATAAGCTCATCAATCCTCGGTATCGGGTATCGGTTCTTGATTGTCCTCTTATTCAGGACCCTGTAATCAATGCACATGCGCAACGTTCCATCCTTCTTCTTCACCAATACAACAGAAGAAGCGAACGGTGATTTGCTTGGTCGAATGTGACCCATAGCAAGTAACTCCTTTATTGTCTTCTCGATCTCATCCTTCAATCTTTTAGGATGCCTGTAAGGAGTTATCATAACGGGTTTCGCACCCTCCTCGAGCTCAATGATGTGCTCTATCCCTCTGTCTGGAGGTCTACCTGGCGGAATATCACTGAACACCTTGTCATGCTTGATTCTCAACTTCTGAATGTCAGGATGATATTCTATCTTTTGCTGTCCCTCCTGTAAAGGTGCTAAATGACACTCTGCAGCCCACTCTACCATATCATGACGCATGAGCCGCTCCATTCGGCGAAAGGAAATTGTTTTAAGGTCGCTGTCCCGTATTGCCTTAAGTATGTGAGTCTTCCCGTCGACCTCAAAACGGATCTCCATGTCCTTGAGACGAAGTGTAACCTCCTCCAATGAGTGTAACCACTTCATTCCCAAGACTAAATCAATGTCTCCCATATTAACAACATAATAATCTGCCTTGAACTCATAATTGTTCAAGCGTAAGGGGAGATCCTTAATCATGCGCTCGCATCTCAAAGTGTATCCATCTGCCACTTTGACTCTGATGCCCTCGAACTCCTCAGTGATGAGTCCACGTTTCTCAACAAACCTAGCATCAATGAAATTATGTGTGGCTCCTGTATCAAGAAGGGAGATGACCCTCTGTCCTGCTAACACACCCCGAATCCTGAATGAGCCCTCCTGCTGAATGCTAGATAGCCGTGCCTCCTGTATCTGAAGCTCTGGCTCTGTCTCAGCTCTAGGCTCTGGAGCCTCTGACTCTGAATCCTCGGAACTTTCCTGCTGTTCGGAATTTTCTGATTCTGAGTCCTCATAATATGCCCACATCACTCAATTTGCCTTGCCCTTAGGTCTTAGAGGACAATCGTGATTGGCGTCATACGGTCCTTTGCAGTAGAAGCAAAGCTTCTTCCTGCGTAGGTCATTAAGGGCCTCACGATCCAAAGGTGGTGCTGCTGATTTACCTTTCGAATCGTTTTTAAAGTCTGATTTTTCTTTGTTAAAATCAGATTTGTCCTTATTTCTGTTAAAGCCCTTATTATCTCTAAATGACGAAGACCCTCGGGAGTTAAATCTACTAGAAGGTGCTGCCAACTCCATGCTTCGTGCTTTCTTCATCGCCTCCTGTAAAGAAGGAGGATCAAAGGCTTTGATCCAACCTCTCAGTGGCTCTGTCAAACCCTCCAGGAAGAGTACTACCAATCGCCTCTCTGAAATGTTCGGAACCATGACTGATAACTTCTGAAAGTCACCAATATAGGACTCCAAACTGCCACTCTGTCTCAACTGAGCCAAATCTCTGAAGTAGGATTCTGGATCCTTCCTGTCAAACCGCTCAACCAATCTGTCCACAAACTCCTGGTATGATGTGATCCTGTCATGCTGTAAGGTCACCATACCGTGGTGCCACCAATCGTAAGCCACTCCCTCAAGATGCAGTGTCGCATAACGGATAGCATCTCTCTCAGCCATCGGGCGTAATGTGAGGAATGTGTCTAACTTACTGATCCATGCCTGGGCTGTCACCTTGCCACTACCATCGAACATCGCTAGATTGAGTTTGTTTGTAGCATGTTTTAGGTCATTGTTCTGATGTCTAGGTCTCCAATCCTGTCGTCCTCTGCGATATTCTCTCCTCTGTGTAACAAATCGGTCAAAGGAAATCCTCTCTCTGACATCAGGTGGTACTAACTCCCACTCCTCGTTCGCTGCCATCAGTGTATCTACGAACAACTCCTCATGCTCCTCACCTGCAATAGCCTCATCGGGCTCCTGTCTCACAAAAGTAGGCCTAGTGGGCCTGTCTGCTGTCCGTGAAACAGTCCTAGGTGCTCTCCGAGATCCTGCATCACTCCTGTTATCGTCACGCTGTGGTGACGGTCTCCTCTGTATACCTAACCTCTGGATTGCCACTGCCAACTGCTGTAGCACATCGTTAGACTGCCGCTGACCTGCACGTAAGTCTCTGAGAGTGTTTAAAACCTCGGCATCGTCCTGATCTCTAGGTATATCTGCTCTGTCAGCCCTGTCATTCCTGTCAGCCATGTTTTCTGGCTGCCTACTCAAACTCCGTTGCCTGTCAATCAAGGCACGTCTGCGTGTATAATACCTGTATGGTTCAAGCTCGTCTGGCTGCATATGATGGCTAAACCCTTAGGATGGCAGGATTTAGCTCTGATACCACTGTAGAAACCCCTTGTTTCCCCTGTTTCTGAATCCGACTGTTTTTGTTTGTTTTTGAAGTTTTGATATTTTTTTGGTGTTTTTGCATAAATAATGAAGAATGCGATTTTGCATAAAATAGGTAATAAATTCAAATAAAATCCTAAACTGCCAATATAGATAGGAAATTCAAGTTCTACTGGAGGCGCATCTTTATTGTTCAAAATGGAAATCAATACAATAAGATCTGGTAGCATGCAATAAGGAAATGACAATATTTTAAATAAAGAACCTGATAATCAGCAACTAGAAATAACTGGTACGGCTGCTATAAGACTACTTTCTCCCTCCTTCAGAAGATCCAGAATAGTGCCAGGGGTATAGGCGCCCAAGATAGCAAGGGCAGACTGACCCAAAAGCAAGCGATTTTCTTCAAAGAGAAAATACGCCCTTAATCATGGTGGTACGGCCTGTCAGTAGATGGTACGGCTGCAGCAGCATAAATAAAAGTACGGCTTCCCCAAGAACCTCCAGATATCAATAGAAATAGGCGCCAAGATGAATATATGCCTGCTGAATGAAACCCTGAACAAAACCTCTGAAGATAGATGATCTGTGATGCTCTGTAATTTCTCCTGAATGAAGAAACCTCTGTGCTGGCAATAAATCAGGTGTTATTTCACACCCTCTGAATCGCTCTCACTGGAGATGGCTCGTTCCCCAATGCATTCGAGACTGAAACCCTAAAGCTTCTGTGCTCTGCTCAAGACTTGATCAATTTTCCATTCATAAAATGACATAATGGCTCAAAACCCAAGGCAAATCCTCTAATATGCTGAAAAGTGCGATTTCCTTAAGAATAGGGTTTTAATTAATATTTGACTTTTTAATTCTTTTAATTCTCCATAGTCCTCAGCCAAATATTTAAATCATAATTTAATTGCCAAATAGGCCCCTTCTGATGATGGCGCACCCCTCAATGAGAAATCACTTAAGTTATAATTTAATATTATAACTTTATATTATAATCATTAAATGATTAATATTTAATTAATGCAATTAAATATTAATATCTTCCTCGATACTCGTCCGATGACTGATCCGTCTGAAGCTGACGAACTCTGAAGTGATTCCGAATACAGCCAAAGCCATACTACTAAAAATAGCAGGGGTCCCACACTGCCTGCCAGGAACTGCTAAAAATAGCAATTCTGCAAAAAGTCTCTAATTGAGCCAAAACGAAAGACTACTGATCAATCTCAGCTAACTGAAGCTGAGCCAAGCTCCGAAGTGACCCTCTATCCAGTCTATCAGCCTACGAGGGTCATGTGATAGGCCAATCCTGTACTCCAAGAGATGTCACGAGAGGGGACATGACAGTTTGGGTACAACAATTTGATAATCATCATCATGATACAAAAAAAATATTTAAAACCATTATCACCTGAAGATGACAAAGAAGCTAGGAGGTGAATCCCATTATTTTTAAAAACATAGTATGGAGAAACTTGGAGATGGCTATATTTTCAATCATTTGATTACTTTAATGCATGCAAGCACCTTAAGCCTTATTATTGTTTCACTTCATATTCTTACATTTTAGGATTTAGTAAGGAAATTATCTGCCTCAAAAACTTGTTAAATTTATTTAATGAAAAATATAAAAAAAAGAAAATTACAAGTCTATTAGTGTATTTAGTTCTTTTAGTTTTCGTTAGCCATAAATCAGCACTTTTAGAAAATCCAATGTAATTTATGTGATATATTTGAAAAATCTCTATTGGAAGTTTCCTCATTTTCAAGTGATGTTTATAGGAGATGTATAGGAGACGCAAAGAAACTTCATCTTAAGTCTCCTAATGTTTGGAGACATCTCCATACAGATCTCCAAACCAGGGACATGTTTCCAGTATGGGAGACAAGTACCAGGGGTTAGGATATGAATCTCCTGGTAAACATATCCCTAGAGTTAGAATTGGCTCATGACTATTTATACAATAATTTTCATTAAACATATTTTTCCATTTGCATATTATTAAAATACAAAAATATGCACAAAGAATAACATATATAACTATGCTCCACAGTGTTTCAGAACGAGGGACAAAGGGACATAGGGACAGCAGCTGATGGCACAAATATTATTAATATGGTTATACATAGATACACATATATTATACATACATGCATGCATACATAATTTTAATAGTATTAATATATATTTATTACTTAAACTAATTAATATTCATAATTATTAAAATAATTAATAAAAAATATATTATATCATTATAAATAAAAGTCTTCCCTGCAATTCCTATGTTTTCTCCAACACCAAATCCTCATTATCTCTCACCAAATCTTCATTCTTCAGAGAACCAAAGGTAAAGCCTGAGAATCTGACCAGTCTAAATGATGACGGCTGCACAGTTGAAGAGAGGAATATCATCATTCTTAAATCTTTTTATTTATTTCTTCTCTATTTTTACAAATTTCTTACAGCAGTCAGAAGAAACTCAAAAGTTCATGAGAACTCAATAACTACCATCACCACCCCACCTTTACTGCTTTCTTCACTCTCTGCTAAGCCCAAGGGGTTTGTTATGTATGAATTAAGAAATATTTGATCACCAACTTCATAAAGTTATGATAAGAGAGCATGCATCCAAGTAAACAAATATCAAAAACAAAAACAGCTATTTTAAAAGTCTATTTTGCCTCCAATGTCATTTAAATATTCCTTTTTTTTTAAGGTCAACCATTTCTACATGCCATCATGTTGTCTGTCTATTCGATGCTTTGACAAAAAACCAAAATCATTATCATGATATAGAGAAATCTTCTTCAAAATGGGGACTCCCCGGCATCCCTGAGACAGTTGAGGAACACCTAGGCATCCCCTGGCCATCTTGGGAATGTCAGGGTGTCCCCACAATGTCCTCTTCAAGGATGCACCCCCAAGGCGTTCCCCTTACAGGTGGTTGTGGGGGGGCATTTTGTCCCCATCCCCAAAGCAATACTTTTTCAAGGGGAATGTGTCTGTATGGAACATGGATATATAGTCATTACAAATCAGTACAACTGAATAAAATATAATACTCATTTATAACACTTTATTTAACATCTCTATAGATCAATAAAATAAATAAATGCCATTGATATACAACATTTATTATCATGAAATGCTATTAGAAATGTACAAAACATATGCTGCTAGGTTGGCTGAAAGTCGAGATAATCCAAGAAATGATTAATAATTAACATGTCCAATGCTTCCAATGGAGTGGCTAGGGAGATAGAAGCACCGAGTCTGAATTCACCGTTTACTCTGATTCTTCTCTAGCTGACTACCAAGCTACTGGTTATGCAATTACCCTAAAAATGGAAACACTCCCACTGCAATTTTTTAATGCATTAATAGCAATGGAATTTGCACCTCACTCCAACAGCTGCCATTTACTCAATGTATTTGCATTGCTTAGATCAAAACGCAATTACATTCAATCATGTGATCTAATGATTGTATTTTCTCTCTCTTTTATCAACTATTTACGCCACTAAATGTGGACTCCAGGAAATTCATTGTTACATCTTCAAGTCTATTTAACTGTTTTTAGTATTGAGTTGAGATATGTAAGTGCAACAACTACCTTAACATTGATAAGGGACCTCATTGTTAACCAAAATTTATTGGTCAATCTTATCCTATGCATAAAGGTAAAGAATTAAATAATAAAAGATTGTGTAAACTTCAAAGCATGGAAAAGGTCACTAGATACCATGGATTGCATCTTAAAAGATCTAATTTGGTGGAGTCAATTATTGAACAATAAAAATGGGAAGAATTTCAACATTCATTGTCTTTCATATGCATATTTTTTTGAAAAACGATAAAGTGCATTGTAAAATGACCAATTCTAAACTACACATGGTTTTCCCATTAATGAACAGCTGTGGAAATGACTTACACAATTAAAAACTGAAGGAGCTCCCGGTCCTGTAGTAAAGAACACATAGTTCATACTCATTTTGATTACAACAAAAATGAAAACCAAGAAAATAGATATCACTGTTGCAAATTATATTAAAAATGATCAAATCTACAAGAAAGATACCACATGACCTATTACTAAAAGCAGCCATTAAAATAAGAAGTCCAGTGCATGTGTAAGAATACATATACAAAAAGAAAAAGCCCATGCATGTTCACAAAGTATACACACTAAATAAAGGCTCCAATGCACATGCAAGAATATAAGACTTTGATCCATTTATAGTCACTGGCTTTTCTGAAACCAAACATGGAAATAATGCAAATGGTATAAACCTACATACAGTACACCAATAGTTGATGAAAACAATCAGATGACTTTGTCTTGATTACATAATCTTTTTTCATCTTGTCCAAATACTCATCATGGTGAGCACTTTTTTTCATTCCACTAGTTGTCATTTATCTCAAAAGGCATATTGTTAAAGCACCATATTGAAAATAACTTGATCTTGAAATTTTGCCAATTTTGCCAATGTAAAACAAGTTAGATGATTACTAAAAAGTTGATATCGTACTCAAGATCATATTGCAAAACAAGTCATAGCTAGTAAACACAAAAACCGAACCCTTAAACTGATGACAATAGTTAAATAAAAGTTAATCTGGTGAGTAAACTGCTCTATTCCATTGTTTTAATTTCCAATTACCATGATAAGTGGGCATAACTGGCCTGAAGATTAAACAAAAAAAAAAGTCTAAACATGGAGTGTAAGTTGTCATGTGGAAAGAAGGCCACAGATTAAAGTGAACATGGTTATCTATTATGTGAATTGATGTACTTTTTATGCTTTACCTGATTCTGAGTTATGGTAGTTGGTAAGGTTTGAGCAACTTAACCATCACGGCAAAATGCCAAAAACAATTGCATCTAGTATTAAAGAAAAAGGAAGTCTAGCTTGGGGAACAATATCAAGTTATCAACAGATGAAGATAAATATATCAGTCCATTAAAAAGAGCAAGCAATTAGGGAGTGCAAGTTCCTCCTCGAAGCAAGATGTCTGAATGCTAGAAATAAATGAACAGGTCAAAAATGGAGCCATCAACCCCACAAGCAAGGGCATATTACATTTACAAGATTGCTCTGAGAAAGTGAAATATGTCATCAGGATATTATATTTGCATATGTACTTACCTATACATTGAAGTTGATGATAATGTCACCTGTCAATCATCTTCACAGACAACAGTAATGGACAACAATCCGTCATTGATGCCAATTATCATCACAACCAGGAGTATAAAGGCTAGCATTCAGGCTTAGGGAATGACACATTATCATTAAGGAGAAATACCCACCATACTTCACTAAGTCCAATTTTGAGGATGCCTCATTGAACATTGAACAATGTGCCTATATATTCTGTCCCTGAAGCAGAAAATATTCAATGCATATACAAGGCATTTTAGATACCTCCAAGACTCTAGAACTATCTCACAGTTCATTCATTTAAGAATGAATAATGCAATAAACTGCCGACAATGTCATGACTTATGAACCATAGGAAGATAACTACAAAGGACAGACTAGAGTTATAGAAGGCCTTCCAGAAAAATGCTCTACATAAACAACAGTAGGGTTATAATGCAATAATACAATTTTCATTAGAAGTTGCTCACATTTGAACAACAAAGAAAAGCAAGTAGGACAAGGAGGTCAGGCACCCTAAAACCTAGAATTTCATTTATTCATTGTCCAAATTGGCAAAAAACAAGAAAGTTTTCATGGCAATTGAAAAAAAAACATCAGAAAGATCCCGTTCAAGAAAAATTTCAAACTTTTCCCCAGAGGTCGGAGTAATGCTGTATGTCTAGGCTGTCCAAGCGGATAGAACAACCATGTTCACACACTTGTTTGTCCAGAAATAACTTCAAAGGGAATTTGAGAAGGTTATCCACGAGAGGAATTGTCTGAGCCCACAATGTGCTTGCCTAGGATAGGACCCCCAACATCCAGCCATCCAACCCCCATGTGCGAGAAAGATTGTGGGCAAGCTGACTGGAATTTATGTTTTCTCATGGACAAAACTTGGTTGGATGTTCAAGACTTTTATTAACTTAATCAACTGGCATCTGAGGAGTATGACTCAGATTTGCAAAAATCAGTTGGCTCAGAATTTTTACACTTATTTAGTCTAAGGTTATTATTTTGTTCTTTAGTCTTATATTATTATTTTGTTAGAACTGTTAATGTGGATGAATTTTATGACTTATTTACTCTTGAAAATGCAAACTCAGATTTTATTATTTGGGCTATTTTTTAATGAGTGTAAAAAGTGATTTCTTCGTAATTGTGTAATTTTAGCCCACTTGGGTTGGTATGTTGGGATAGGGTATTTTTTTGGGTTAAGTTGAGTGTGATGTATGAATTTAAATACTCATTCCACCCTTGGGAAGAACATACATTTAAGAAGTATGGAGAGCTCACTTGGACAGTCCTTTTATCTTCCCAAAGGATATGCAAGTGGATTACAATCCACTTCACCATGCCTTGACATGGTGTGCCTATGTGGGTGCACCTGGGAGGTAAGGCCTTGCAATTAATTCTAGTAAGAGGATGGATACATTGGGAAGTGGGATGCCATGTGTCTTCATCCTATTGGATGGAAATGTATGACATGGCACTCTCACATAAGCCTTCTCTTTTTGGCCTTTGAAAGACTAATTCCTCATTTTTGTAATTTTGACTTGAAGATTTTGGAGAGAGTTGGAAGATTTTTGTTAGAATTCTATTGTTTTCTTGAAATTTCTTGAGCTTTCTATAGATCCTCATAGCCTGTTGAGAACTTGAAGAGTGTAGAGACAAGGATTCAAGGAGAAAAGTTTTCACCTCCATTAAATTCTATCTTGAGAGGTAGGCCATCTTTTCCATTTCTGTAATTTGTTCTTTTCATGTATGTGTTTGAAAAGAGCAGAGATGAGTTTATTATATGTGCATTTTTGCTTCAAACTTCTGTTTATATTTTGCAAGCTTGTTGTAATATCCCCTTTTTGGGATAACCCTTAATCTTGCCTTGATTTTATGAAGATATCCTTTTTTGATGATTTAGCGTTCAGACTATATTATTTTCCTCCTTTTCCTGAATGTGAAATAGATCTGATATCTTCTTGATGATATATATAGTTCTATTATGATTGTCTGCTGTGATGGAACTGCACGAGTTCCCTTTTGTACCTGTTGTGCTTTTTGTATCTTCTTCTATTCGCCCAGATATATTCGCCTAGTATTCAATGCCGTTGTGCCTTTGTGTTTCTTGTATTCACTGAAGAATGTTTTGCTAAGGTCCGATCTGTGCCTATTAGTATAAATTGACTATACACATATTTACATGTTCATCATATTAGATAACATATACTTCCCTGTGCCTGCCAACTACTTTCAATATCAGATGGCTGTTGTTTGCTGACTGCAGATTATATATATGTAAGATTTGATCTCCTTCTCATTCGATACTTATTCCAATTCATTGGTCTGCATATATCTCCTTTGAGATCTGAATATTTCTCTTTTTAGATCTGCTGATGTAAATACTTCTCACAATTCATTCTTTAGTCTGCTCCAATCTGTTCTTATTCCATTCTGCTGCCTTTCCGAGTGCAGATCCTTATTTATTTTCAATGCTATATCCCTTCCTATTCTTACATTTATTAGTCTTTCCTTTATATATCCTTTCAATGAAAAAGGGTCACACCCTTTCACTACTGTTATGCTACCTTTAACTTAATTACTCTACTCGCTGCTTGTTTAACAATTACTAATTGCATCCTACAGATCGCTGCCTTTATATATATTAATATCTGCCTTTGAATGCAGATCTGTTGGCGTATGTCTCCGCCATTGTAATCCCCCTTTTTTGCTTTGGAAAGACTCTCCTTTAATACCCCCGATAAGCAAGGGACCTAGCTCTTCATTAGTTTACAAGGGACGTGATCCTTAATTAAGCTAATTGGAGCAATAAAAAATAATTAATTTAGTTAACATTATTTCTTAATTGAAATCGCTTTTTGCCTTGTGAAAGTCGGCTGTGTTATTTAAATATAATATTATAATTCCTCTTTAATTATTGTGTCTCTTTTAAATGCATTTTAATGGCTTTATGCATGATCGAATTGTCTTGGACAGTGATATTAACCCTTAGTCCGATTTTGTTATTTTATTATTTTTATCGCTGCCTTAGTTCTTGCTATTTTACTCATGAGTTTAACATTACCAAAAGTAATGCAGACAATAAAAATGTGTGATTTTTGTGTTATACTTATACTAGCAACTGTTGGGCCCACCTTCCACTCAGAATGTTATTGGTTACCAATATATGTTTGACACCGACCCCTTGCTCATATGATCAATCATTCATTAAGGTGAATAAATGGTTCGATACATAACTTGGGACATTACCCCATATATAGATATGTCATATAATATATGTCAGACTTATCTTGAAACCAGTATTTAGATTATTATGCCACTTACTGTTTATAATATTTATTATTTTATTATGATAAATGTAATATTTATATTTTATATTTCATTAATTATAATATCATTTTATGTTTGTGTTTATATTATATACTTATTATATCATAATGTTAATAGTTATATTTTAATATGATAATATTATAATTATAATATTGTCTTCGACAATTATAATTATATCGAATGTTTAATATTTCTAATATGCATTTTGTTATCTTAGTGTCACGATTTCGGGGACATGACACTTATGGTGTTTTGTTTTGATATATATGTTGGAAGAGCAAGTGTTGCTCTCAATGTTGTATGGAAGTTGGATTGGGGTCACTTCATTTCTTCTCTTTTGTACATATGTTTGTGTTGTATGATTATATTCATGTTTAACACTTAGCTTTGGTTCTCTTTGGATGGAAGGCAACCCATGTGAATGGGGTTGATAAAGGCACAAAGATCTCTCTTAGGAAGTATTTTTCTAAATGTGTATGCTTGGCATTATTGGAGGAATAAGTACTTGCATTGTTACATTGTGATTTTTGGGACATATGATGTATTGGGTGTTCTGGTGGTGTGTTAGAAGTGATATATAGAGGTTTGAGCATTACAAAATATATGAGTGTGATCCCTAGAACTATCATTCCTATTTGTCCAACATCAATGGTCAATGAAGTCAAATGGAGCCAAAGCTAAGGTAGGCAAAACGAAAATGGCAATTGTGAACAATGACATTAGCCAAGTGAAGCTGATTTGCATATAGATATTCCAAATTTCCAATAAAGGTAGTCAACTAATCATCATGGGGACAATATAATGACATTAACAGATCAATAAGAGGACCGGAAGCACACTAAATGAGAACAAAATGGGAACATTGTGAGGAAAGAGAATATGGAAAGCAAGGACCTATAACAGATCTCTCTAGAAGACTTCTCAAGCAAAAACACCCTAATGCAAGATATGGGATGCTAAAGCGTCAAGTCCTTGACAAAACAAAATGTTGATGAAGTCATTTTACGGTGTATATATCTGAAATATTCCGAACCAATTTTTTCAATTTTACAACTCAACAACAAGAATCCTGTAACGACCCCAAAACCGGGTAAACAAAAATTTTCTACTTTCACTAATAAGATACAAGGAAATACATTTATAATGACAAAGTAAATAACTTTTCTTTTCATTCTAATTGAACATTTCATCATAAAGAAATAAATGACACAATTTATCATTGTTCTATTTTCCAAGTAAATAACAGAGTACGCTTTCATCATTACTTTTCTTTTCAATTAAAAAGCAAGGTAAGAATCTTACAAGTTTCAAACATAGCTCGGAAGCTTTTGAGCAAATAGGAATAAGACTGTCCAGGATCTTCCCTTTCAAACTTTGGTTCATCAGAAGTCAAAGGTGGAGGGGAAACATCACTTAGGTGCTTTTCCACCAACCACGGACTTATATTGCGGTCCCCCGCACGTTTACTGTTAAGTAGACGGCCCTCCCTTCTTCGAGGAGATTGGTTGGGTAACCGGTTCTGTATGATCAACTGAGCATAGTGTGTAATCCCACATAACTAAATCCTTGTGTACTCACAATCTCAATCTAGCATGTAACCTGGATTACTGTGAATTGACAGTGTAATTCGTCTCACAGTCTAAGTGGACGTTAGGTATACTACACTACTTTGGCCAAAGCATTTCGGCAGTACTTATACTGACGGTCATCTATCACTTGCACTAAGTCAGGTTTGGTTTGGCTTAAGGCTGCCTTATCCTACGCGTAGGTTGAGTCCTTCAGTGGGTAGTCAATCACCCTAGACTTCCTACTTCAACTACTTAAACAGGAAATGGAGTACAGTCAACAAGGGGTCCCTCTGGTACTTCCTAACATGGAAATCTTTATCCATGGAGTACATAGCTTTCTCTAGTTAACCTATTTAACTCTAAAGCTTTAGACTACCTTGGTACTGAATCCACCCTCGTCCTAGTATTTAATAACTAGTTCCTTTTCCTTTATTTAAGGAGTTCAAGCAATATTCAAATAATACAAAACATAAAGTACTTTTATTAAGAAGTAATCAAACATTTCCCTTTTATGCTATTCCTTTTCAAACTCTCCTATGAAATCAAACTATTTCATTTCAACAAGCTTTTTAACTATTTCCAATTCAACAAGCTCTTAAGCTATTTCTTAATTCAATAAGCCTTTTCTAATGAGATTAAGCTATTCCCAATTCAATACAATTCCTTAGAACAATAGAGGCTTTTCTAATATTTTCATTTCATACTACAACATAATGCAAAGCATAATCAAGCAACAAATAACTCATTTTTAAATCAATGACAGAAATTCTTCAAAACATTTCTCATGCCTGAATTCCTTGCTGCGAAATGAGTTTGATCGGTAGCTTCAGCTCTTCCTCCACCGTTCTTCACAGCCTTTACCAACTACTTCTCACAGCATGAACAAATACAACTCTCAGGTAAATGCAGTTCGGTAATGAGGGAATGTTGCTCTCAGCAATACAGTCACAGCAAGATGATAAATGGCTCTCAGTAAAATTGTAGATGGCTTTCACAAAATTGTATAT
>CM021106.1:143844685-143995187 GCA_007115665.2 Sequoiadendron giganteum | reverse complement strand
TAGTCCTCAGCCAAATATTTAAATCATAATTTAATTGCCAAATAGGCCCCTTCTGATGATGGCGCACCCCTCAATGAGAAATCACTTAAGTTATAATTTAATATTATAACTTTATATTATAATCATTAAATGATTAATATTTAATTAATGCAATTAAATATTAATATCTTCCTCGATACTCGTCCGATGACTGATCCGTCTGAAGCTGACGAACTCTGAAGTGATTCCGAATACAGCCAAAGCCATACTGCTAAAAATAGCAGGGGTCCCACACTGCCTGCCAGGAACTGCTAAAAATAGCAATTCTACAAAAAGTCTCCGATTGAGCCAAAACGAAAGACTACTGATCAATCTCAGCTAACTGAAGCTGAGCCAAGCTCCGAAGTGACCCTCTATCCAGTCTATCAGCCTACGAGGGTCGTGTGATAGGCCAATCCTGTACTCCGAGAGATGTCACTGAGAAGGGGACATGACACTCAATAACTTCACACACCACTCTTAATCCCTCCAAGTATCGACCCTATCCAGAAATACATGTCCTTGCTTATTTTCATCATACTCATCAAACCCACGACTTTCTCATGTTTGTATTGCTCATGTAAACTGCGCCTAGGGTTACACAAGAGGACACACCTTCAAACTGCCTGGTATACTCACCAAAATCATCCCAATGAAGCAGCAGATGTTTCAATGAACAGTGACCACGAAAATATGAAGTAAAGCTTTGTTTCCCATTTTCATTCTTGCTCCAAAATTCAACCTTGCAGTAGAAGAACTTCCTCAAATTTGGTGACCATTAAATTTGCTTTGAAGTACCAATAGAAACTCTGAATGAATCCCTCAATGATTTCCAGCTAAGGTAGATGGTTTCACTACCGAAATTGGTGCTCTAGGGTTTCCAAACCCACAGCCCAAAAACCTCCAAAGGCTCTCCAAAATGAAGTGAAAAAATGACATGCAAGAATGAGAGAAATGAACTCTTTTTCGCCTTTTATATTTCCCACTCGAATAATATAAAGTGACTTATTAAAGTACCTTTTTTAAATATTTTACTTAAAGTCACTTTATAACTTCACTTTATTAATTACTTAATATTACCTTTTAAATTTAACTTGACGCTTTAGGCAATATTAAATAATTAAGTAAAGGATTCCCTAACTTCACCTTTAGCCTCCGAGAATTAAAAAGGCTAAATGATCATCCTGAGTGGCTACTGAGAAGGCGACATTACAATCCTCCCCTCCCGAGATTGCTTGCCCTCAAGCAATTGCAAGTTGGGATACTGCAGAATCTATTCTCCCTCCCAAGTTGAGTCCTCAATTGGCAAGTCTCTCTATCTAACCAAGAACTCCTTAACCACTTTGTTTCTCAATCTCTTCTCTCGGGTATCAACTATCTCTTCAGAAACTAAAATCCAATGTCCCTCCTCATCACACAGGGACAACTCAAAGGCTGAAGTAACCTGCTGTCCAAGAGCCTTCTTGAGGCACGAAACATGAAAAACATTATGGATCTTAATGTTCTCCGACATCTCCAGCTCATAGGCTACCTCCCCAACACGTCTAATAATCCTATAGGGTCCATAAAATTGAGGCTTGAGCCTCTCTGCACTGCTCTGCTTTAACAAAGACTATTTGTAAGGCTACAAACGAAGGAAGACCATGTCCCCCACCTCAAAGCTACGCTCAACCCAATGCCTGTCTACATAAGTATTTTGCTGATTCTGAGCCAACTGCAGATTATCATTATCCTTGAGAGCCTTCAATATGTCCTGACTCTCCTGAATCCAATCCTTAGGTTTAGGAACTCTACTCTCCCCAAAAGCTAAATCCATGAAGGATGGTGAGTCATAACCATATATAACCATATAATGCCCGAAAAGGTTTCATGCCAATTGACATGTGGTAAGTGGTGTTGTAATAGTGTTCACCCAAGTGCAACCACTTGATCCATGCTCTTTGTTGTCCTGAAATGTAATTATGCAAGTACCCCTCAATCCACTTGTTCACTATCTCAGTCTGTCTATCTGTCTGGGGGTGATAGATCATGCTTGAAGTTAATTTTGTCCCTGCCAACCTGAATAACTCCTACCAAAAAGCACTCAGGAACCTACTATCCCTGTCACTCACTATATATCTCAGCAATCCATGCAACTTGAAAATATCCCTGAAGAACAATTCTGCTACCTGGGGTGCCTTATATTCTGAAGATATGGCAAAGAAGTGAGCATATTTCGTCAAACGGTCTACAACCACATATATGCAGTCCTTACCATGAACCTTGGGGAGACCGACGATGAAATCCATGGAAATGCTCACCCACTTCTGCTCAAGGATGGGTAGAGGTTGCAATAAACCCACTGGATGTGAATGCTCTGACTTATTCTGCTGATAAGTTGTACACTCTCTAACATACCTCAAAACATCCTCCTTGAGACCCTTCCAAGGGAACCTCTCTCTAACCTACTGATAAGTTTTGAAGTGACCCTGATGACCTGCCAAAGGAGTGTCATGTGTAGCTCGCAATATCTTCTCCTTGAGTTTGGATTTTGGCACGAGATAGATTCTACCTTTGAAGAAAATGATATCATCCATAACTCTATATTGGTCATCCTGTACCTATCCATCCATCACCTCACATGCAAACTTATTCTTGGAGTACTCTACCAAGAGATGAGATTTCCAATCTGCTGAAATCTCTATGAGTGAGCATGTTGCTAGTTTTCTAGAAAGGGCATCTGCAACATTCTTTTTTCCCTTCACATACTTTATGTCAAAGTCGTAGGCCTATATTTTACTAACCCATTTTTGCTGCCTCTAATTCAAGTCCTTCTGCTCCAAGAAATACCTAAGATTGTTGTGGTTGGTCCTCACCACAAACTTACCCCCAACCAAATATAGCCTAAACTTCACCAATGCATGCATTATGGCGAGCATCTCCTTATCATAGATAGAGTAAAGTCTCTTAGGTCCTCTCAACTTGCGGCTCTCGAAAGCAATAGGGTGCCTATTCTGCATTAGTTCTGCACCTATGCCCTCATCGGATGCATCACACTCCAGGACAAACGGTTGTATGAAATCGGGAAGTGCCAACACTGAGCAAGTGCTCATTACTTCCTTGAGCTTGTCGAAAGCTCGCTATGCCTCCTCAAACCAACTAAATGCCACTTTTTTTGTAAGGTCTGTCAATGGTGCCCCCAAATGAGAAAACCCTCTAACAAAACAACTATAGTAGTTGCATAACCCAAAGAACCCTTGCAGCTCTATAAGTGTCCTAGGTGGTGGCTAGTCTAGTATTGCATGGATCTTCTCCCGGTGGACCTCTACACCCTGTGCACTAATTACATGTCCCAAATACACGTATCTCCTTAAGGCCAAACTCACACTTCGAGTCCTTAGCATACACAGACTGCTCCTCCATGATGCTCAACACCTCATCAACTTCTTAACATGATCATACCAAGTTTTGGTATAAATGGGCAAGTCATCAAAGAATACAAAGAGATATTTGTGCAGCTGCTTGTTAAAAACGTGATTCATGCAAGACTAAAATGTTGCAGGTGTGTTAGTCAAGCCAAAGGGCATGACTAAGAACTCATAATGCCTGTGGTGACACTGGAAGGCCGTCTTATGAACATCCTGCTCTCTGACCCTGATTTGATAGTACCCAGAGCAAAGGTCTATCTTAGAAAAATACACCGCACCGTGCAGCACATCCAACAACTCATCGATCTTGGGTATCGAATACCTATTTTTGATGGTCTTCTTGTTGAGAGGGCCCTATAATCTATGCACATCCTCATTGTTCCATCCTTCTTCTTCACCAGAACCATAGAAGAAGCAAAGGGACTAGAACTTGGTCGTATGTGTCCCATGTCAAGCAATTTCTTGATTGCTTTCTCTATTTCATCCTTAAATTTTTTGGATGATGGTAGGGGGTGGTGATGACGGGCTTGGCCCCCTCCTCCAACTCAATGGTGTGCTCAAATCCTCTGTCTGGTGGCCTCCCTGGAGGGATCTCTCTGAACATTATGTCATGTTTACCCAAAAGTGACTGTATGTCTATATCATAAGGTGGATCTCGGTCTATTGTGTCCTTAGTAGTAATTAGGCATTCTGCTGCCAAGCCACATCTCCGTGCCTGAAAATACTCTCCATCCTCTTTGTTGACACTATCTTTGGTGCCCCATTAGCCATACCTCTAAGTACAACTTTCTTACCATTCGTTGCCTTGAACTTAAGCTCCATAGTTTGAAAGTTGTGAGTATTTTCCCAGTGAATGTAGCCATTGTATGCCTAGGATAGCATTAGTGTCACCCAAACCCACCACATAAAAATCATCAGTGACTATATAATTGCCCAAAGTGACACCCAATTGAGGAACCTTCTATGTACATGCCATATTAAACCCATTTGCCACCATGACACTAAATCCCTCAAAGTCCTATGTAGGTATACCCCGCTTCGCTACTAATGCAACATCAATGAAGTTGTGGGTTGCCCCACTATCTATCAACACCGTGACATGCTAGCTCTACATAACTCCCTTAGCCCTAAAAGAGTTAAACTTGGGGGTACCTGAAATAGTAGCAATGGTGCCACTCTTAGTCTCCACTTGTGGCTGCTCATCATCAGTACTGCTATCCTCGATGCCCTAAGTCTGTCCAATCTCACCTTCATCCTCACCATCTGATACCAACTCAATATAATGGACTTTACCCTTACCCAAACAACGATGATCAAGCTCCCAACGCTCCTTGCAATGATAACACAGTTGTTTTCTTCTGCACTCTTTGCGCTCTTCCTCCTCTTTCTTGCTCTATTTAGGCGACTCTTTTTGAAACAGTTTCTTGTCCTTGTTCTTTTGTTGGATGAATGGTTTGAACGGGAATTTGTGTTTAGGTGTCGAGTGCTCCATATCTCGAACTTGAATGATGGCATCCTACAATGAATCGGACTTGAAATCCTTAATCCAACCACGAAGTGGCTCGAAAAGACCCTTAATGAACAACATGACCAGCATCTGCTCTAAAATGTCTGTGACCATAACTGCCAACCTCTAAAACTCAGAAATGTAGGCGTTCTTTGTGCCACTATATCTAAGCTGAGCTAACTCCCTAAAATGCGGCTATGGATCCTTCTGATCAAATCTGTCCATTAGTCTCTGTGTGAAATCTAGATAAGAGGTGATGCTGGCATGACCCAAAGTGACAATTCCGTGGTACCACCACTCATGTGCCTCACCCTCCAAGTACAGCGTAGCATATTTAATCACTTTTGTCTCCAACATGGGATTAAGTTGGAAGTAGGTGTCCAAATTTTGCACCCAAGCTCTGGTTGTACACTTGCTAGAACCATTGAAGTAGGGAATAGAAAGTTTCCCAATCTTGCGTTGCAAATCCTGATTCTAATGTCCACTGTTATTATCTCTGGATCTATTTTTGTACTTAATAGCACAGAAGTCCTGTAATGTCATAGCAGCATGAAACTCAACCCCCAAAGACTGATACTCTCTCAGGTAATCTGAAAAACCCTCACCTTGTGCCTACTACCCTTGATTACCAGTTGGTTGTCCTCCCAAGAATTGAGGCATAAGAGGCCTAGGTGTTACCCTGCTAGCTGTCCTAGCATGACTGTGTGCCGGAATGTGAATATTACTTTCCTTTGCATTATTTCCATCATTCCCATTACCTCCGTTGTGCCCATTTGTACCATTTTTACCATTGTTATCCTCATTATTTCTACCATTCACAAGCTGATTTAGGAGTTTAACCACCTATTGATGGCTTCTAGCTAGGTCATTAAGGATCTGATAAGTTCTTCCTTTCGATATATCATGCCTATCTCCCATATCACGCCTCTCACCCATGTTTTCCTCTTCAGATGAAGAATCTGAGGCAAATGGATCAAAGCCCTCTTCTCTTGCCCTTCTTCATCTGTATGCTATATAGACTTGATCGTCGGGATGCATAACATTTCTTGCAACTGAAGATCACTGATTATTTTTCTAATTTCACAGGCTGGCAGGAAACCAACTCCGATACCACTGTAAATTCCCTTCCCAGACAGAGCCAAGATTTTTTCAAATTGTTCCCAAGTTCAATAGGTATTCACTTTTATCAAACTTCTCTCATATCATTGCTTGCACATGATCAAGATTAGGATAATGAATTGTTTGTAAATCTGATGCAACAATTCTGAGACACACTACTTTGTATTGAAATGATATGACATTGCACATTCAGAATTTCATTTTCAGATTAACATAATGACCTCATAGAACTCAAAACAGTGCTAGAAATGCCAACCATTATACTCAGAAATATTAATGGGCCAGGAAGAACCCCCTACACATTACAATGACAACACTAGAGAGTTTATTTGATTTCTAGGACTCTTGGGACCAACTGAGTGTTGTACAGAGATAATGTTTTGACTGTAACAGCAGTAACAATGTGATCTTCTGGGTACTACAAGAACAAAAATTCATATACAGCAACTTCAGAACATCACAACCAACCATAGACTCTTTATTGAATAGATATTGCAATACAACACATAAATCACAGGCTTCAATGTATATATGAAAGTGCTCAGATCTGGGATGTCAATCGACCTCAAGCTGAAGCTGATAGAGACGATTACAGGTTTTTCCAAAATGTGTGAACAGCAGCTAAAGACTCCCTTTTGCTAATTGATTCTCCTGGATGATGGTTCACCCAGCCTTAATAACTTCATACGCCACTCTTAATGCCTCCAAGTTGTCCAGATTAGAGGCTGAAAGATGAATCATCCCTTTCCTGAAATACACGTCCTTGCTTGTTTTCATCATACTCATCAAACCCACGACTTTCTCATGTTTGTATTGCTCATGTAAACTGCGCCTAGGGTTACACAAGAGGACACGCCTTCAAACTGCTTGGTATACTCACCAAAATCGTCCCAATGAAGCAGCAGATGTTTCAATGAACAGTGACCACGAAAATATGAAATAAAGCTTTGTTTCCCATTTTCATTCTTGCTCCAAAACTCAACCTTGTAGTAGAAGAACTTCCTCAAATTTGGTGACCATTATATTTGCTTTGAAGTACCAGTAGAAAGTTTGAATGACTCCCTCAATGATTTCCAGCTAGGGTAGATGGTTTCACTACCGAAACTAGTGCTCTAGGGTTTCAAAACCCACAACCCGAAAACCTCCAAAGGCTCTCCAAAATGAAGTGAGAAAATAGCATTCAAGAATGAGAGAAATGAACTCCTTTTCTCCTTTTAAATTTCCCACTTTTGGGAGAAGGAACATGATGGGTCCGCCCGAAGCCATATACCAAGCCTAAGAGGGTGTACACCATAGTCACCCCCCTTGGCGACTTGTACCTACTTTCCCCATCAAGGCCATGACTCCTAGAAGACACTTGCCATCTTGTGGAATTGGGCCAGGGTCATAAGTGGGCTCTGTTGGCTCTTTGCATAAGTGTCCTTACTTAGCCTATCTACCACTCCACCCCAGGCCCATCCTACAAGATGGGTTGTAGACAATCAAGCACATCATATATTCTATCACAAGAAATCGTTCATTAAGTATTCTTATTATCATATAGGCAATATGTGTACATAGGTAAGCAATGATTTGCAGAAAATACACCTGAATATAGAATATATCTAATAATAGTAGTCTATGGTGATGAACTGGACAAATTCTCCTTTGTCCCCTAGTCTGTATGTTTCTTCTCCTTAATCGATGATTTGTTCTTAACACTCAGAAGATATTGTTAGTGTAAATCAAACAATAAGAATCTATTATCCATATTTATATTAAAGCATCATAATTACTCATAAGGCTCAATAATTTGTTGCAAGCATCATTATTGCATAATTGTTGGATCCTACTTTCATTGTATTAGATACTTGTCAGTTTATCTGCTTGATCCTATTTTTATTTTCAATACATTTTCCATCTTGCAAGGCATGTATTAGAATTAGGTCAATTAGTTTTTCATTTTGACATTGATGCAATTCTGCTTGCATTCAATTAGTTTGGCTTGATTGGAATTTGCATTTCTTATCAGTTAGTTTGGATTGATCAATTTTATGATTTTCCTTATATTGTAATTTGGTTGGCTAGCCGCTGATATCTTTCAGTTATCTCCTTTATTCTCATTCTAGTATCTATATGTTCTCACCTTGCCCACATCAGGAATTGAGTGATTAGAAAGAGTTGGAATTTGAGGGATCACAATTTTTTAGTTAAATTTGAGGTAGTTCGCCTTGTGGGGTTATTACATTTATCCTTTTAAAGTGCATGAGAGTAAAGTGGTACATCACACTTAGAAAAAATGTGAAAAGATTCAGAAAAAATGTGAAAAGATTCACCCTATCAACGACACCTGCTTAGAAAGAAATACTTGTACATAAGAGTAACTTCCTTATATACTCAAAATTTCTTTCTATTAAGATTTATATCTAACTATAAAGATGGATAGGTAAAACAAGGAAATGGGGAAATAAAAATGTCTCCTTCATTCTCCCCAATGAGTTATAGGCTCAAAACCTCAAATGTCATTGCAGCTATGTTAAGGACTGGGTGCAATAGTTCAAGCGCAATGACTTTAGCTATAAACATGAACCACATTTACCATAAATACCTAACATTGCACTTTGTTTTAGGTTTACAAAATTTGTTTTGATTTTTGAATTTTGATTACACCAAAACGACTTATTTTGTAGTATTTAAATATCATTAAGATCCTTTTATATTAAAATATTTTTAAATTATCCTCCAAAACTTTTACTTTTTCCCACAAAAAATTCCTCCAGTTTAAAAAAAAAACTATATTCAATGGAATATTAAACAAAACTTCCACTCAAGTAGTGTTTATGGTCAACTTAAGAAACTCGACAATGAGGTACACAAAAACAATGACCAAAAACAAAGAAGCCCTTGCACCTATGCACTCTACATATTTTCGTGCCTCCTAGAAATTGCAACAAAAAGATAAGTTGCGAACAAGATTTTTTGGCCAATGGTGAATGCAACATGTGAGGGTTTGGTGAGACTCTTGGCCAAATTTGGACGATTGAAGTCGTTACAAAATAAATTTCTGTCCACCACACATTTTTTGTATCTAACAGGTTTATCAATAGTGTGTGACCATTCAATTCATCTCCAAATAATTAGTCGATTCATCTTCAAGATGACTTCAATTTCTATGTTGGCGTAAAAACTAACACCTCTGGAGTGTAAGTTTGTACGGACAGCTATGCACACTACGTAATGAGTGCTCTTCAAATTAGGAGGGGAAGCTCCCTCGTTGTGCTGGAATGCATGAAATAGAAAACTAAACTAATGTCCTATCTTTTTGTTCTCATCTGGTAGAGGCACAAGGTTAAGAAAACCTAGAACGTTGCAGCTAAGTATTTTCTGGTTTCGCAGATCATCTAACTACAACTAAGCTAACTTCTTTAAATCTATCCAGTTTCCTCAAGAAATAGAGCATGAGGAAATGGAGCAGGAATGTATTATACGATAAACTTCAGGTGCGGGCTCACAACATGAAGGCAAGGGAGGCGCAACTATTTGCTAATCCGGGAAGAAGTTTATTAAAACAAACAAATAAACGGTAAACCTGGTACAACTTCACAACATGAAGGCAAGGTAGGCGCAACTATCTGCTTGGATGAATGAGTCTACTATCACACACATCAAACGATAAGCTTTAAGTACAGTTTCGCAACATGAAGGCAAGGTAGGCGCAACTATTTGCTCTTTTGAATAGGCTCATGATAAACAAAACACAAGGTAAGCAACTGGGACAGTATATTGTATAGACGCAATACGCATGCAATAACGATCAAACCAGCAACCCCATTTAACTAAGATCGAATAAACACCATGACAATAACATGAAGGCAAGGTAGGCGCAGCAATTTATTATAACAGCAATCACTCTTTGAACAGATACAATAATAGCAATACTACAGGCAAGGTAGGCGCAGCATGTATGCTATCAAGCAAAAGTTCTAATTTACAAGGGTGAACCAATCTTGAGAATAGGCATGTTGCCGACAGCGCAACAATTCTCTATCACCAGGAAAAGCTCCTTACAAATGAGCTGAAAGCTCTTATTTATAGACGTCAAGGTGTAGGCAACCCTAAAATCACCTTGAGTCAACTATAGTTTTGCAAGACATGCAAGATCTTATTCTCTAAACCTAATTGAATGAACCTACACAGTTAACTGGAAAACTATCATCAGTTAACTAAAACATCTAATCTAAATGGACAATGTGCAAGCATGCACGTCCTTATTGAAAGCAAGTTAACTGGAATGCTATCATCAGTTAACTGAAATATCTAATCTAAGATCCAAGTGTTTGTAGATGTTTCCAAGAAAGACATGGCATGCAATGTGTAACAACCAGTTAACTCGGAAAGAAGCCTCGAGTTTAACTCCTGTGTCTAATGTCTATCTTGGAAAAGGTGGGACGCCTTGAACTGAAGTTCACTGACCCTGATCTCGAGCAAGTAACCCCTCCACGAGGTTAGTGACTACATCACCATCTAGAGGTCGTCACATGTCTCAACTGTCAATTCACTACTTCTCAGCAACTCAAGCAAAACTGAAAATCTCTGCATACTTAAACTGGCCCTTCACTGGCTGGTAACTCTAGCGGCTCTGTAACTGAAGTGATGGCCACTGTTTTCCTCTGCAGCTTGACGTTTCTCATGTTTTTCATGCTTATCAACCCTCTAAACTGGCCTTGGAAAACAATCAGCTATACGAGGCATAAAACCATGTGGACTTGAGTGACTACGCTTGTCAACCTTTCCGATGCACTCGATACAAATCAATGTCAGCTTTTATGATGAAATCATGAATTAAGACCGACATGGTCTTGAATTTGATCTACGTGAACTGCATCCGGAAAAACTTGCCTGTTGACTGTGAACATGGCTACGTTCTGACAACTTCTCTGGAAAACCAAAAATCACTCCAGATAAGGCTAAAAATAGCCTGTCGAAGGGCAATTTTCACAAAATATTCTGAGACATGGGTTTTGTGCATAATCAAATTCTAAGATGACCCACAACGTCAAAAATTCAAAAAAATGTGATTTAGGCCCGCATGCAAAAGGTTTTCAGTTGAGATCTGAACTGGCAGTTAGGGGCACTGGGGGCAATTTTTCTCGTGAAAATCTGGAACATGGGTTTTGCGTAGAAATGAATCCTGAAACAACCCAGATCAACAGATTTGTGAAAAAATGTGATTTAGGCCCACATGCAAAGAGAATTCTGGAAAAAAACACAGTGCTTCTAGAAAAGAGGCAACGGGGCAATTTTCGCAAAATAATCTAAGACATGGGTATTGTTGTTGATGCTGAAATACTCGAACCCAGATGATGCTTTTTTGAAAAATCTGTCGTTTTCTTTGACATGCGAAGAAAATCTAAGACGAGAATAGAGGAAAATAAGACAGAAGAATAGAAGTTTTTTATTTGTTTGTTTTCTCTCTTCTTCTGTAGAAATTCCCCTATGCTTGAAGTAGAACTGATGAAACCTGCATGCAAATGGAAAACGAAGTCTGAAATAATCTTCTCTTGAACAATTTGAATCTGTAGCTACGAAGAACACTGAAATTTGACACCTGTAACACCTCCAGATCAATTTTATGCTCAAGAAAGATATTTCTTGTCAACTCTGATGAAGAATAATGGACGCCATTAGCAAAATATATAGAAAAATATCTTCTAAGGCGTGTGAAATGCATGCTAAGCATTGGAAATGGCGCTTGAAGTACAACCGGTGCTTCAAAACTCACGCATGGCCTATATTTAGCTTCAAACTCAGTTAACTAGATGTAGAACCAACCCAAGTTAGGGCGCCATCTTGAAGATTCAGTTAACTGATGCATGCAAACTAAGTTTAGCCAGTTATGACTAAAAATAGGTTCAAAAAGAAGTCGACCTGATTAAGAGTTTAACTGAAGATCAAAATTTGGCAAATTGAAAACTCTTCCCATGCACACTTCTATTTTTGAATTTTGAAAAGTCAACCTTTGACTTTAGGCATCCTTCCTTACTTAGACATTTTCTGAAAATTTAGAATCTAAAACCTCAAACGAAGCTCATGTTCGATCACTGATTCTGGTTGACTATCACGTCGGATCAACTGGTTGACAATCTCGATGAAGAGCAAGACCAAATCTGACAAGAAGATTCCTTGAGGTGGCAATTCAAAATTCAACCATCTGAGGCTTCAAAAAGATGGGCACCCCTGGCCTCCAAGGGCGCTTTTGACCTCAGTGTTAGAATATTTTCAGGCATTTTCATCATTTTCACTGATAACTTGACCATATTTCACTTGACGTTTCCCGGTATTTGACAAAACTTCAGAACACGCTGACTAGCTCACTGCGAAGCAGACTGAATTCTGAGAAAAGGCTCCTGATGAACACTTTGTATAAAAACATCATTAAACCTTCCTAAATCATGGGCGCCCCTGGCCTCCAAGGGCGCTTTTCCCAACCAATGTCATCCCTTACTACAACTAGCAAAAATTACTCAACTTCCAGCTGCGGATTGCCAAGACATCTTCTGAACCGGCTGAGACAGGGAACGGAAAGCTGAAGCTAACACGAACGAGACGAACCTCTGAAATCATCAAACAGATTTCATTAAAGGTCTTAAAACCTTGGGCGCCCCTGGCCTCCAGGGGCGCTTTTGTCCTTTCTGAACAATCTATGATCTAGTCTAAAACCTCAAATTTGACCACTGATGGCGGCAACTCGGCAACTCAGATTCACCTGCTGACAGATGCATTGCGGAGCTGGACCAAAAATAGAAACAAACTTCCAGGGTGTCACTTGATCAAAAGACTTCATCTGAATCTTCAAAAAGATGGGCGCCCCTGGCCTCCAGGGGCACTTTTGAGCTTAGTGTCAATCACTTTTGCATTTCCCTCGTTTTGCATTGAATCTCCGGTTTCAGGCGATCTACTCCTCCGTTGGACTGGCTGGCTGGCTCATTGCAAAGCTATCAAGAATCTGGAGAAGTCATCTTGCTAGAAAATTTCACAAAAAGTTGAATACAGCTTCCATAATGATGGGCGCCCCTAGCTGAGAGTGGCGCTTTTGACCTCCAAACTTAGCCAATTTCACAGTACTTTTACCTCATTGAAAATCTCCTCCGTCAAAAAGCATAATTTTCGACATCTTTCATCGTAGAGCGTTCTTCTTTGAGTTTCAGGCTTAGATATTAACCCCTGGTACTGGCCAACTGCCATTAATGACCTCAGAGGTCCTAACTTTTCTCCTGAAAAAGTTATAACTACCCACCAGCCTTAAACTGACTTTTAACTGAAACTGACTTCACCACTGTGATTGTGATGTGAAATAAGCCAATCAAAATTAATTTCAGCCAATTCTGACAAGTTCCTATTTTTTAGGGTTTCGAGCTAAAAATAGATTTCAGAAACCCTAATTTTCAAAATTTTCAAATTTTGCCAGTATCTTACTAGCATCACACTGACTAAAAGGCCATACTTTATTTGCCCAAAAACTGAGTTTTGACCCCACTTTTACAAAGTTTAGACCATTTTAAGCAAAATGCCTTAATGAAGCAAAAAATTTGGTTTGTGTACAACACTATGTATATATATATTCGAATTCCGCAACTAATCCATTTTTTTAGCTTACTAGTAATTCATTAAAAAATTACTATTGTCACACTATGGAAGAAAATAATTTATCACCATATGCTATAATCTTTGTTAATTTTTATTAGAAAAGAATAAGCCGGAAAGACAGATGTTGGTAATTACAAAATCAATAGTTCAAAAAAAACAAGGTGACTTAAGGGTTCTGTGAGAGGAAAACCAAGCGTGCGAAAAATAGTCGTGGAGGAGGCTTGGCCCTCCTCCACATTGGAAGGTGCCTGGCTGGCGGTACAGCCTCTCCTCCTATCATTCTTTTTATTTCACATGCTTTCATGGTCCTACTCGTCTTTTCTTTTGCCTTCTTCTTTTTGGGCTTGCTTGAGCCTACATGTGTGAGTCCTTGGAGGTGTTGTTTTAATAATGGTCGGGGGGCCCTGATGGGTCGTTAAATGGTGGTGGAGTTGGGTCTCAAGGAGATTCTCAGGCGAAGTGTTTCAAGGATATAGTGGTGGGTAGCAAGAATTCCATTCTTCAAGGAGCCAAGTTTGTGTTTGAAGACTCCAAAGATGGCAAGGCCATGGGAGGAGAAGGACCAGGTAAGAACATCCTATCTTCTCCCAAGAAAGATGTTCTAAGTTCGAACATTGTGTTAGATGATGCAATCCTAAATGAAGACAGTAAATTGGTTAAATCAGCAATTTTTTTCGGTGCTGTAGACATTGCTAAAACACCGGGAAGGAAATTTATGGATGAGCGGTTAAAGAATTTCTCGTCAAAAAAATTAGGGTTTCAATTCTATTTCTGCAAAATGGTGCAAAAAGGGCTTTTTGTCATTTTTTTTAACAACCCAAAATCCCAAGAGGAGGTAGTCAAAAAACAATTTTGGCAAGTCGGGAAGTCAATGTTTCGAGCTTTGGCTTGGACACTGAAGGCTATAAACGAGGAAGTCTTGGCTCTTTTGAGTCCTAGATGGATTGTAATCTATGCTCCACGGGGACACGTCCCCTATGCTTTTTGCCCGTTTCCCATATCGGGTACGAAACGGGGACGCGGGTACGGCTAGGAAACGTACCCTGGCCGTCCCTTTTTGCCCTCCAAGTACCTGAAACTTCCAAGGGACCTTTAGCCAGATTTTAGGGGACTTGGGTACTGCTAGTAGTACCCCAACTGTACCGGGTACGGCTAGCAGTACCCTATGGCCCAACAAAGAAAAAAAAGTTTTTAAAAAAAAAAGTCAGTTTTTAAAAAAAATACAAGCTATGGGCGGGCCCACAAGGGATGCCCCATCACACTTGACCTAATGTAAGTGTCATATAAGCTCGGATGACGAGAGCAATGCTGATTTAGACCTACCTTTTGCTGATTAGGGACACTGGACAGCAATATATTTTCTTAGTTTTATGTTTATCATGTCATTTCATAGTTGAGACTTTGAGCCTTTGGGCATTTTGGTTATAATTATCAGACTCTTATATGATATGTATGCACATTGATAATGAAAAGCATTTGAATTATGTTAATTTGTTTGTCGCTTCTCATGTGAAATCTCAATTCAAGTCTAATGATATGTAATAAGCTTATACAATGTCTAGAATCAATGCTTTATCAATGTTATGCTATGAACATTTGAAATTTCTCTATATTTTTAAAAATTTCCCTATTTTTTTATCAGCCGTCCCCTAAAAAATGACCCAAAAGTACCCCCGTACCAGAAACTCGTCCCGGCGTACCGGGTACTCGCCGTCCCCGAAACCCCGTGGAGCATAGATTGTAATTAAACAGGTTCAATCGAGACTTTGGAATTTCATTCCTCTTCTTCTAGAACCCTACGATAGTATAATTACGGTTGACAACACCAAATCAGCGCTCTTGCATTCAGATGCTAGGGCATTGGTGTCGATTTACCTAAGGGTTGATATCCGAGATGAATTGGTAATCAAATTAAAAAATGGCACGTTTTCATGTGCCCTTGAAACCTTAGGCAGATTAAACGCCTGCTATTTGTGTTGCAAAGAGGGACACATAAGGAGAAACTACCCGCTCATAAAAAGGAAAATTTTTGGTAATACCCTGAAGGGGAAATATGCTTCTGCCTCAAATGGCATTGATGAAATTAACTCTACAAATGGAAAAGAAAATTTGGGGAGCAGGATTAACTCCTCCCTCGCACCTAAAAAGAATCTGAATGTGGCCCCATCGAGCACGGGCATGATAGGTGTAAACAGAGAAATCTCAAGTCAGAATTCGGTTGAGTCGTGAGGGAAAAGGGAGGCCAATGGGGCCTCTGGTACAAATTAATAACCAGTTGCAAGCCCTAAATGCTGCTCTGGAAAACCCTAATACTCACGAATCTTTGATAAACAAGGGTTTTTACCTAGTGAAGGATAATGAAGAAAGGGGACACATAAGTGGGACCCCAACAAATGCCCCTCTAATCAATGATAAAAAATATGCACAACAACTAGCTTTGAAAAAAATCAGGCAAAATGCTCATCAAATTGATTTGGAAAAATTGCATAACATGAACAAAGAGGATACCCCAATCATTGTTCCCCCTGAAATTTCAGAAAAGAGACTCTCAAAAGAATAGACTAAAGAAGACAATACAAATTGCTATGCAGAGGTTATTGTAGAAACCCCCTCACATATCAAAAAAATGGTAAATGAATTTGAGGGGCAAACCCTTTGTCCCACCTCACTCTCGCTTGAGAGAAAGCTAGGTGGAAACGTGGACAACTCCATCTTGGTCAAACGACCTTCTAGTGAAGGGGTTAAAGGGGTGCCCGCCCCTCCCTCCAATGTGTATTTGGTAAGTGGCAATGAGACTATGGATCAAAATTGGTGAATGATCTCAGTAAAAGTGAGTGTTTTGAACCACATCATGAGTCTGTGTCTATGCTCATGTTTGATGGAGTTGCGTCTTTGGATGGGTTGATTTCACATTCTGAATTAGAGATTGCAGAGGAGCTAGAGGGACTCTCTACTAAGGATACCACAGACGGGGAGGGGGCCCTGTTGTGACCTATTTCACACATCGCCCCATTGCAAATGGGAACCCCCAAGTTTTGGTTTCGCCCTCTGCGTTGCCAGTTTAGAGTTCAGAATTTGGATAAATTTTTGAGAGTCCGTTCGGCCAAGTTAAGATTTGAACCCGTTTGTGTGCCTAAATGTCATGGAAGGGCTTTAGAAGGTCCGGAAGACAAGGATCACCTGTGCTTTTGGTCATTTCTGACACTTCCTATTTTTTAGGGATTCTGCTTTTCTACTTTTTGCTTTTTTTATTTTTGGCATTTTTAGGCCATTCTGGGGTTCCTATTTTTTAGGGATTCTTTTTGCTTTTTCTATTTTTAGAAAGTTTCTATTTTTGGAAAGTTTCTATTTTTGGATCCCACTGAGCATGAAGTCAATATGCCTTCAGAAGTCATCATAAAACTCAAGGTGAATGGTGAAAAGTTTGCAAAAATGGCTAAGTCTGGCAAAGTCCGCCCATGAGAAGGAATGGCAGGCCAAGCATGAAGTCCGCCCTTGCCTTTGGCATGCCAAAGACAGGCAATGGCGAGGCAAGGCTAAAGTTCGCCATGGCATAAGAGGCCTCCAAGTCCACCCATGGCTTGAGGAAACATGAAGTCCGCCCTAGAAGAAAGTGGCAAGACAAAGGGTCAAGTCCGCCCTAGGAAGGAAGGATGGACGGCGAGAGAAGAGGCCAAGTCCGCCCATGGCTTGAGGACAGGTGAAGTCCGTCCTAGGCACAAGGAAGCATGAAGTCCGCCCATGGCTTGAGCAAGGTCAAAGTCCGCCCCAAAAGTCAATGGAAGCAAGCCTCCAAAGTTTGCCCAAGCCAAGTGAGTGGCGAGACAAGGGGTGAAGTCCGCCCAAGGTAGAAGAAGAGGTAAAGTACGCCATGGCAAGGAGACTCTCCAAGTCCGCCATAGAGAGAAGGGTAAGTGGAATGAACAAGTGCCAAGTCCGTCCTTAGACAAGGCAAGGATAAAATGCGCCATTGACAAAGAGTGTGAAGAAATTCGCCCAACTTAGGAAAACAAAAAATTTCTAAGGCATGGAAAATGGAAAATACCTAGAGAGAGAAGAGATTAAGCGAGCATGAAAATCACTCGTCGGCATAACGGAATGAAATTCCTTGGCAAGGAAGGAAGAGTGTAAGGCAAGGCAAACACGAAGACCATCCCTCTCAACTTGAATAAATTCCTAAGGCATGATAAAAAATGGCAAAGTGGCGGAGAAATCTCCAAGTCCGTTTAACCCAGAAGGAGAGAGAAAGTAAATTGTTTGGCTAAATATAAACATCCAGAGAGGCCAGAAGTCCGCCCGGAGAGTTGAAAATCGGCAGACGAGTTATTAAGCACATTTTAGCTAGGTAGACAATTGGAAAATAAAATATTTGGCCACGGACAAACGAATTTAGCCATGTATCAGTTTTAAACGGGTTGGAATTTTAATATTTTAATATTTTTAATTATTTCCCAACACTTAGGGAATTTTAATTCAAAATTCAAAATCTGGAGATTACTTGGAAGATTAAATTATTTCGCCTTAGGTAAAATTAAATTTGCCATGATTCGAGGATTACACATGTTGGGAAATTAATTTTAATAATTAATTTAATATCTTTCGATATTTTCCAACACTTAGGCAAATTTTTAAAGAAAGCTGAAGATCTTAGACAGAGGTGGCGCCATGAGAAAATTAGAAACTTACCTCAACGATTGCGAGAGAAATTAGAAACTTGCTAATCGAAGATGAGAAAATGTTTCTAAAATTGAAGGAAACTCAAGAAAAATAAAGCAATTCCTTTTAGAAAATCGCACTTCTCAGCCATAAAATGAGTTTCAGCAACTCATTTTTCACAATTTCGATTGAGAAGAAGTTATCTCTCTCGAATCTGCAAGGAATAATTGTTGAAGGAAAGGATAGCGAGAATAACATTGCTTCGTGAGTGGAAGAAGTGATTTCGTGTCGGAATACGTGATTTTTTTGGAAAGAAGTAAATTATTTCTTTGCTGAAAGTCACACTTCTCAGCAGATTGGCGCACTTCTATGATCACATTTTCAGAAATTTTAATTCATTTGCAGCCAGAGAACAATCTCGAAGGTTTGGAAATTCATTGGCAACATTTTTCTACTCCTTTCTATCTTCTACATTCATTTCGGCATGAGATTTATTCATTGCTTGCCAAATTTATTCACTTTCAGCTTGCTTTTTCACAGAAATTTTACTTTAAACAAGCTGAAAGTGCGATTTTATCAAATGAACACCCTGAAATAACTAGAGTTTTTAAAGGTCTCGTATTAATGTTAAGTATTTTATACTTGCAGGTGGATGACCAACCAAGGAGAGTCGTCCAGACAAGCGCTCATGAAGTTCGCCACCAAAGGGTAGCAGCCAGAGTCCAAGATAAAGTCAAAATGAAAAAATATTACGGACACCAACCTTGGGCATATCAACCTCAAAGAATTCAAGCAAAAGATGTACGGGCACGACGGATTTCTGCCGACATGTATCGCCCGAAGAATGATGAAAAATGGGATTGTTCAAGCTGCCGGATTCCCGCCTGTGATTGAGTGTGTCGAGCTGATGGTAGAATGTGCCCTCCACTATGACGCTGAAGAAAGGCAGATTGTTGCACCCGATGGAAGAATACTAGCTCATCTAGGAGAGTTGACCATATAGGAGTCTTTTGGCATTCCCACATATCCCAAGACTGTTTACAAAACCAAGGAGGACGCAAAGAGACTGTATGATGAAAAGTTGGACCTCTGTGCCGCCAACATCAATAAGTCATGGCTGGACAAACCAAGAGCGTCAACCAGAAAGATGCCGAAGAAGCTGTTGCGCACAGACTTCAAGGAAGACTATGGGGATATTATTGTCCTACTGAACAGGATAGTTGGCAACCCTTTGGGAGCACCCTTCGAGACCTGGATGTATTATTTTATTGAGGATATCATAGAAGGGGTCAAAATGTTCAACTGGTCGCGCATGATAAGCAACCGCCTCCATGAGCAGTTGGTTAACCTGGAGAAGACCAAGACTTTCTATATGAGTTCCTATGTCATCTACATGTTGGCAAGGACGTACAGGTATGCAGGCTTGATCTGCAAAGGCACAGTTGGCAACGGCGAAAGTGAGCTAAAGTCTTACGACTACTACCCACAGCTGCAGTTGAGTGAGAGGTCCCACTTCAGGCAAGCACACGATGCCTTCCTCATGTACATAACGAGGATACTTCAGGGAGGGACACACCAACGGCTCACTCATGAGGCCAAAAGTCTGATAGGAAAATACGGATCATGGTTCATCCAGTATTCGAGGTATACATATATTAGAATTCAGGGATTCACTAGGAATCCATACCGACTGCTTATCTTTCCTACAAACAAAATGATCCTGCTTGAAGTGCTGCGACAGTTGGAGGAATACCAGAACTTCCAGAGGACGAAGCAGAAGGCGGCAGTCACCTTTCCCTTCTTTATAGGGAACATGCTGGAGACATGCTCGTCGGCACAGGTAGCTAAGAGCGCCAGTCTTGAAATACAACACTACCCCTTTGCCACTTATCCGTCTAAGGACCACTTCGACCCACATCATCACATTAAGACTGTGGATGGGAGAAGATATAAGCATAGGGTCGAATTAGAAGACTTATGGGCAGACGCTGCAGATGAGTTTGAGGTCAGATGGAGGATGTGGTCTAGGCAGCCTGTTAGCTTGATCAGGACGACCGAGCTTTGTCGAGTGCCCGATCAGCTGGAGGAAGATGGAAGGCAGTTACAACCGTGCTTCGATGAGAGCTTGCCCTTGCCTACGATCAGATGGTCAGAACCCGAACATGCCGACCTGAACACCTTGATGAGACCAATCGTCAAGTACACACAATGGTGGGTTGACCAGCAGATCCAGGAACTAAGGCGGATGAAGGTGACGCTGACTTATGATATGCTGAGCGAGATGGAGTCCTATTCTTCTAATGCGGAGGCGTCTCAGGGTGTAGACATGATAGAGGCCACTACTTCCAGGAAAAGGAAGGAGATAACTGCAGGCAAGGAGCCGGCTCAGAAGCGGACAAGGGTAGAGTCTTCACGCTCTGCCGCATCTAGAAACATCGAGGAGATCCTGGCTACCGTTGACGCTTCATTGGCTGACATTAGGGATCCTTCTCTGATTCCTGAAGACAATATGGAACCTCAGTCGGACGATGATGAACCGCCATCTCCCACAGGCACAGAGATATTGGGGTCTGATGATGATGATGTAGGCGCCCAAAATGATGACTTTCAGGAGGGGATGATTTCAGCCCTTCGAGGAATTTTGGACGCTCTCGATGGAGAAGGTATGCCTGAAGAAGATGGCGTGGAACAGCACACAATCTCGGACTGGCTGAAGGAAAGGATGAAGATACAGGTGCCAGTGGAAGAGTTGAAAGAAGATGATACTGCGGACTTCTTGGCCACACTTACACAAACTTCAATCAGGAAGCCAGCCAAGAAGTTCTCAACCATACAAAGGGATGAGGATGGCAACCGAACCGTGTAGATTGCGGTACCCACAGTGGACAAGCCACAGCAAGACATAGCCCCACATGAGTACGCTGTCACCACCATTGACTTGGGTCCAACCACGAAGGGCCAGGAAATTGAAGACTTGGACAATTCAGTGTCCACTATCAAGTCGAGGTTGGCAAAGGAGGTAGCAAAGAGGAAAGAGTGTCAGCTGGAGATTGAGCGCTTGAAAGAGTACATCCAGCATCTGATCAAGCCACTTGATCAAGATGACACGGCAGCTCCCCTTCTCCCAAACTCTTCACAGGAGGCAGCAAAGGATATGGAAGAAGACAGGATCACAGCTAGGGAGGCTAAAGAGTGGATAGAGGTCAAGGGCGCAGAAGCCAATACGTTCATGGAGAAATTGACCTTGGTCTATGGTCCGGCTACCTCTTTACTCTCTAGACTGGTAGCCTTGGCGGAAATGTGGGATGGCCTTCCGGATGTACAGGAAAGGATAATTCCTTGCCTTACGATTCTGAAAGGGATTCCAAAGCAAGAGTTGATAGATGGAGGCGTCATTGCAGCAAGAGTGGCTTATGATTTCCACACCTGGTATTGGGCTTTGACAGCACGAGGGGAGGTCCTGGAAAGAGTAAAGGCTGATGGGCTTAAGGTACAAGAGCAGATTAGAGTAGTCCATACCAAGATCCTCAGTATGGTAGCCGACATCCTGGACAAAGAGGTCATTCGGGAGAACGACTTGCAGCTGGAGGCTTTGAAGAAGAAGGTGCGAGAAGAATTCTTTTCCATCACTGGGCCTATCCTGAAGCAAAACTGGGCTAAAATGGCGAACTTCCTAGACATCCGGGAATCTTTTGTGAGGACTGAGCCAGAATGGGAGGACATCTTTGTCAGATGCGCCGAGAGTATGGATGGATTGGAGTTCAGGATCGGAATGCTTCCACAGGTCACTATGGAAGAGGTTGCCTCAATCGTGTCTAGATTCATCGAACACACGGCAATGCGGGAGGATAGGGATGGAATTCCTTGAAAATAGCTCCAAGCGCCAACTCACCTTGTCAACTCTGAGTTCACTCATGTTATTTTGGGAAACCCTAATTAGGGTTTATTTGTTTCAATCTTGGCTATCGGCTCATTTTTAATCTGGGCCATTTATTCATTTTTTGGAACTCTATATAAACTTGCATGCTCTCATTTTCAATTTGTGAAGTGAGTAGTATGAGATTGTTGCGATAAGACTATTTCCGTTTATAAAAGCTCTAATACATGATTTGTTTAGAACCACTTTTGTTTTCAAATAGTGTGCAAGGTCTACATCTTCTCCTTCAACATTTAGAGTAGAGTTAAATTAGTATTTCATTTATATGTTTGTTAGTGAATGATAGATTTGATAGTAGTGGTGGATGAAATTAAGCTCATACTTTTGTTGAATGGATGATATGTATTCAATGTGTAAAGTTAGCCTAAGCTATTCAGTTGTGGATGCTTAACTTCCATTTGGATGATTGTTAATTCAAACATGAAAATCATTATCACCTCTGTTGAAGATTGCACCCGCTTTGCGTAAGTTGTCCTAAAGGAGGCGAAACAAAGTGCGGTTATTCCAATTTTATCCAGTCACTACTGTCTCTTGATTTCTTAGGAGTAGTCTAGACTTCTAAACTCTTGCCCTTTTGCAATTTTTTGGAAAATCTAAAATATCCGATGGAAAGAGCCTTCAATGATAAAACTGTCTAAGTCCTCAACTTGCAAACAAATTTAACGTAAGTCCCCTTGTGATTACCAGCAAATCACAACGCCCACTGGCCTTATCCACATGTCATGACCTGACCAAAGAAACATTGGAGTTATTGCAACATCTTCTTAAGTATTTGCAATCACTTTTCAAGAGAGGATAGAGTGTCGTTGGGCATTTTATTATGTGTTCGGTGGGTATTCAAAACACACACCAACAGGCCCCCATGGAGATAACTGTGAGGAAGACTAGAAGATATAGGAGAAAGAAGGGGGTGGGACCTACGAGTACAACCTCCAAAGAGTGTCTTCCCCTTGGGAAGGAAAAGAGAAAGAAAAATAGTGGGATTATTCCAATCCCCACTGTCAAAAGAGCAGAAGTAGAAAGCAAGCTCCCCAAGTGCTTCGATAGTTTTAAAAGCGGCCAAGAGCCCCCCCCTCGATCTAAAATTGAATGGAACTCAATTTTTCGTGGAATGTAAGGGCACTGGAAACCCCTCATAGGAAGCATGTTGTAAGGAGATTCCTTAACAAGAAAAAAGAAAAAGATATAGTGTTCCTCCAAGAGGTGAAGGTTGTTGGCTTTACATTAGAAACCTCCCTCAAACTCATATGGGGGAATGCCTATCAATTTGTCACTAGACATGAAAAAGGGAAAGGAGGTGCTGCAATTTTGTTGGCTAAGGAGTGGGCTCAGTTTGTTTTGGAGTCTGGTGTCTCCCCTTGTAACAGGGCAATGTGGTGGGTCATCCTCAAGAGGGGTGACTCATATTTCGACATTTGTTCTATTTATGCTCCTAATGAGTACAATGATAGAAGCCAGCTCTGGAGCTGGCTCTGTAGCCTGCAAGACACCCCCTGGATTCTAGGGGGTGACTTCAACTTTGTTGAAAAAGGTGAAGACAAGTGGGGAGGAGTGCCCTTGGATTGGAAGGGTAATGAAAGATTCTTCTGGCAACGATTGAAAGCCAAGCTAAATCTGGTAGATCCAATTGAAGGGCAAAAAAGGGAGTGTTCAAGCATCTGGTTCACTTGGTGCAATAGTCAAAAGGGTGGCAGGAGAATCTACAGTAGGTTGGACAAGTTCTGTATAAACAAGGACTTCTTCTCTGTTGTGCCTGTGAGGGATGGGTGTAAAGTGGAAGTAACCCCCTACACTCCGTTGGCGTTACAATTCGCACCTCTGGAGTGCGTATTGGCAACAAACAACTATGCACAGTGTGTAATGACTGCTCTTCAAATTAGGAGGGGAAGCTCCCTCTTTTGCTGATATGCGTGAAAAAGTAAATGATCTAAATCCTATCTTTTTGACTCAGCTAGAAGAGGCACAAGATTAAGAAAACCAATACATTTCAGCTAAGGTTTTTCTCTGGTTTTGCAGATCTTAACTAGAACTAACTTAATGCTTTAATCTATCCTATTTCCTCAAAAGAAATAGAGCATGAGGACTTAGGAGCAAGAAATGTTTAGACGATAAACTTTATAACAAGATTCCCAAGGAGGTAAAATACTCTATCCGAGGTGTAGGCTAAAAGTAGGTTACTGAAAACGAACACTAAACGGCAAGCTTGATCACAGGATTCCCAAGGAGGTAAAATACTCTATTTGAGGTGTAGGCTGTAAACAAGTTACTAGAAACGACATCAAACGATAATCTTCATCTCTAGATTCCCAAGGAGGTAAAATACGTTATCCGAGGTGTAGATATGAAACAAAGCTTATTAGAAACAAATATAACCCAGGACATCAAACTATATGAAGGACCTATCACACAAATAAACGATCAACCAACATTATATTGAACAAAGATGAATCATTACAAGTAACATTGCACAGCAAGGCGGCTCAGCAGTTTGTTATTACTAATAAAAGCTCAAAGTACAAAGTGAACCAATATGAGAATAGGAATATTGCCGGCAACACAGCAACTCTCTATCACAATGAAAAGTTCGTGAACAGATACAGAAATAGCAACACTACAAGAAAAATAGGCTCAACATGTATGCTATCACGCAAAAGTTAATTACAAATGAGCAAGGGTGCTCTTATTTATAGAACTCAAAGGTGTAGGGAACCCTAAAATCACCTTGAGTTAACATGAGTCTTGCAAGCATGCAAGAGTTTATCGCTAAACCTAAATAAATGAAACTATATAGTTAACTGGAAAGCTACCATCAGTGAACTAAACTAAATGGACATGTGCAACATGCAAGTCCTTATTGAAATGAAAGTGAACTGATAACTAACATCAGTTAACTGGGTCCTAACTAAAAGTCCATCCTCCTGCGAAGACATCCACGAAGATGAGATAGGCGTCCATAAAATCAGCAATTACAACTCAAGAAATGATGTTGAGTTAACTGCTGCTTTTGATTGTATCCTTGGAAATAACTGCAGGAACCAACTGATTGTCAACTACAAGCCATCTCGATCTATCACCTCATCCAGAGATTTGTCAACTGTCTCATCTTTTGGCACTTTGACGCTATCCACGATGATAGACTTCCTGCTCAACTCCTCACCATCTCTAATCATCCTCTGGCATTCTTTGACCTCTTCAGTTGCCTTGTTGAAACTAGTTGTCATCACTGAGCAGTGATCCAACTTGGACGCCACAGGATCTCCATCAAGGCTAGCATGAACCAGCCCCTTGAACTCAGTTTGCACTACATCAAGCTCAATGTATGTGCCCTCCTCACAAAGATAGTGGCATGGGATCTGAGTGATAAATCCACTGATAAGTTTGAGAGCTTCGGCGACGTCCTCTTTGAGCACAACCATCTTCGTAGAGATTCTTTCATATGTTTCCACTTTGAAAAGATGTTCTCTCCAAGCCAAAACCTTCTTTTTATCCTCCTCTGCTACAATGGCGTCATATGCAACTGCCAACTAAGATATGAGTATCAAGTCCTTCAGCTTGCCCTCTGCCACGGACAACTCAAGCTGCTGGATCCCCTGATGAAGATTACGTGCCTCGTACCTCAACTGATATAACTCCGTGAGGAGGTATCTCCCTGCAACAATAAAATCCTCAATCCAGATTTCCAAGAGTGTTGGCGTTTCAATTAGCACCTCTGGAGTGCTTATTGGAAACAAACAGCTATTGCAAGTGTGTTAGTACATGCTCTTTAGATTATAAAGAGGAAGATCTCTCTTTGCTGATTTTCTATGTAAAAAAGGCATACTAAGGTTCCTATCTTTTTTACTCAGCGGCAGGACACAAGGGTGCATAAACACAATGCGCTGTAGCTAAGCTTTTTCTCTGGTTTCTACAGATCTTAACTACGACTAACTAGCTTCTAGACTATCCTACCTCCTCAAGATAAACAGAGCATGAGGGCGTAGGAGCGAAATGGATGGGTTGGATTACTTGAACCCTCCGTCTCAGTGGAATATGGCCGAGGCTCTGAACTCTCGGATATATACCAAGATAAGGCTCGATACAAGTAAACACTCGGTAAACTGGATCTGAGACTTGCCAAGGAGGAGGAACCCCTATCCGAGGTGTAAGCTTGGAAATAGCTCGACAGAAACAACAAGGTACGATGATTTGACTAACAAGATTCCCGAGGAGGTGACGACACCTGTCCAAAGTGTAGGCTGAAAGACAACTCATTAAACAACATCATATGATAATGATCGACAACAAAATATCCAAGGAGGTGACGACACCTCTCCAAGGAGGAGATTGAAACAATACACTATTTGAAAACAAGACCTTGAAAGAACTCAAGTATTTAGATCAGGCAAGCATGCGGCATCTGAATTATTTCTTCAAGCTTCTCCAAAGAATTACAAAGGTTGAGACAGCAAAGGCACGAAATCATGCACAACTACGATCAACCAACGAACTCTCATCCAAAAGTGAACAGATATGAACAAGCTAACTCTAGCAATAATGGCGCAGCAATTTTGCTTAGCAAATAAAGGTTCGACAAATAATGAGCCTAAGGCTCTTATTTATAGAAACTCAAAGGAGTAGGTAACCCTAAAATCTAGAGTTAACAATCAGTTCTTGCCAATCAGCAAGATTTATTCCTATGTCTAAAAGTAGGTGAGCAAGCAGTTAACTGAAAATCTACTTCAGTTAACTGAAACTAAACAAAAGTCAAACTGGGAGTCTACCTTAGTTGACTAACACCTAACTAAAAGTGAACTAAAATTACATATGTGTCTCCAAAATAGACATCCACCTTTAAAGGAGATTTGAGATCCACAAATCATGGGAGTCAATTAGACATCCTAGATCAGTGGGATCTGACATGCATGATCTATGGAGATCTGGAGTCAACTTGGAAAGGGGCATCAAGTTGATTTCAGCCGTATTTATTGCTATTTTGGAGGGTAGGACATCCTTCTTGAGGTGTTTGATACCCCATCATCATTGGTCAACGGTGCTTTTGTTCATTCATTGACTTCTTCATACGAAGACCGTTACATGCTTGTCAATTGTCAACTTATCACTTGTCAACAACTTGATATATGCATACCCTTCATTCTGCTTCCCTTAGGAGAGTTACTCCTTTTCTTTTTGTCTATGTTTCCACTTTGACGTGGAAGGTAGTGTAGTTTTAACCGATGGCGGCTCTGTGTTGGGAATGACTACCCTCCACACTCTTTTGCAGCTTGACATTTTCCTTGATCTTTCTGAATGGAAGAGTGTTGTATAGTGAAACCGCGAAGCTTGATGATGAAACCGTGAAGTTTGACCACGATCACTCCAACCATGAGAAATGCACATGAACTTGCTGCATGAGTAAAATTCCAATGGTCACAATCCTCTAAACTGGCCTTGGAAGGCGATCAGATAAACGAGGTGAAACCATTATGGAACCTATGGACTTGTGTCTATGCTTGTCAATTTGTCTAGATTGACCTCTGGGTGTGCCCGACGCAGATCGGTGCCAGTCGTTTTCAGAAAATCATGGACTAAGACCATTTTGATCTTGTATTCGTCTTGGGAGAACTGCGTTTTGAAAACCTTGAAGATTGACTGTGCACACGATGCTGCTCGGACAACTTTTTCTGGAACTGTTAAAAATAGCCTCGCCAGGGGTAATTTTTACGAAAAATTCTGAGACATGGGTTTTGTTGAGAATGATTTTATAAACAAACCGAGATCGTAAGAAAATTCGAAAAAACCAATTTTTCTATGACATGCAAGAGCCCTTCGGTGGCAGAGGCAGCGAGGCACCAAAAAGTGATTTTTCTCGGAAAAATCCAACACGTGGATTTTGTTCGTGCTTCAAAGCTGAACAAACCCAGTTTGTTTGATTTTCAAAATTATGACTTTTTTCGGAAACCCTAAAAAATAGGGGCAGCAGGGCTACTTTTTCTGGAAAAATCCAACATGTGGGTTTTGTTGAAAAAGCTATGTTGATCATACCCAGTTTGCCAGATCTATGATTATCTGTCGTTTTCTTAGACATGCAAGAATTTTTGACAGAAATAGAGGAAGTAGACAGAAGGTGGATTGGAAGTTATCGGATGTCAATCTGGAAGAATTATGCCTTTTGATGCAAACTCTGATAAATAGTCCCTCTGTGCAATAGATCTTCAAAAATATGAAGAACGGTGAAAACCCCTCTGTCAGATCTTCAAAAATGTTAGAGAAGAAAAATATCCGTTCTTGAGCTCCTCAACCTGCAAAGAAATAATGAATAATGGATGCCTAGATGCTTTGATATGTCAATTTGGAGTTGCAAGCATCAATTGGGCATCCAGTTCATGATTGAGCCTGATTTGGAGTTCAAAAAGGTGATTTCCACTGATTGTGGATCCTTTCATAGACAGTCTCGCTGTCGAGATTGATCGTAGCTGAGAAGGTTGTTCTGGAGAGCAGTAAGCATTCAGGCTGCATCTACATTCCTTAAAGAAAGTGCGCCTTTCTATAAGAGGGGCGCTTTTCTTCTGTCCTTAGCCAATTTTTTTGGCTTGTCCTTTCAGTTCTTCCTTTCTGGCTTTTTCTGCTTGATCTCAACGTGTGATTATTTGGCGTGTCCAATGAATTTGCTGTCAGATTGATCATGTAGCTAGGAGGAAGCTGAAAAGATGTCATGTATGGAGTAGCTGCTGATGGATTCATCTGATACCTTGAACTGAGGGGCGCCCTTGGCTAGCAGGGGCGCTTTTAGCTTGAAGCTCTTTGATTTGGCATCTTCATTGTTTATAGATTCTCGATACTTTGTTGACGATTGGCCAATGATCCCTGAATCAGATGATCTTGTTGATAGTTGCGTTGTTGAGCCAGCACGAACGTGAAGGAGACGATTGATCTGAAGGTGTTACGTGATTGAATTTTCCCTCTGAGATCCAAGGGCACATTTCTTCAAGAGGGGCACCTTTTTCAACTATAGACTATGTTTTGCCTTGGTAGCAAAACGTGCACCTTCCAGAGTTAGCCAAATTTTGGCCTTATTCGTTTTGAGAAACTCCCTCGCTATAATAGCATCTTTTTGACCTTTTCCGCCATGGCTTCTTCGTTGGAGCTTTTGAGGTTTAGCTTTCAGCACCTAGTACTGGCCAATCTACCATTAATGGTTGCGGAGCTCCTAACTTTGTTCCTGAAAAACGGGAATAGACCCATTAATGGCTGCGGAGCTCCTAACTTTGTTCCTGAAAAACGGGAATAGACCCACCAAAATAAAACATGTATTTTGATCATTCTGACTTGATCAGTGTGATCGTGAAGTCAATTAACCCTATCATAATTATTTTCAATCATTTCTGGGAAGGTCCTATTTTTAAGGGTTTCCCTAAAAATAAGGGCATAAAACCCTAATTTTCAGATTTTCAGAATTTTAACCATAGGTTCCTTGACAGAAACCCACAAAGACTTCATGTTTGTTTTGACCTAAAACATACTTTTGATGGCATTTTTACATTGTTTAGCTCAATTTAAGCAAAATGCCAAAAATTTCATTTTGGGTACAACAAAGAGCATTCCACAATTGACTACGTGAAGTCAATTAACCCTATCATAATTATTTTCAATCATTTCTGGGAAGGTCCTATTTTTAAGCGTTTCCCTAAAAATAGGGGCATAAAACCCTAATTTTCAGATTTTCAGAATTTTAACCATAGGTTCCTTGACAGAAACCCACAAAGACTTCATGTTTGTTTTGACCTAAAACATACTTTTGATGGCATTTTTACATTGTTTAGCTCAATTTAAGCAAAATGCCAAAAATTTCATTTTGGGTACAACAAAGAGCATTCCACAATTGACTAACCGACCAAAGTCTCTATTGATCTGCAGGTGACTCTCAAAGCTATGGGAGCATTGGTGCTTGGCCTGTGGTTCCATGAAGAAGATCCGAGATGTGCTGTTGGAGCTGCTTAACCTCAGCCTTGAGGGCTGCCTTGTCTTCTCCGTCCTTCATGACACACTCTTCAAGATTACTTGTGACGACCTTGAAAAGGCTCATGTCCACGTGTCAGGTGCTCCTTCCAAGATTTGCTTTGACGAAGGTGAAATCACCAACTTCAACTTCATCCAGACTCTTGCCCTCTAGTGATGTAGCAACTTCAATGACAATCTCTGCTTCAGGAGTCTTCTCTGTGTGCACCTACTTTTTGACCTTCTTGTTTGACCTATCCTAATAAGGATCGCCAAACTCAGATAAATCAAGCTGATATGAAGGCTTTCGCCTCCGTCTTCCCAAAGACCTCTCGAGCCAACACGAATGATCAATGTTATCTTCTCGAGGAGAAACTGCTTCTGCTGTGTCAACAATTGGTGGATCAACTGGTACAAAAGTTTCATGAACTGGCAATTCTAGCTCTGAATCAATATCAATAGGAGATGATTGTGGAGAAGATGGTGGACCAGGAGATGATGAACCGACTTCAACTTGCACCACTGGCTCTACTAGAACTTCTGGTCTCTTCTCAATCTTCTTATACTTACTGGTGCTTTTTCCCTTCAAGTTCCCACTAACTTTGACACCTTCAAGCGGCTTCAAGATAACTTTAACTCGAGGCCTTGACCTAGAGGTAGAAGGTAGTGAAGAAAACCCTACTAGCAACTCTGAAACTGGAACTTTCCTTCGCCTTCTCTTGCTATCCAAGAAGTACATGCTTGTCTTAATAACTACTCTCGACAGGCCCTCAATTGAAGTACTCTCCCTGGAATACCAATCTGGTTGTCGAAGTGGCTGGCGAGCAACTTAGTCTTTGACGAATGAACTAAGTAACACCTCTTCGTCATCATCTAACAAACCCTCAACATCTTCTGATAGGAAATCAGCAAGCCTAGGAAGAGTAAGTATGCAGTAATGACATCGGCGCACTTCAAATTCATCTTCACAGTTGACCCAAAAGTCCTCAAGTGCTGCCCTATGTGAATTACTTCGCTCCAACCGTGTTGAGTAATGACCCAAAGGATCATAAGAACGCCTCTCAATGAGATACTTGAGGTGGAGTTTTTCTAACTCGTTCGTCATTAGCTTGCAATTAGCGGCAGTCTTGCACTTGTATATACCTAATCCAAATGGAAAGGTGAATGTTGACTTGTGTCGATTGCGAAGAAAAGAGTGAACTTCTTGAGCTTGTCTCAGAAACTCCATGAATAGGACCTTGTCTGACGAGTACCTCAGTAGCATCAAAGGTTCTCTCGGGTGTAACCATACACTCGAATATATGTGAAAGTGGGAAACTGGATGAACCAATGAGCCCAACTCTCCATTGTTGATTTGGCCTCAAGAGAAATCCTAATGTGCATCTCATTAATGAGGTCTCTGACTGTCTTCATGAGGAAGTGATCATTCACCACTTTGAAATCACGTTTAGCCTTTGAGAACTCCAATTGTGAGTAATATTTGTGAACATGTTGAATGCCAAGACTTCCATTGGTCTTCAAAGTTCTAAAATTGCCTTGAAACACAATTAAGTAGACCAGAAAAGAAACCATGTGAAACTCGTGGATTTTGAGGAATCCTGTGATTTGTTGATGAAGACACTTGCTGATCAACATGGCCCAGTCAAAGTGTTCCTTATTGTCGATAATCTGGGAAATGACGTAGAACATCCACGGTCAGAAAATATTAGCTTGCTCCTGACCTGTAACCCGGTTGCGCAAAGTAATCAAGATAGCAAATTCATCCTTGAACTCCCCACGCCCAACCTTCTTTAGCATGTTGGTTTTCTGTAATGTCCCCAATTTAGCCCTATGCTTTTCATTTGGATTTAGCCTAATTCTGGGAACTCATAGGATAAGCAGAAGCTCGAATCAGGGTTTCCAAACTTCTTGGAGGATGCTTTCGTCTTTTTGCGGAGCTTGCACTTGGAAATGTTGAACTTGGATTTCGGATTCCTTCTGGGTTTTTTGAGAGCTTCGCGTTGGTGGTTTCGGTTCGGCATTCTGAGCACCTTCAAGAATTTACTATTTTTAGTAAATTCTATTTTTAGCAGTGATCCAGTCAGCATCAGCTCAGTCGACTTTCCTCTTCTGGCAGTTCATTGGGCAATTCTCATTTTTGGCTTAAGGGGTTCATTTTGGAGAAATAAGTTATTTTAAGTCAAAATGTTTTATTTTAAAAATACCCTTGGCCTAGTGATATAACTTAACAGTTGTTTTAAAGAAGGGGACTTTGAGGGGTATTTTCTCATGAAGGAAATATTTTTATATTCCTAAAGTTTATAATTGCTCAAGGGAAAATGGACGCCTATTTGAAGGAGTTTATATTTTATTTAAAAAAAGAGAAGTGATTTATATCTCTCAAGGAAGGTACGCCATTTTGAAGAAAGAGTTTTGGTCAAAGATTAAACCTAAAAGCAGCTTGGGATTAGGGCACACTTTCTAGAAGCCTCCAAAGTCTTCTCTTCATTCTATAAAGGAGGTTCCTTCTCTTCTTTTGGATTATCTTATGTTTTATGATATTGTTATGCTGCCGGAATGGCTTTGGGATTGCTTCGAGGAATGAATGCCTCCTAGCTTGGCTCTTCTTCTTGCTTGAAAGATAACAACTAGTTGAGAGATAGTTTGTAATAGGTTTGTCTTGCATTTCAGTTGAGTATCTTGCATTTTTGGAGTTCTAGATTTGCATTTCAGTCTCATTTTGAAGTTGCTGAAGTCAAGTTGAATCTGTAGTTTCACTCATAAATCTGAAAATAAAAATACAGTCGTTCTGGGTATTGATTCATTGAGTTTCCTTGATAGGGGCGACCCTTCTTGCAAAGATTCAGATTTTAATATTGAGTGTTTATTTTTTAAAAGCAAAATCGCTTCTCTCTATTGGCCGCACCATTCTGGTCTGCCTGGCAAATGTTTAGAAAAAAGAATACTTCGATTTGTTAGCTGTTTCTTGGTTTAGTCCTCATTGCCATCATTATAGCTTTCATTTGCATCAGGTCTCATGTCATTCTGGCAAGTATTGAGTGAGTTGTGAGCATTTTAGTGGATTCTAGGGTTGTTGGTTATGCATATTACGTTGCTGTTCTGTTATATCAGTCTTGAGTAATCTGTATTTTGGTGAAGAGTTGTATCTGGAAGGTCATAATTAACCTTGGAATGATCATATCTATTACTGCAGCAGTGGAGAGCTTCTAATCTTGTTTATTGCAGGCATCTTCTGATATTTTGTAAGCTGAACAGTAGTATTGTCAGCATTTCTCTTAATCTTACTTTACATTCTAAAGCTGCATTGTATTTCTGTATATCTCCGCCATATGGTCGCCTCATTTCCACTATGGAATTGGGTAGCACATACTTGGTGTTGAGTTTACTTTCAGCATAGTTAGCATCTCCGTCATATGGTAGCTCCCATTCCATCTTGGTTTGGAAAGCACATTCTTGACGTCGAGTTAATTCAGCATCTTTAACATCTCCGTCATATGGTAGCTCCCACTCCATCTCGGTTTGGAAAGCACATGCTTGACGTCGAGTTATTTCAGCATCCTTTGGTTTTAAATGCTAACCCTAACGATTGTGTACTGCTGCTATCCTTGTTGTAATTGAAAAAGCAAAAAATTTGGCTCGGTTTATTTCATTTTCTGTACTTTTAGCCACCTTTGAGCAACCTTTGTCTGTGATCTTTCTTTGTCTCCTTCCCATATTTTGTCGCAATCCTCAATGACTTGTAAAATTGTCTGAGCGAGGTGGAATAGCAAATCACTTCTCGACGTCTCTCAGCTTGAGGCTACAAATGACTCACCCATATGTTGATCGGATTTGTCTTGTAGATGAGTATTAATGCTTTATGCATGCAATCACAAACTCAAAATCAGCAACTGCGATAGGAATAGATGTCGCTGCCAGCAATCCGGATCACTCAAGATTCTTGATTGTCGAGTTGTTAGTGCCTTCCAACATGCTCTATTTGACCACTGGATAGACGTGACCCAAGTTTGTGTCAAAAGTTTTCAAAAAGTCGTGAACTAAGACCGATTTGGCCTTGTAGTCTATTGGGTTAAATTGCATTTTGAGAATCTGGATTTTTGACTATAAAGTCGGATATGTTCGGACAACTTTCAGAAAAAGCTGAAAAAATGGCTCTAGGATAGGCTAAAAATAGCCGATTGAGGTAAAATTTCTCGGAAATTCTCTGAAATGTGGGTTTTGTAGAGAATTGAATTCTAAGCAAACCCAAATTGTCATAAATTCGAAAAGATGAGCTTTTTAGCAAGGCATGCAAAGGGTTTTCAATCGAGAACTACAATGGCTGTAGGGGCTCTGGGGGCAATTTTCCCAAGAAAAACTGACACATCCGTTTTGTAGGCAATGGCATTCTAAGCCAACCCAGATGATTCAATTTTGGAAAAATTGAGTTTTTGACCCACATGCAAAGGATTCTTCAGAAAAAAAGCATAGTGCTTCAGAATGTGAAGCAGTGGGGCAATATTTTCGAAAAAATCTAAGACATGGGTTTTGCTGTTGACGCTGAAATATGTGAACCTAGATGATCTAATTCTGAAAACTTCGCTGTTTACTTTGACATGCGAGAGAAAATCTAAGACAAGAATAGAAGAATTTTAGAGATAGAAATAGAAGATTATTATTCTGTCTCTGAAAAACTCGCCTATGCTTGAATTGGATTTGATGAAGTCTACAGGCACTTGAAAAATGCACTTTGGAAAATGTATCTTATGAACAATCTGGACTTGGCACTGCGAAGAACACTGAAATTTGTCACTTGTAGCACCTTCAAATCTTTATTTGCTCGAGAAAGATGTGTTTGCTCTCACCTATGATGAAAAATAATGGACGCCTATCCCTTAATAAATAAAATTTATCAAGAAAGGCATCATAAATGCATGCAATTGCTTTAAAATAGGTGCTAGCTTTTGATTGGACCTCCATCATAGTTAACTAATTGAGAAATAAGCCCCTAATAGGGCGCTACCTCTAAATTCTCCAGTTAACTTTACATGCAAAAATAAATTGACCAATTGCAAGCAAACATCAAGTCTAGTTGAAGTCGACTTGAGAAGTTTAACTGAAGATTTAATATTATTTAAATTCAGTTAACAACCTCCACCTTTATAGGGCGCCACTTTGCTCTTGATTTCAACAGTCAAACTTTAACTTTAGGTGTCAGTTTCCAGACAGCCAATTTCTTGAAAATTTGAATTTGCAAACGTCACCGGAGCAGGATCAAAATTGACAAGAAACTCCCTGAGGTTGCAAACCCTAATTCTGACATCTAAGGCTTCAAAATTCAAGGCGCCCCTAGCCTCTAGGGGTGCTTTTAGCTTCAAACTTAGAAAAAAATTTAATGCATTTTCATCATTTTGAAGGTGATTTTGACCTTACTTCATCTCGCGTTCTTTGATACTGAGCAAAACCTCAAAACTGGCTGACAGGCTCATTGCAGAGTTGGCTGAATTCTAAACAAGAGCTCTTGGAGAGCACTTTTCTTAAAAACATTGTTGGCGTAATAACTAACACCTCTGGAGTATGAGTTAGTACAGACAGCTATGCACACTGCATAATGAGTGCTCTCCAAATTAGGAGGGAAAGCTCCCTCGTTTGCTGATATGCATTTCTAAAGTAAAGTAATCTAAACCTATCTTTTTCGACTCAGCTGGAAGAGGCACAAGGTTAAGGAAACCAAGGTCGTTGCAGCTAAGGGTTTTCTCTGGTTTTGCAAAATCTTTTAACTACAACTAAACTAAAAGCTTTAAACTATCCAATCTCCTCAAGAAAACAGAGCATGAGGAAATAGGAGCAGGAATGTCTTACACGATAAACTTCAGGTGCGGATTCACAACATGAAGGCAAGGTGGGCTCAACTATTTGCTTATCCGGGAAGAAGTATATAAAAACAAACGAATAGACGGTAAACCGGGTACAACTTCACAACATAAAGGCAAGGTGGGCTCAACTATCTGCTTGGCTGAAATAGGTTTACTATTACACACATCAAACGATAAGCTTTGAGTACAGATTAGCAACATGAAGGCAAGGTGGGCTCAACTATTTGCTCTTTTTAATAGGCTTATTATAAACAAAACAAAGGTAAGCAACTAGGACAGAAAATTGTATTAGCGAAACACGCATACAACAAACGATCAAACTAGCAACCCCATTTAACTAAGATTGAACAAACACCATGATAATAACATGAAGGCAAGGTAGGCTCATCTATTTATTATAACAGTAATCACTCATGAACAGATACAGAATAACAATATTACAGGCAAGGTCGGCTCAGCATATATTGCTATCACATGCAAAAGTTAATTACAAATGAGCTGAAAGCTCTTATTTATAGACATCAAAGGTGTAGGCAACCCTAAAATCACCTTGAGTCAACTACAGTCTTACAATGCATGCAAGATTTTATTGCTAAACCCTAATAAAGGAAACTATACAGTTAACTGGAAAATAACCATCAGATAACCGATACATCTAATCTAAATGGACAATGTGCAAGCATGCACATCCTTATTGAAAGCAAGTTAAATGGAAAACTACCATCAATTAACGAAAACCCTAAATGAAACTCCAAGTGACCATAGATACTTCCAAGATAGACATGCGTGAGATGCAAGACAACGAGTTAACTCGGAAAAAAGCGTCGAGTTAACTGTTGTGACTGAGGTCTATCCTGAAAGGTGAGAACTAAAGTCTACTAGCCTTGATCTCGAGCAATCAACCCATCCACGAGGTTATTTATAGCGTCACCATCTGGGGTACTGAAGCTCTGCTGAAGTATATCGTGTCTGTGCAGCATGTCTTCTCTGCCTGTGATTTGACACTGAAACTGCCCTTTACTCTTGGTGGCCTCATCAAACAATGTTGACATGACTATAAGTTGATTATTCTTACAGCCAATGGTCTCCCCACTGAAAATACCGTGAATGAGTGCCTGAAGCTCTGATTGAACATCAACAAGCTCAACATAGTCACCACCTACACGCTGATACTAGCATGGTAGTTGAGATACGAAGGTTCTCACGCAACGGAGTGCACTAGTGACATGCTCTCTGCTCTCAGCCAACTTTGATGCTATTGTCTCCTCTATCTTTGCCTTGAAGATCAACTATGTCCTCCAAGTGTAGATAGCCTCTTTATCTTCTGCATCTGTGACTGATTCCTATACCATTCCCAGGTTAGCAATCAGGATCTCATCTCTGGGTCTACTAATAGCCTAGTCACGCTCCTCATCCTGAAGATGTAGACAGAGTTCGCGTGCATTGTACCGCAACTGGTATAACTCTAAAAGCACAAAGCGGCCTCTAGTGATGAACTCCTCCTCCCAATCATCCAAACGCTTGCCATATGCAACCAAGTGATCAAGCTGACCCTGTTCTACTGGTGGTTCTAACATCAGTGGGAGTGAGGTGATAGCATTTCCTGTTCTATGTACAAGGCTAGAAATGTATTGACGAAGCTGCTGAATTTCAGCCTTGAGGGTTGTCTTATCTTCTCCATCTTTCATTATCCTATCCCTTGCACTATTTGTTGCAACCTGTAGGAGATCAATCTTTGTCTGGCGAGTACTTCTACCAAAGTTGACTGTGATCACTTCGAAGTCCTAAACTTCAATCTCGCTCAAACTCTTATCCTCTGGAGGTACGGGAGTCTCAATGATGATCTCCTTACCTGCATTCCTCTCCACGTGGACTTGTTTCTTGATCCTCTTGTCAGGCGAATCTTGATAAGCATGATCAAAATCTGAATGATCAAGCACATAAGATGGTTGTCTCCTCTTCCTTCCCAGCTGACTCTCAAGCCAAGATGAATCTCAACTAATCCCACTGGAATGATCTGTACTAGTAATGAGAGGCTCTGACGAGAGTGAATGCATAGAGATGTTACTGCGAGATGGCGAATCCAAGTCCAAATCAATGTGAATTGGAACTGGAGGCTACTCTGGTGTTGGTGACGGCATGCATGGCTGAACCTCAGACTGTGACAAACTCTGAATTGTTTCTTTGACAAGCTCCATGTGTGTCTCGGTAACAAATGCCTTTCCTTTTGAGTTATCAGGCACTGAACTCTTCTTAGGAGGGTTACTCCTTTTCTTTTGTTTGGGTTTAGACGAGGAAGGTAGTGAAACTCCCACTGGTGGTGGCTCTGTTCTACGCATAGTTACCCTCCTGGTCTTCTTGCTTTCGAGGTAGAGAATACTATTCCGAATGACTATACTCGACCTCTCCTTCACTGATGAGTATTCCTTGGCGTACCAATCAACAGTCGGCAATGGTTGTCCATCAACCTGCTCTCTGAAAAACTGAGGAAGTGCATCTCCCTCATCTTCTGATAAACCTACCACCTCTTCTACCAAGAAGACAAATATCTGCGGAAGAGAGAACCTACTATAGCTGCGTCTACGTACTTCAAAATCATCCTCGCAGTTCACCCAATAATCCTCCATTGTAGGTTTATGATAAGAGCGACTACCAAGGCGTGTTGCATAATGACCCCAAGGATCATAGGTACGTGTGTCAACAAGGTACTTGAGTTTGCAATTTTCTAACTCCTATCCTACAGCTTTAGCATCAGCTGTTGTCTTGCACCAGAAGATTTCGAACTGCATTGGAAAGTTGGCAGCCTGTTTACGCTTGTGGCGCAAACGTTTGTGAACATCATACAGTTGCCTCAGGAACTCCATAAATACTGTCTTATCTGAAGGATAGCATGGAAGCATAGCTGGATTTCCTATGTATCCATAGACACAGATGTAGGTGTATGTAGGGAACTGAATTAACCAATCCGCCCAATCTACCATCGCTGCTCTAGCAACTGCTGAGATACGAACATGCAACTCCCGGTCCAAGTCTCTCACTGTATATGTCAAGAAAGCCTCATGCACACATTTGAAATGTCGTTCAACCTTCGTGAACTCAAGTTGGTCATAGTGACGATAGACTTTCTGTGTACTGAGCATGCCTACCGTGTTCAACCCTCTAAACTGACCCTGATAAGCGATCAACTATACGAGGTAGGAACACATGTGAAACTGGTGCGCAACTAGAAAATCGGTGATTTGCTCGTGAAGAGCATCGCTGATGAAGGATGCCCAGTCATAATGTTCTTGCCAAAAAATGATTCGACCAATGATATAGTACATCCAAGGGTGGAACTTATTTGCATCTGCATGACCTAAGACACGATTGAGAAATGTAATCAGAATTGCGTACTCATCCTTGTATTCACCACGACCCACATTGTTCGACAACTTGGTCTTTTTTTGTTTTAACCATCTCTCTGTCATCTTACTCTGACACTTATCCATCTCAGCATTGAATGCTCGCTCACTCTAATAAATAGAAATGACTAGACTATTTGGATGTTGAGGAATACCAAGACTTCTCTCGATATCCAGGGGTTTGAGATTGCAAATAACTCGCCCATCTACTAACTGTATCTCACGTGCAACAGAATTGTAATGCTTAACACGAGATATTACGAATTTTACGCAATGAACTGAGATAGGTATGGAAGCAGCCTCAAGTAACCCGGACTGCTGAATGTTCTGAATTATCGAATCTCTTATCTTGAGTGGATCTAAAACTGCTTCTGGAAGCACCTTATGTAGATCCGTATCAACAGTCCCAATGAAGTCATGAGTCAAGACTGACTTGGTCTTGAATTCGAGTTGAGTGTACTGCATTCTGAAAAACTCGCCTATTGACTATGAACACGGCTATATTCTAACAACTTTTTTGGAAAGCTAAAAAACAATAGCCTACTGAGGCTAAAAATAGCTCATCGGAGGCCAATTTTCACAGAAAATTCTGAGATATGGGTTTTGCTCAGAAAATGATTCTAAGACAGCCCAAAACATCAAAAATGTCAAAATTTGATTTCTACTCAACGATGCAAAGGAATTTCAGTTAAGAAAAAATCAAAGCCTCAAGAACTGATGCTCTGGAACAAATTTTCTTGAAAAATTCTAGCACATGGGTTTTACTGAGGAAGCTATTCTGAATCGACCCAGATGATTTGTTTTGCCAAAAATCGCCAATTCTTCAAACATATGAGAGAATTTAAGACAAAAAAATAGAAGAATTTGAGAAGAAGAAAGACGTTTTTTAGTTTTTTATTATTTTCTTCTGTCAAAATCGCTACTCTGTCTTGAATTTTTCTGATGAATCTAGACTTGTACCTGCAAAAGAATATTTTTTGTGTCTTCGAACTTGATTGCTGATGAAAATTCGCCCCAACTCTTAAGGAAATTCGAATTTGCTAAGCTGGATGAGTAAAAATGGATGCCATGCTTGCATAAATAGAGCAAAATCGTACCATAAAAGCATGACTACAAGATCTAAAACCCTAACTTTGAAAGAAAGATTTCGATTGGACCCCCTCCAGCTGAACTGACACTAACTTGGAGTCTCGAAAATTAAAATAATAATAAACTATTTGTTGGCATAAGAACTAACACCTCTGGAGTGTGAGTTTGTACGTACAACTATGCACACTACGTAATGAGTGCTCTTCAAATTAGGAGGGGGAGCTCCCTTGTTGTGCTGGAATGCATGGAATAGAAAACTAAACTAAATCCTATCTTTTTGTTCTCAACTGGTAGAGGCACAAGGTTAAGAAAACCCAAAACGTTGCAGCTAAGTATTTTTCTGGTTTCGCAAATCATCTAACTACAACTAAGCTAACTTCTTTAAAATCTATCCAGTTTCCTCAAGAAAACAGAGCGTGAGGAAATGGAGTAGGAATGTGTTATACGATAAACTTCAAGTGCGGGCTCACAACATGAAGGCAAGGGAGGCGCAACTATTTGCCAATCCAGGAAGAATTTTATTAAAACAAACAAATAAACGGTAAACCTGGTACAACTTCACAACATGAAGGCAAGGTAGGCGCAACTATCTGCTTGGCTAAATGAGTATACTATCACACACATCAAACAATAAGCTTTAAGTACAGTTTTGCAACATGAAGGCAAGGTGGGCACAACTATTTGCTCTTTTGAATAGGCTCGTGATAAACAAAACACAAGGTAAGCAACTGGGACAGTATATTATATAGATGCAATACGCATGCAATAACGATCAAACCAGCAACCCCATTTAACTAAGATTGAATAAACACCATGACAATAACATGAAGGCAAGGTAGGCGCAGCAATTTATTATAACAGCAATCACTCTTGAACAGATACAATAATACCAATACTACAGGCAAGGTAGGCACAACATGTATGCTATCAAGCAAAAGTTAAAATACAAATGAGCTGAATGCTCTTATTTATAGACTTCAAGGTGAAGGCAACCCTAAAATCACCTTGAGTCAACTACAGTCTTGCAATGCATGCAAGATCTTATTCCTAAACCCTAATTGAATGAAACTATACAGTTAACTGGAAAACTATCATCAGTTAACTGAAACATCTAATCTAAATGGACAAAGTGCAACATGCACGTCCTTATTGAAAGCAAGTCAACTGGAATGCTATCATCAGTCAACTAAAAAATCTAATCTAATCTCCAAGTGTACGTAGATGTTTCCAAGAAAGACATGCATGCAATGTGTAACAGCAAGTTTAACTCGGAAAGAAGCCTCGAGTTAACTGCTTCTTATAACTCATCCTTGTAAACAACTACATGGTCTAACTGAAAGTCTACTCCAAGTTTATCATCTCCTCCAGGAATTTATCAATAGTATCATCATCTGGCACTCTGACGTTGTCCACGATGATCAACTGTTTGTCTAACTCTTTGTCTCCATCCCGAATTTCCCCTCTGACTATCTCTAACCTTTGTGGTCACCTTTTTGTTACTGATAGTCAGCATTGTAAACTCCTCCATCTTGGACGCCTTTGGCCCTCCACATAGGTTATCACGAACTAACTCTTTGAACTCAGCCTGAACTGCCTCTAACTCGGCATATGTACCATCTTCATGTCGATAATGACATGGGATCTGAGTGATGTACTCGCTGATGAAACGAAGAGCTACAACAACCTTTTCCTGAAACATGCTCATCTTAGCAGAAATCCTGTCATATGTCTCCACCTTGCAAAGATACAACTCTCTCCAAGTGAAGACCTTCTTTTGATCTCCATCTGCTTTAATGGCATCATAGATTCCTGCAAGCTGTGCTATCAAAATCAGGTCCTTCGACTTACGCTCGGCTATGACAATCTCGAGCTCCTGAATTCTCTGGCGAAAACTATGTGCGTCAACCCTCAACTGATATAGCTCTATGAGGAGGTGTCGACCAGCAACGATAAAGTCCTCAATCCAGGTATCCAACAGCTTTCCTCGATTAGCCAAGTGTTGAATCTTCTGCTGATCTGCCGCGGTCTCTTGAAGTTGTGGGAGTAAAGGTGCTTGCCCTCCGCCACCATGAAGCAAACTCGAGATGTACATGCGGAGTTGCCTGATTTCAGCCTTGAGAACTGCCTTATCCTCACCATCCTTCATGATGCGTTCTTCTTGATTACTCGCGACGACCTTGAACAGATTCACATCAGTGTGTCGAGTATTCTTACCCAGATTAGTTTTGACGAAGGTAAAATCACCAACATCAACTTCATCCAAGTACTTGCCTTCTGGAGGAGTAACAACCTCTATGATGATCTCTGCCTCAGGATTCTTCTCAATGTTAATCTGCTTTCTGGCCCTCTTATTCAAACTGTTCTGATAGGGTTCACCAAACTCAGATAAATCAAGATTATATGAAGGCATACGCCTCTCTCTTCCTAATGACTTCTCGAGCCAAGATGAATAAGGAATACTGTCCTCTTGAGGTGGAGTCGTTTCTACTGTATCAGCTGCCGGCGGATCCACTGGTATGAAGGTCTCATGTATCGGAGACTCAGGCTCCGAATCAATATCTATGGGAGACGATTGTGGTGAAAAAGGTGAACCTGGAGATGACAAACCGGCCTCTGCCTGAATTACTAGTTTCGATGAAACAACTGGCTCTAGAAGTACTATCTCTACAACTGGAAGTGTCGGCTCTTTCTCAACCTGTTTCCTTTTGGTGATGCTTTTTCCTTTTCAATTAACTCCCATCTTAACCCCTTCAGGCGGCTTCATGGAAACCTTGACTCGAGGTCTAGCCCTAGAAGTAGAAGGCAAATAAGAAACTACCACTGCTGGCGGCTCTGTAACTGGGATCACCCTTCGCTTCCGTTTGCTCTCAAGGAAGTACATGGTTATTTTGCTAACAGACCTGGACAAGTCTTTCACGGAAGTGTTCATTGGAACATACCAATCAGGTTGGCGAAGTTGTTGGCGAGCAACTTGGTCTTTAATAAATGAATGAAGAAGTATTTTGCCATCATCATCAGACAAGCCTTCCACATCCTCTAACAAGAAATCAACAATCTGTGGAATAGTAAGCCTACAATAATGACGACGACGCACCTCAAATTCATCCTCACAATTGACCCAAAAGTCCTCAAGCACTCCTGAATGTTTAACATTTCTCTCTAACCTTGCCGAATAATGACCCAACGGATCATAGGCACGCTTCTAAGGAAAACACCCAAGCTGAAGTTTCTCTAATTCGTGTGCCATTAACTTGTGATCGGTAGCTGTTTTGCATTTGTAAATACCCAACTCAAATTGAAAGGTGAAAGTTGGCTTATGTTGATTGCGAAGAAAAGTGTGAACCTCATGTGCCTGTCTCATGAACTCCATGAAAAGAACCTTGTCCGATGGGTATCTCAGTAACATCAGAGGCTCTCCTGTATATCCATATACACAAATATATGTGAAAGTAGGGAATTGGATGAACCAATCTGCCCAACTCTCCATTGCTGATTGTGCCTCTGCAAAAATCCTCACATGCATCTCGTTATCTAAACTTCTGACTGTCCTCATAAGAAAGTGGTCATTCACTGCTGTAAAGTCTTGTTCAGCTTTCGAAAACTCCAACTGAGGGTAGTATTCATGCACTCGCTGAACACCCAGAACTCCATCGGTCTTTAATAGTTTAAAGTTGCCTTGAAATGCAACTAAGTAAACCAGAAAAGTCACCATGTGGAATTCGTGAATCTTTAGGAACTCTGTAATCTGCTGGTGAAGACACTCGCTGATAAACATGGCCCAGTCAAATGTTTCCTTCTTATCAATAACTCGTGAGATGAGGTAGAACATCCATGTTCGGAAAACACTTGCGTCTTCAGAACCTGCTAACCGGTTGAGGAAAGTTATCAAAACAGCGATCTCTTCCTTGAAATCACTATGTGCAATCTTCCTTGGCATGTTGGTTTTTTGAACCTTCAACCATCGTTGAGCTACTTTCTTCTGTGATCTATCATTGTCCTCCTCCCATATTCTGTCACAATCTGAAATGGATACAGCGAAATGATCTGAACGTGGAGGAATAGAAAAACATTTTTCTACATCCCTCGGCTTAAGGTAAAAATAATCCTTCCATCTGTCGACCTAATTTGTCTGGTAGACGAGTCATAATGCTTGACACAAGCAAGTACGAACTCGAGATCGAAGACTGAGATAGGAATGGATGCCGCTGTAAGTATCCCTGAACGTTCAAGATTTCTGATTGTAGTACTGCTGATATCCTCCAATGAGTTCAGATTGATGATGGGAAAAACATGACTTAAGTCGGTATCGGTAGTTTTCAGAAAGTTATGAAGAAAGACCTGTTTGGCCTTATAGTCTATGGGATTATACTGCATTCTGAAAAACTAGACTTTTGACTGTAAAGTCGGGTATGTTTGGACAACTTCGGAAAAACTGAAAAAGCTCGGAGATAAGCTAAAAATAGCAAGGGGAAGTGAACTTTTTCGGACAAATTCTAAGATATGGATTTTGTGTAGAATCAAATTCTAATGCAACCCTATATGTCAGAATTGCGAAAAAATGGGATTTAGGCTTCCATGCAAAAGGTTTTCAGTTGAGATTTGAACTGGCAGTTAGGGGCACTAGGGACAATTTTTCCCGCGAAAATCTGGAACATGGGTTTTGTGTAGAAATGAATCCTGAAACAACCCAGATCAACAGATTTGCGAAAAAACGTGATTTAGGCCCACATGCAAAGAGAATTCTGGAAAAAAGCACAGTGCTCTAGAAAAGAGGCAACAAGGCAATTTTCACAAAATAATCTAAGACATGGGTATTGTTGTTGATACTGAAATACTCGAACCCAGATGATGCTTTTCTGAAAAATCTGCCGTTTTCTTTGACATGTGAAGAAAATCTAAGACGAGAATAGAGGAAAATAAGACAGAAGAATAGAAGTTTTATTTGTTTGTTTTCTCTCTTCTTCTGTAAAAATTCACCTATGCTTGAAGTAGAACTGATAAAACCTGCATGCATGAAATATACCAAGCCAAATTTTTTGCTTTTTCAATTACAACAAGGATAGCAGCAGTACACAATCATTAGGGTTAGCATTTAAAACCAAAGGATGCTGAAATAACTCGACGTCAAGCATGTACTTTCCAAACCGAGACGGAGTGGGAGCTACCATATGACGGAGATGTTAAAGATGCTGAATTAACTCGATGTCAAGAATGTGCTTTCCAAACCAAGATGGAATGGGAGCTACCATATGACGGAGATGCTAACTATGCTGAAAGTAAACTCAACACCAAGTATGTGCTACCCAATTCCATAGTGGAAATGAGGCGACCATATGGCGGAGATATACAGAAATACAATGCAGCTTCAGAATGTAAAGTAAGATTAAGAGAAATGCTGACAGTACTACTATTTAGCTTACAAAATATCAAAAGATGCCTGCAATAAACTAGATTAGAAGCTCTCCACTGCTGCAGTAATAGATATGATCATTCCAAGGTTAATTATGACCTTCCAGATACAACTCTTCACCAAAATACAGATTACTCAAGACTGATATAACAGAACAGCAACGTAATATGCATAACCAGCAACCCTAGAATCCACTAAAATGCTCACAACTCACTCAATACTTGCCAGAATGACATGAGACCTGATGCAAACGAAAGCTATAATGATGGCAATGAGGACTAGACCAAGAAACAGCTAACAAATCGAAGTATTCTTTTTTCTAAACATTTGCCAGGCAGACCAGAATGGTGCGGCCAATAGAGAGAAGCGATTTTGCTTTTAAAAAATAAACACTCAATATTAAAATCTGAATCTTTGCAAGAAGGGTCGCCCCTATCAAGGAAACTCAATGAATCAATACCCAGAACGACTGTATTTTTATTTTCAGATTTATGAGTGAAACTACAGATTCAGCTTGACTTCAGCAACTTCAAAATGAGACTGAAATGCAAATCTAGAACTCCAAAAATGCAAGATACTCAACTGAAATGCAAGACAAACCTATTACAAACTATCTCTCAACTAGTTGCTATCTTTCAAGCAAGAAGAAGAGCCAAGCTAGGAGGCATTCATTCCTCAAAGCAATCCCAAAGCCATTCCGGCAGCATAACAATATCATAAAACATAAGATGATCAAATGAAGACCCAAGGCTCCCTTTTATAATTTTGAGAAGACACTTCCAGATGCTTCTAGAAGGTGCGCCCACTCCACAAGATGCTTTTAGGGTTTTGACTTGACCAAGTCTTCCTTCAAGATGGCGTCCCTTTTCATAAAGGCAATTTTCCTTTAATTTAAAATTATCTTTTCTCCAAAAGTTGGCGTCCAATTCCATTTGAGCAATTAACTTTAGGAAAAATCGCAATATGTTCCTCATGAGAGAATAACCCTCAAAGTCCCCTTCTTTAAAATGACTTAAAGTCATATTACTAGGACAAGGGGTTATTTTATAAAATAAAACATTATTGACTTTAAATAACTTATTTCTCCAAAATGAACCTCTTAAGCCAAAAATCAAGATCACCCAATGAACTGCAAGTGAAGGAAAGTTGACTGAGCTGGTGCTGACTGGAGCACTGCTAAATATAGAATTTACTAAAAATAGTAAATTCAAGAACTTGCTCAGAATGCAATGCATGCGCCACCATTGCGAAGCTTTCTAAAAACCCAGAAGGAATCCAAAATCCAAACACCCAAACTCCAACAAGCAGAACCCTGAATCCTCAAGAGAACCCACCAAACAGTCGAAAACCCTAATTCTGCCTCTGACAAGCCGACAGCACCCCAGGGATAGGCCATCGATCACTGAGAAGTGCAGTGCTAAAAATGGGGACATTACAATGCAAAATAGAAACCAAGTCTGAAATAATCTTCTCTTGAACAATCTGAATCTGTAGCTACCAAGAACACTGAAATCTAACACCTGTAGCACCTTCAAATCAATTTTATGCTCAAGAAAAGATGTTTCTTGTCAACTCTAATGAAGAATAATGGACGCCATTAGCAAAATATATAGAAAAATATCTTCTAAGGCATATGAAATGCATGCTAAGCATTGGAAATGGCGCTTGAAGTACAACTGGTGCTTCAAAACTCACGCATGGCCTATATTTGGCTTCAAACTCAGTTAACTGGATGTATCATAAACCCTAATTAGGGCGCCACTTTGAAAAACTCAGTTAACTGATACATGCAAACTAATTTTAGCCAGTTATGACCAAAAATAGATTTATCAGAAATAGACTTGAAAAGAGTTCAACTGAAGATCTAAATTTCATAAACTAAAAACTCTTCTCATGCGCACTTCTATTTTTGAATTTAAAAAGTCAACCTTTGACTTTAAGCGTCCTTCCATACTTAGACATTTTTCTAAAAATTTGAATCTAGAAACCTCAAATGAAGCTCAAGTTCGATCACTAACTCTGATTGACTGCCGCGTCAGATGACCTGGCTGACAGTTCCATCGAAGAGCAGGACCAAATCTGACAAGAAGATTCCTTGAGGTGATAATCCACAATTCATAAATTTGAGGCTTCAAAAAGATGGGCGCCCCTGGCCTCCAGGGGCGCTTTTGACCTCAGTGTTAGAATATTTTCAGGCATTTTCATTATTTTCATTGATAACTTGACCTTATTTCACTTGACGTTTCCCGGTTTTTAACAAAACTTCAGAACGTGCCGACTGACTCACTGCGGAACAGGCTGAATGCTGAGCAAGGCTCCTGGAGAGCACTTCGTATAAAAACATCTTTTAACCTTCCTAAATCATGGGCGCCCCTGGCCTCCAGGGGCGCTTTTCCCAACCAGTGTCAACAATTTTTGTAACTGGCCAAAAACCACTAAACTTTCGGCTGCAGACTGCCAAGACATCTTCTGACCCAGCTGAGATAGGCAACGGAAAGCTAGAGTTGACACGAACGAGACGAATATCTGAAATCATCAAACAGATTCCATTAAAGGTCTTAAAACCTTGGGCGCCCCTGGCCTCCACGGGCGCTTTTGTCCTTTCTAAACAATCTCTAATCAAGTCTAAAACCTCAAATTTGACCACTGATGATGGCAACACAGCAACTCAAATTCACCTGCTGAAAGATACGTCGCGGAGCTGGACCAAAAATGGAAACAAACTTCATGGGTGTCACTTGATCAAAAGACTTTATCTGAAGTCTCAAAAAGATGGGCGCCCCTGGCCTCCAGGGGCGCTTTTGACCTCAGTGGTAATCATTTTTGCATTTCCCTCATTCTGCATTGAATCTTCGGTTTTAGGCGATTTACTCCTCCGTTGGACTGGCTGGTTGGCTCATTGTGAAGCTATCAGGAATCTCGAGAAGTCATCTTGGTAGAGACAAGTCACAAAATGTTAAATAAAGCTTCCAAAATGATGGGCGCCCCTAGCTCAGAGTGGCACTTTTTCAATCCAGACTTAGTCAATTTTATAGTATTTCACCTCGTTGAAAATCTCCTCCGAGACGAAGTAACTTTTTGGACAAAACTTGCCATAGAAACATCACCGAAGCGTTTTGAGTTTAGCTGTCGACACCTGACACCTGGCCATCTACCAATGATGAATTTAGAAAACCTAACTTCTCACTTGAAAAACGAAAACTGCCCACCAAGCTTAAACTGAGTCTTAACTGAAATTGACTTCACCATTGTGATCGTGAAGCAAAATAAACCAATCAAAACAAATTTCAGTCAATTCTGACAAGTTCCAATTTTTTAGGGTTTTGACCTAAAAATAAAGTTCTGAAACCTTAATTTTCAATTTTTTCAAATTTTGCCAGTATCTCCGTGGCATGACATTGACTCAAAGCCCATACTTGAATTGCCCAAAAACTATGTTTTGACATCATTTTCACAAGGTTTAGACCATTTTAAGCAAAATGCCTTAATGAAGAAAAAAAATTGGTTTGGGTACAACACTATTAACTTGTTCTAGCATGCGAATTTAAGATTTAGCATTAAAAAGGCACCAATAATAAATTATTGAGCAAAATCACCATTTAATACCTTAGCATGCAAAACAAATATTAAATATTATTTTAATCAGCTAGTAAAAAGACACATAGCATCTGGATGCACTCAACCAACTTCACTGATTCCGAAAAGTCCTTATTTGACCTTCTAGGCGTCCATTTGCAAGAGTTTTGAATTTTTTACTATCTCCTATTTTATAGCTGACTGCAAAGTTACAGTTGGCCATGTTCAGCTCTGATTTTTGGGTAACTGAGTGAACTTGTGACTGAGCTAAGATATCCACTTCGAAGCCAACATAGCAAGGATGAAATGTCTATTGAGAACTGCAACTACTAAAATCAACGTTTGACACCTCAAAAAATTAGGCGCCTTTGATTAAATTGATGCAATGATTCCAAACAGCCATTTCTCTGTTTTGCCCTCTGATGCTTTAGACTGCCATTGACAGTGATCGATGAACCTCGTTGACTGGATGATAGATTCATTACGTGACTAGAAATATTCCGCATCCAATGACTGTATGTAAGGCATCTGAAAGCTACATTAGGAACCCCAAAAGCAAGGGCACCCCTAGCCTATGAAGGCGCAAACACCATTTTGACAAGTGTAACTTTCATCTGGACATTATACTTTGACTCCTGACATTGGGAGCTGGAGTGCTCCGATTCGTGCACCCTCTGTCTCTCTGCGTAGCTAGATCAACTTACAAGAGATGTCTCTGGAGGTGTCGAAGCAATAAAACTGCTTCTAAGACCTCAACAAGAAAGGCGCCTTTTTCAAGGAGATGTGTATTTTCCATACTTAGCCATTTTCTGGTTGCTTTCACTTTTCAGCATTTCACACTGACCTCACACGAACCAGCGTTTGCCAAATCCTGGAGGCTGACGGCTAGACTCGTTGGATAGCTAGAGTAATTGCGCACAAGTCTTGTGAAGACTGCGAATGCCAAAAACCCCATCTAACAGGCCTAAAGGCTGGGCGCCCCTGGCCTATAGAGGTACAGGTGTGTATTGCTACATTTCTCCACCCTCTGATTTATGTGTTCGGTAGAACCTCTGTCATGATCACTCAGAATGTCGAATCACCTCATGAACTGATGCGTTACGAAGCTCAACTGGATTAGAAAAGATCTCAAGAAGACAACATTTGCAAATTCATTCATCTGGAGAGCCAAATTCAAGGGCACCCCTGAGCTACAGGGACGCAGAAACTATAAACTGAACAGCCTTTGTGACATGCATCCTCCTCGTATTCTCGATTGTCAGAGTTCTGCACCTCGGACGCCTTCGCTTGATAGCTCATCGGAAAGCTAGGCTAATTCCGAAGAGATTGAACCTATTTGCAAGCACATGCAAAAAGATCAGAGCCTTCAAAAATAAGGGCGCCCTTGTGCTACAGGGGCACAGATCTGCTTTCTGCTTAAAACTTCATCTGTCTTTGTCTCCGTAAACACCTTTCTCGCCACTGAAATGACTTTGCAGGAGAATAATCTTGTTGTGAAATGCCTCTCCATCATTACATGCCCTGCTTTGAGTCCCAAGTTCAGGTTCTAACCTCCAGGTACTGACCAATTACTACTGACGACTGACATGACACTGACCAAAGTCCATACTTGACTTGCCCAAAATTGTGTTTTGACATCATTTTAACAAGGTCTAAACTCATTTAAGCAAAATGCCTTAATGAAGCAAACAAATTGGTTTGGGTACAACAAACATCATCCAGGAGCGCTTTTCTTCCTAGAGATAGCCATTTTTCCAACTGGCTAAAAATTCACTTAAACCTTGGCTGCAGGCTGCTAACAAGTCCTTTGACCTGGCTAAAGTATTCAACAGAAAGCTGGAAGTGTCACAAATAAGATGAATATCTGAGATGACCCAAAAGATAACATTTGAGGCTTGAAAACCTTGGGTGCCCCTGGCCTCTAGGAATGCTTTTGCTATTTTCTGACATTTTTGACCATCATAAAACCTTATGTTTGACTCCTGATTCCGACAATTCAGCAACTCAGATTCATCCGCTGACAGATTCATTAAGCCAGACCAAGTCTGAGACAAACATCCTAGGTATCATTTGATCAGAAACCTCCATTTGGTGCTTCAAAAATTTGGGCACCCCTAGCCTCGAGGGGCGCTTTCGAGTCACTTTTTTAACCTCCCTCATTTCGCGTTCAATCTCCAGTTTTAGGTGTTAGACAGATCTTTTGAAGTGGCTGGTAGGCTCATTGCGAAGCTGACAAGATTTTGAAGAAGTCATCTTGGAAGTGACAAGTCTCAAAAAGTTGATCTGGGCCCCTGAAATCAAGGGCACTCCTGGCTAGCAAGTGCTCTTTTGTCTCCAGAGTTAGAAAAATTCTCAACTTCTTCTCCTCGACGAAAATCCCCTCCGAGACAAAGCATCATTTTGGACATATCTCGCCATAGAATCTTCACTGGAGCGTTTCAAGCTTAGATTTTGACACCTGGCACCTGGCCATCTGCCATTGTTGACCTTGGAGATCCTAACTTTTCACTTGAAAAAGCGAAAACTACCCACCAAACTTAAAGTGATTTTTAATTGAATCTGACTTCACCATTGTGATTGTGAAGTAAAATAAGCCAATCAAAACAATTTTCAGTCAATTCTGACAAGTTTCAATTTTTAGGGTTTTTACTTTTTTCACCTAAAAACAGGGGTCCAGAAACCCTAATTTTCAAATTTTACTAGTATCTTCTTGACATCAAACTGACTAAAAGCCCATACTTGATTTTCCCAAAAACTATGTTTTGACATCATTTTACAAGAAACCATTTTAAGCAAAATGCCTTAATGAAGCAAAAAAATTGGTTTGGGTACAACACACTCTTTTTGATCACCATCCTATTAGGGTGAAGATCAGCCTCAAAGATAGCCAAGCAAAAATAAAAGGCTCTTGTGAAGGTTTTATCCTTAATACTGGGCTGCTAAAAGATAGTGACTGCAATTGTGCAATTGAGGCCCTAAGGGAAATCAACAATTGGATGCATAAAGATTTGAGTGCCATTGACAGATGGGTCTTGAATTTGAAGGGATGGAAAACACTCTTCCAAACAATTGGTAGGAAGAGGGCAATGGATAGGAGAAGGGAAGAATGCAGTCTACAAGAGAAGCTCTTTGAGGCTGAGTCTAAGTTGCAGGAGAAACCAAGTGATGTCTTCTTGATCGACAGGTTGTGCTTGGCAAAAAATGAATTAAGAAGATTGTAGACCTTCAAAGTCAAAGGTTTAAGGGTGGGATCAAAATTGAATTGGTTGGAGAATGGGGACAAGGGATTCAAATTCTTTTTCAGATTCATCAAGGAAAGGCAGATAAAGGGGCGAATTGATCATATATGGGCTGATGGTGTAAGTCTAACAAGCTAGGAGGATATAAGACACCAGTTCTTCCAATTCTACAAGAGCTTGTTTACCTCGGAAGGGGGCAAGGAGGGTAACCTTAGAGTTAAAGCCCTCATAAAGCAAGTTGTTCCAAAGAAAATTAGCTCGACAGATGCTAGCAACCTTGGCAAGTTCATCTCAAAAGATGAAATCAAGCAAGCCATTCTTTCTCTAAAGGATGATAAAACACCCGGGATAGATGGTCTACCTATTCAGTTCTATAAAACTTTCATAGACTGGGTGTGTGATGATCTATATAATGTGTACAATGAGGCCTTGGAAAAAGGTTCCCTGGGTAGGAACATCAACAAAGGGATAATAAAGCTCCTTCCAAAAGATGGGGATTGGTCCCTGGTCAAGAACTGGATGCCAATAACCCTTCTTAATGTCTCATATAAGATCTTAACAAAAAATTTAGCAAAGAGATTGTCTGGCTTACTCCCCTGTTTGATTAATAGCTCTCAAACGGGCTTCATAAAGGGTAGGTACATATTGGAAAACCTCATAACCAGTTGGGGAGCTCTGGAATGGGCCAAACAGACAGGGCAGGAAGCTGCAATAATCTTGCTTGATTTTGAAAAGGCTTATGACAGAATTGAATGGTCTTTTGTCCTAATGGTCATGGAAGTATTTGGTTTTCCGGGATCGTTCTGTGACATGGTCAAAATACAGTTCCAAGATGCAATTGCCCAGGTTGATGTAAATGGAGTTTGCACTGAGGAATTCAATTTGGAAAGATCCATAAGGAAAGGATGCCCCCTAGCCCTGACCCTTTTTGTGATTGTTGTTGATGCAATGCACTACATCCTAAGGGATAATAGGTCCTCTTCGGTAGTAAAAGGAATTGTGCTCCTTGACAACAATGAACTCATCAACACAGTTTATTGATGATGCAGCCCTGTTGATTCAAATGGAGGAGGGGAACATGGTCAAATTAATGGACAAGCTTGACATCTTCTGTCAAGCGTCAGGTGCAAAGATTGCATTTGCAAAATCCTGCATGCTTGGGTGGTCAGACACCCCCCCAGATTGGCTAGCAAAGTATAACCTCCAGTGGGGTGGACCTCACTGTAATGTCCCCCTTTTTGGCGTGATCTTATTTGATGGTGGTTAGCCTATTACTCAGACTCTCGTAGGCTAACAGGATCTGGTTAGAGGGTCAATGGCCATTTGGTGGGTTTGTCTTTCTCACCCCTTCGGGCAGTATGGGTTTCAGTACGAGCATGTGGAGTTTAGTGTTCGCCAGCTTCTGACGACACGGAAAGATACTAAGTCTAGAGGAAGTTATGAAATATTTTGTAGTTAAGTTAAATATTAATATTTAACTTAAATGGGTTATTATTATAAAGTCAAATTGACTTTATAAATTTAAAACCACTTAAATATATTATAAAGTAATGAAGTACTACTCTATAAAAAGTGATAAAGTAATTTTAAATCACTTAAAAGACATAAAGTGCGCCCAAACTATGGAAAGGAATTAAAATACATTTAAACGTATTTTTAAATGAGAAAGAATCCGTACCTTTTGGGAATTCGTGCCTTTTTGATGGCTATAAGGCATTTCTTTGCAAATCAACCTAATATCTGTTTATCATTTGACTTTGCAAAATTCTTTCTCTGTGATTTGTCTGAGGACAAGGGTTGCAAGAAAACTCCATTGAAGAACGAAAAATCTTCGTTGGATCTGTGATTGTGAGGCTGTGAAATACTAGCTGAATGATTGCCATTGATGAGAGCTTCAATCAAAAGTTCTTCTGGGCCAAATCAGTACAACTTTGTTTAGTTATTCAGTATTCAACTTGCAGGAGAGGGGTTCCTTTGGTCAGTGCCTGCCTTCTGCCATTACCAGCTTCAAAGTGTTCATTTGCCAGTGGCCGTACCTTTTCAGCATTGTTTGGCGTGCTTTCCCAAAAGAGGCGCCCTTCCTGTTGAAGAAAAACGCCTTTCCTTTTGCTGGTTTTTGTATTGCATATTGGGCATCCCATTCTCTCAGACATTCTTCTTCAGTTATTCTGCAGAAGAACTCAGTTTTGTAGCTCTGGTGTACATGCATGCTATTTCCAGCCATTGTTGCCTGGAAAACTTCACAATTTCTTATTTAAATAATCTGGAAGCTTACGGGTACGTTTATTGTTTGGAATCTTATTGTTAGAGTTATTCAATACTCTTTGCATTGATACTTATTCTAAATTAGCTCAGATTCTAGTTTTATGAGCTTTTATATGCTATCGCCCCTTCTATTTCTCTCTAGAAACATTCTTAAAAAACTAAAAAAACATAGAAAGATAATTAAAACAACAGGGGTTTGAGAGGGAACTAGTTGTGCTCTTCACACTCACAAGATTGTTAGGTACCTTGGCATCCCTTTTACCATTGAACCCAATTTGAAGGAAATGTGGATTTGGGTAAAAGAAAAGATTGGAAAGAAGTTGGACAAATGGAACAAACAGTACTTGTCTTTGGCCGAAAGGTTTCAAATCTACCAGAAGATTCTTTCCTCCTATACCATCTACTTTGCTTCAGTTTGATTTTTTAGTTCTTATCAAATTAATGAGGTGCAAAAGAAAATAAGGAAGTTCTTATGGTCAGATGGCAAAGGGAATAGGAAAAGGCACTTTGTTAAATGGAAATGGTGCACCATTGCCAAGACAAGAGGTGGACTTGGCCTCAAAGACCTAAGGTTGCAATGGGTTGCTCTTGCAGCCAAATGGATTGTTGGCGCCCTGGAAGTGGATGAACCCTGGAAGGTACTTATCAGGTAGAATATTTTGAGCTCAATCCCAAAGCATGGCAAAGCATGGAAACTCCTCCCTCTCTATGATATTCTTAGTAGCTCTCACTCTATCTCCTCAACAAGCTATAATGTGCTCAAGACAATCTAGAAGGCATGGGAGATGGTGAAAATTAACTTGTCCAATTGCCACTTCATCAAGGATGGGAATAGAATTATCATGGGGCACAAATCGATCTGGTGGAATTTGGAGCATAAGCAGAGGCCCCTTGCCTTACTACAAGGCTGCTCAGCTAAGGCTTGGGCCCAGAAAGGTATTAAGTACTTTAATGACTTGCTCAAAGAAGGCCACTTAATTGGTTGGAATGACCTAAGCACTAAATTTAATCTTCCTCCAAGAAATTGGAGAACTTACACAGTATTAAAGGAAGCCTGTAAAAGCATACAATTCCCAGTGGAGGATGAAACTGATAGTCAGGAATACCTGCAATATAAATGGAAAGATGGCACCCCAATCCAAAATACTAAGGCAAAAACAATATATGAAGCCCTAATCGAACATATTAACATTAATTGTGAAAGATTTTTGGATTCGATTGTGTGTTAATTTTTGCATCAACATTTCGGATCACACTCTGTGATCCATCATCAGGATGAAAATTAGAGCACATGGAAGGAATGAAAAGATGCAGACCAAGACAAGCATAAAAAGGTATGAGAAGGGGAGGAGTGAGAAGGAGTTGTGTGCGAAACAAGGCACAAGAGGGCAATAACTTGACAAGAGAGAAATTCATAAAAAACAAACAAGAGACAACAAGAAATAAACTTGATCAAATTCAAACAATTTAAAAAGAAAAAGAAGGAAATAAAATAAGGACAAGCTCAAATAATGCCAAATAAAAGATATTAAACATTAAAGAATCTTAGCAAAAAAGGTTGGAAATAAAACAGCCTAAATTCTTAATGAAGAGAAACTAAAAATTCTTCATTAAGAATTTAGGTTGTTTTTTGGTTTAATATATAGATCTTTAATTTTTCAATTTTCTTTTTGTAGTCTTCTTGTCTCTCTATTAAATATTATTATTATTATATTTTTTTGCTAAGATTCTTTAATGTTTAATATCTTTTATTTGACATTATTTGAGCTTGTCCTTATTTTATTTCCTTCTTTTTCTTTTAAATTGTTTGAATTTTATCAAGTTTATTGCTTGTTGTCTCTTGTTTGTTTTTTATGAATTTCTCTCTTGTCAAGTTATTGCCCTCTTGTGCCTTGTTTCGCACGCAACTCCTTCTCACTCCTCCCCTTCTCATACCTTTTTATGCTTGTCTTGGTCTGCATCTTTTCGTTCTTTCCTTGTGCTCTAATTTTCATCCTGATGATGGATCATGGAGTGTGATCCGAAACGTTGATGCAAAAATTAACACACAATTGAATTCAGAAATCTTTTACAATTATCTATATGGATTGTGGAAACTTGTTATCTCCGATATTAACATTACTGAGCACATCAATAAAATTTGAAATGTTAATCTTAACAATAAGCAATGGCAAGTGATATTTTAAAAGATCTGGAAAAAAGAAATTGAGTCAAAAAAAACTTATTTTAGATGGTTGCTAATACTTCAAAAGCTCCCTTACAAAGTTAAACATGATGACATTAATATTTGTAGCCTATGCAGAGTGCCTAAATTTGTTAAAGATATTTTTTCTTTGATTGCATCTTTGCTAAGAAAGTTTGGAAACTATTCTGTCAAGACATGAACATATGGGGAATTAATAATTCACCAAGTCCTGAAAAAAATTTATTTGATACCAAAATGAATAGAGAATGCTCTATCTTTTGGTTATGCTTCTCTTTAGAAATTCTATGGGTGATATGGAAAGCTCGGAATGAAGAACTGTTTAATGGGAAAAGGAGAGTGCTTACTGAGTCTTGTAAAAGACTCATGGTTTACAATGTGGTTGTGCAGGTACATATTACTATTGCAATTTCAAAGGACAAGTTTTGGAAGTTCTTGGAGAGGAGGACAGTTGACATTAACATACAGGAAGCAAGATATGGGCACATGCGGCAAGAGGGGCATCCTGGTGTTGAGGTCTTCTTAAAGGCTCTCAAATATTTTCAGAAGGAACTCAATGATAGTGGTGGTATCAGTAGGGGAAGAGCACAGGTCTCCAGTAACAGGTTGGAGGAGATAACTCATGCTGATCAGGAAGCAGCAGAGATCCTTGCTAACAGGAAGTCTGCAGGGAAGGATAGAGCCAGGAGGGGCTAACAGGAACTGTAGCAGGGCATTCTTTTGTGGTTTTGTGGTTCAGGACTATATACAGCAGGTTTCAAATATAATCCTTTTGTTCTCCTATAGGCGTCGGCTAATGAATGCAGGCAGTATGTTGTTCTGGCTGGTATGGCTCTTTTTGACAGTTTTGGTACCTTCCTACACCTGATATGCAATGCAAATGGCTCTTTTTTTGGTTAGAGGTCAAAGGTCCAGGTTACAAGCAGTAGTGAAATACTCACAGGCAAACTCTTTTGGTACATACGGTCCTTTTTGGTTATGCATGGTGTATATCTTGTAAATTTGTACATTGCCAATTTAAAAGTCTGAAACAGTATATAGCTTTATAAAGGGACATTTAATGCTGTTGGTATTGTAAGGGAGGAGTAAGTGCAGTAGTACTGCAGCCCATCATCATGTAATGTTGTTGAACAAACTATATCTAATACAAAAAAAGAATAAGCCACCTTAATTAAAATTCAAATTTTTAGTTTATGCGTGGAACCAAGTAGGTGCCAATTAAAGGATGCCTTCTAAGTTCTAAGTGAAGAAATATTAGAAGGGCATTTGTCAAAAAAAAACTCCCAAAAGGGTTTCACTGAGATATTAAGGCAAAACTGAATTCAACTTCCAAGGCAGTAGATAAGAGGACATGGACACAAGCAAATCATCATAGCCATGCAACAGTTCAAATTGCTAATACTTCCAAAATTTCAAGTTATTTCCACTTAGTGGAAGAGCAATCTCAAGTGTGGGTCATCTTTAGTCAATTCAACACAATGTTCAAGAATAGAATCAATTGTTTGAAAAAACGGCTGAAGTAAATGGTTGTCAACATATGGCGGGACCATAATTAAGGTACATGAAAATCTGTTGCTACAGATGTTTCAAAAAAAATTAAAAACATAAATTGACTAAAAGGAATGATATGCAGAAAAATAGGACATAAGGAGCATGCAACAAAGCCACCAAATAGATTAGATCTAATGTCTACAAGAGCTCAACCATCGACATCAAAACCCAAAGGGGTATAGGCAAAATGAGGGAAACAGGGAGAACCTAATAGTTAGAAAAGCTTAAGAAGCATATTTCAAATGGTTAGTATATTAGCTTGGCCACACTTTCATTAGAGGCCATGAAAGTAGAAATAAATGAGGAATGTAATCACTCTTAGAGTGTTATATTATATGTGTTCTCTTTGTTAAAAAGCTTGGCTTCTTGTGGCTAATATTTTTTGAGGATATGCTTGCAGTAAATTATGGTTTCAATGGTCATTTAGTTCTATGGTTAGTAACTTAGTACCATGACATTGGTTGTACCATTCATTTCAAATAAAAATATGTTTTTTTCAGAATGGAAAAGGAATATTATCATTTACAGGTATCAACAAGACGTGGGCTTTTCTAATAATTGATCAAGGGATTGTTTCAAAACAAAAATCAAAATAAAACATCTATAACATCTCCTCTAACTTGAACGAGAAAAAGGAAATGCCAACCTATCGGTCCTAATTGTAACCCTATTAAAATCACATCTCCACTATGGAGAATTTTTTGGTGGCATTTTTTTTGTGAAATGGCGAATAGCTAAAATCAGGGCTTCAATTTTTGGCAAATAGTACAAGCTGTAAGGTAACTTAATTGCCACATTTTCACGAAATTTTAGTTTAGTGATAGTTAAACTGCCCAAGGATTATTTTATTAATCTTTTAAATTCAATTGTTTTGGCACAATATTTGATGCATGATTAGAGCCAACTTGCCTAAAGTTTATAAGTGACATTGCAAATCTAAATTGACTTTTGCTTAATATTATATTCTCGCTTAGCCATATCGCCAATCTTCAGTTCTTGCCATTGATTTCATCTCCAATCTAATGGTTGGAGATCAATGGTCAAAAAGAAATGGGCTTTATGAACATTTTAAAGGGTAATTCTAGGAAAGCATTGAGAACCGTTAGATTAAACATAGATCAACCGTTCAAAAGAACTTTCAGACTTGATTGACATTTTAAGTGCAAGTGCATTTTACTTCTCAGAAAGCAATCAAAACTATTAGATTAGAGGTGAAATCAATCTTATAGATTCATTCAGTGCTTCGAATAGGGTCATATAAGCATTGATTAACATTTTAAAGTGCAAGTGCATTTTACTTCTCGGAAATCCATGAGGAATGTTGGATTAGAGGTGAAATCAATCGTATAGATTCATTTATTGCTTCAAATAGGCTCATTATATAAGCAGCTTCTTTATATGGCATTGAATTAAAATTTTCAATTGGTGTGTGCTCCAATGTTTTCCCAATAGTAGATTTGTGCTTGTTAGTGAGGGACTCTCCCCTCAACTCTGCATATATCACGATAGGGGTGTGCTGAGGTTGCTTTCCTCGGACCCCATGAGGGAGCACTCAATCCCATCAAAGACTGCTGCCCCTAGGCCCTTGCTTTGGCATTGCAAAAAAGCAAAAGAATATATGGGGGAACTATGTTGACCAATTGTGTGGATATTGATGGACCCACAATTTATGTAACATTTGATCTTATGGTTACCCCAAGTTAATCATTTGTTCTTTCACAGAATTTTTTTTTTTTTTAAAAGGAAGGATTCACCATGGTAATTAATGCACTTACCTACTATTTCCCAAGATTTGCAAAAACTTATACAAATTTGTAGTGAAATGTACATAAATTTGCCAAAAAAATAATTTTTTATTTATTTTTAAATAAAGATTCACCAAGAAAATTAATGTAGTTTGCGAAGATTTGTGAGGATTTTATAAAAAAAAGTTAGGGGCCTTATTTTAAAGAAATCACAGATAGATATTTTACAATTGATCTCCAAAGTTCATACACAAACTTATTAACTTTTACTGAAAAGATTAGATACATACTTCTTCACGCTCAATGTAGCCAGTGTGCCTCACATTATAAAGTCTAAAAGCAACTGCAAGTGACATTCCAGTGAAAATTGTCTTGTCAATTTTTATAAACAAAATTGCTTTTTCATTTTTTAAATGGTACACCATATGAAAGTATGGAGTATGGGGTGAATGACATAGAAAATAAGACTCATAATATCAAATGTGACTTTAAAAACATCTTTCTTTACTTACAATCAATCTTGTCTTCTTGGGATGCATCTGGATGGAAAATGCCGAGACCACGAACAAATTCTCCAAACTCAATGACTCCGTTGCGATTTTTATCAAATAGATTAAAGATCTATTAAGTAATGCAATAAACATGTCCTCAAATAAGCACCGGTCATGAAGCAATTGAAATAGCAATCAGGACTGTTGCAATATATACTTTCCTCAAATGAAACAATATCCTCAGCTGAGCGCAATTACTTATGCACAGAATAATCCACAGGATAGATAATTTCTAGATTCTAATATTTAACACATCATATGTTCTTAGATAAACTCAAATCTTACGGAGCTGCATAGATAAACAGAATGCACCATAAATGTCCATAAACTATTATGAATGTCAAATCATTTCAGAGGTGCGATAGACATCTGTGAATAGTCATTACTGTCTAATATCACACTGTAGACACAGACAAGCTAAGCTCAAACAGAGATGCATTAAAGACCGTAATAACTGCAGAATAGACCTCTAGCCTCAGATGTCCACAATTATTGAAAAAGGGGATTGGTTAACAAAAAGAGTAGATAAATTCCAACATAAAAATATTGGATGGTGTCGAATCTATGCATCACACTTTATTGATTGGGAGGAAATAATTATTCTGTGATAACTGAACTTTTTGGTAAGATTGGCATTCTTCTGCTCAATTTGGTACTTTCCTTAAAGTTACAAAATCTATCATACCGCTGAATGTCAACAAATTTCTAAACTAGTGTACAAAAAGCATCCACCTAAAAAAACTTTGAAACTGGCAGATATTGAAGAATACTGAATGTATAATCTAAAACGATCTCTACTTCAGTGGTGTTCCTTAAGTTCACTAGCAAGTGCTTGATCATGTCCAAGTCACCAATCTAAGGGTTCTCCAAAACTGACTTAAGACCAACAGGTTGTATGGCATAATCCAGTATCTATGCCACTCAATATCAAAATTAAAATACAAATTTAGGGCATAAAGGCTACAAATGTTGACCTGGAATTTCCAACAAGCTCTCATCGAAACAAAATGAGTCACAACAGAAATACGTTATGTGTACTATCAAGAGGAGACTAGGAGATAATATGGCAACAGAGCAAATTTGGTTTGGCATTTAGCAATTGATGAAACTACAGGAGATCAAACATTTGGTCAAGTCATGATTACAGTTAAATTAGTGTATTTTCAACTACTAAACAATTGTCAAGGAGATTAGTGCAGTCTCTGCTTTCCTCACCACTAATGTTTGTCAAGAACCACAACAAGCTGTATTTAGATACATAATCTTTCCCACAAAGATTTAATAGGTATCACTACAATTCAAAGATTTTATTTTTCCAAGTGTCATTTGTTTGTTGTGCCTCAAGTTTTTACAACATTTTTTAAATATACACAAGTCTAAAGGGTATTAACAAGCCTGAAAAGCAGTATTTTGGATACCTGTACCCTATGAGTATGAACATGAATGTTGAATATTAAATTGAGATGCTTTTTTAGAGAGTTTATGTGGTTTATACTTTATACATTAACTGATTTTCCAATTTTCCATCTAAATCTCTATTCTATCCCCACTTAGTTCATAAAATACTGTCTTTTTCTGGTGGAAATTATTCAATTGTAATCATCAGACTATTGCTCTAAGCTAACTAAAAAAAAAAAGTTGCATCCTTTCACCTATAATGAAAATGGAAACATTGGTTTCCTTTCATGACTCAAAAAACTAGGGATATAAAGAAATCTTACCATCTTTTGAGTCACAATTTGTTTTAATAAGAAGGCATTACCAATTAACCCTAGAGAAAATCTCCAGAAAAAATGAAAAGAAATTGAAGGTGTTGTGTTGTATTTGTATGGTAAAATGGCATATTCATAACGAGAGTGATTCCTGTTCAAAAACTGATACCATAATATTGGAGATCCACAAATTGGATGACATGCTTATATTTTAACACATCTAGGACTAGGACTTTTTCATCCCTAGAAATGGTTTGGGCCCAGTGATGTTCACTTAACAAAAAAGATGAAAAGGAAAAGGAATAGGTTAATTGTACAGAAAAAATAAGTTTTTACTGGTAGGATTGAAGGATTTATGCTCTTCTCCTTTTTTGTAATCTTTTTGTTCCTCTTTTGTTTAATAACTGAGCTTTATTGTTTTCAAAATGAAAAAGAATGCCTTACAAATGGAGTTGGCTATGATTTAAGCCTCCCTGCTACTTATACTTAGGGCTGCATTTGATGGTATGAACATTCACATTAATGGCCTTTCTGTTTCCACTTCCACCTGCAAATGAGTGGATACAGGTCATATGGCTAATGCCTGCCTGGTACTCATGCAATACTAATTTACTTTGGGGATAAATGATTTGTCACATAGATCAGGCATATTAATGTGTATATTCCAGCAGTATGCTTGGGCTTTCAACTCTGTTGTACTCAAACCAAAAATTTTGCTTCATTAAGGCATTTTGATTAAAATGGTCTAAAGTTTAAACCTTGTTAAAATGATGTCAAAACCTAGTTTTTGGGCAAATCAAGTATGGAATTTGAGTCAGTATGATGTCAGGAAGATACTGGAAAAATTTGAAAAAAATTGAAAATTGGGGTTTTTAGACCCCTATTTTTAGCTCAAAAACCCTAAAAATTGAAACTTGTTAGAATTGACTGAAATTTGTTTTGATTGGTTTATTTTGCTTCACGATCACAATGGTAAAGTCAAATTCAATTAAAACTCAGTTTAAGCCCGGTGGGTAGTTTTCGTTTTTCAAGTGGAAAGTTAGGAATCAGGATCTCTAAGGTCAACAATGGCAAATGGCCAAGTGCCCGGTGTCGAAATCTAAGCCTGAAACGCTCCAACGAAGTTTCTATGGCAAGATTTGTCTGAATTGATGCTTCGTCTTGTTGGTTGAAAATTTTGTATACTTGAGAGGGTGTACAAAATTGTGGTTTCAGCCACAGTACGTGAGATAAACTCTCCTATTTTCAAAGGGAAGGCTCCCCCTTCGCTTTCTATTTTATCAATTCAGAAATTAATTCTAGTTACAAATCTATTCTAAACCTGGGTGAAACTCTTGTCTTGTTCTCTTTTTTCAGAAAAGACAACTATCCTTCTCTTATTTCAGAAAAGAATCACAATGGAAAGCATATATGATTAATAAAGTAAAGAAAGAAGCAAAGTTTCCATGAAGGCACAAAGTCCTTCGTTGCTCCTCCGGGACGGGAAAGCAATCTCCAAGCACAAAGTCTTGAGAATTAGAAATCCTATCTACCTTTTCGAAATAATACTATAAGACAATATATATATAACAGCACAAAGTCTGTAAATATAATGCACTTGTGAGTCACAATTCCTAACTGTAAACCAATTTAATTCAATCCTTCAAACTTGAAGCACAAAGACTGCAAGAAATCAGATCAAAGTCTTTTCACAATAACTCCACAATCCTCTCAAGAAGAACTCAAAAAATTACATTACCATGACATAAGAACACAGTAATGAAATGCAACAAGATTCAACACAAAGTCTGAAATCTTTATGCCTTCCTTATACCACTTGAAAATTAAGTTCACATACACAAAGCTCAAAGTCTTTTTGCTGTAAATTTCTGCAGAGTTTTCTCTATTGCCAAAAAAGATAAAGATTACAAAGGACCTCCTCAAGTATTTATAGGAGAGAGGCCTTGAGAAAAAGGTAGGAGGATCTCAACCAACTTGAGAAAATCTCTCAACCGCTAACTAATTGCAATTGACTTATTCAAAATTACAATCCAAATTGTGATTTGTCTTGTAAGAATTTACATGTAATCACAATTTCCAAAACTGCAAGAAAAGAATACTTGCAATTGCAAAAATTGTTTTTACATATATTTTGTCGAAAGTAAAATACATAAAACAACCTAATATTTTTATTTTGTCCCGTTCCTAGCTTTGAAAGATAGAAACTTGCTGATAATTTCCTACAACTCATCAGGATCGGGACCAAGTGTATTTCTGGCAATGGCAACGGTCTTTATGATAACATCATAGTATCTGACTGTCGCCTCTCTATGCTCTTTGAAAGCAGCTTGCATCTTGTTAAAGACCAGCTGATGATTGACTAATTTATGAATAACATCCATAGAAAACTGATCTGAATCTAGCTCTTGGTGAAGACTCATAGTAATCTGAGAAACAACATCACTGGCTGCAAACAATTCACCTTCATGACTTAACACCTTGCAAGGGATTTTCTCAAAATCTGAAAGCATGTCATGTTCAACTTCAGCACTCATCTCAAGGGTAGCCTGGATATCTTTGATAAGATCTTGAATAACTAATGACTTGTTTGTCATAAGTGCCTCAAATTCTATGTATTTTTCCCTTTTTGAAATTACTGAGTTGCTGCATAGAATTTCCAACTTCACTTGATCAATCTCGTGCCAGATTTTTAAGTCTTTCTCAAGAGAATTTAGACTTTGCTGAAAGGCTTCTAGAGTTTGATTCATTTTGAATCTTGCTGCTTTGACAGTATTTAAATTCTTCAATGCCTTTTCAACTACTGGTATCCCTTGATCAATTAATTGGGTTGTCCAGGAATCAACTACTTTAGCTTTTTGCGCAATTCTTTCTAACTGTCTGACTGATTCCTTAGGAGCAAACAAAGATGGTGAACCAACTGTTTCTGATGACCCAGTAATGCTTTGAATAACTGAAACAAGTTGTTCATTTTCCTCTTTGAGCTTCTCCTTTTTGGCTAGAAGTTCATTGTAGTTTTGTGCCAAAATTGTCACTGAACTCTGGGCATCTTGCATTACATTAGCATGAGTCTGCTTGCCTAATTCCACCCTAGTGAATCTGTAATCGGACACCTGCATCTCTTCATGTGGCTTGTCGACAAGAGGCTCTGCTATCTCAACATATTTCATCTTATTGCTGTCAATAAACACTTGCGAGATTGTTTTTGCCTTCTTTGCAACCATTGGTTTGGATTTCTTCAATTTCTAGAAATCAAACACATCAGGAGAGACTGCTTGTTTCTTTCTCTTTGAAGCAACCGAGTTTAACCATGGAGGAAGATCCAAGGTTCTTACCTCTGAAACAACAACTGCAGTCTGCATAGGAATGGACTCAGTTTGTGTCACAACTGAAATTCTAGGAGGTGCCTCAGTTTGTATAGCAACCATAGTTTGCTCAGAAGACAAATTACAACTAGGATCAGCCATGAAACAATCAAAGCTTGTTGCTGATGTATCTATCTCTGGGAGAGTTATTTAAGATATTACCGAAAAGATTGGATTTGCATCAAATACATTCTCCAAGTTGTCATGCAAGCTTCTCACAGGTGTATTCATTATTGATGTAGCTGAGGAGTGATGAATAGCTTCCAAAGGTGGGATGGGAGAAACGAATACTGTAGAGAAAGAATCAAAATCACTGTCAAAGGGAGAAATAGGAGATATTGCTGAAACAGGTATTGGAGCTTCAACATGAGGAGACATTTCACTTAGAATAGTAGAGGTTTCAAGAACCTTCTCTTCTTGCTGATCCAAAACTTCAATCTGCGTTTCCTTAACTTCTTTCCCCTTCAGTGTTTCCTTTTCCAATGGTTCTTTTACAGCCTGGCTTACTCTTAACTTAATTTTGGTACCTGAAGAAGAAGCTCCTTCTTTTGATTTATCTCTAATCTCTGACTTCAATCCTTTAGGCCCAGCTGAATCATTCTCAGCTCCGACTCTGATTTTTATAGTCTTAACACCTATGTTTTTAAGCCAAGTGTTGGTATTTGCTAAGACTAACTGAAATCTATCAAAAATAGAGGTAGATTCCTTATGAGACCACTGGATTGCAGGAATGGGAGCATTAGCCACCTCTTGCTCTTCATATTCAGGATCTAAAATCTGCCCATCATCAATTACTCCTTCTGGAATTAAGGTAAGATTGAGATCAACAACTTGTTCCACTGTGAGCCTGCAGTAATCCATTTTATAGATATCTTTTTCTGTTCGGAAGTCTGCCCAAATGTCTTCAATGCGGTGCACATGAGTGAAAGCTCTTTTAATTTTATCTTTCACTCTTCTGTAGTCAAATTCCATTCTGGCTTGGAATTTCTTTAACTTTATTTCCTGAAGTTCAGCTTCCATTGCTTTTGCCCTTGAGGAAGTTGTCAAAGAGTACCTCCCAATTATCAATGGATTACGTGATGAAATACTGACTCCAGTCTTATGTTGTGTAGCTTGACGTGCATGTACTGTCATCAACTGCCTTCCCAGCTCCATCAAAATGATCCTATCTATTGAATACCTTGGAAGCATATAAGGCTGGTCTTCAAAACAGCCAACTCTCATATAAGTGAAGGTAGAGAATTGAAGAAACAGGCAACCATACTCATTTACTTTCCTCCAGGAAGCCTCGGATACCCTGTTGTTTTCCAATGCTTTGTCAAATAAACACATGAGATGACCAAAGAAGGCATCTTGAACTCTTCTATAATGCACTCGACTTTGCCTTAAAGTCAACTGATCATAATGCTCCCATATAGGAACTAATGATCTGTCACCTTTAGTAGAAAGGCCTGGAAACTACCTTAATGAAGCTGCTATATAAACCAGATATGAGTTCATGTAGAAGGTGAGTGTGGTTGGAACCTGTGCAAGTTGTTCACACAAACTGTCACTGATTATTTCACCCCAAAAGATTGGGTACTGTGCTTTTCTGATAACCACGATAAATTTATACATCCAACTTTCAAACATATTGGAAACTCTTAACCCCGCTATTCTGCTCAAGAGAGTGATCATATCATTAATCTCCTCCTTAAAATCAGACCGATACAATTTGGGTATCCGGGTCGCACAAGGTCGTGATTTGAGAAGCCACCTGTGATTGATATGTTTAATACAGTCATACTTTTTTTGCTCGTAATGATTATGAGCACTCTTCACTGTGATTTCTGAATATGTAGGAGCATCAGGAACTCTGAAGATTCTGTTGATAGTTTTAGGATCAAGTCTGATAACCACGTTATCGTCATCGTCCTTGATGGTTTTGGATTCACTATCAAAACGGGATGCACATGCAAGAACAAATTTTGGCTCAAGGGAAGCAACAGGAAAAGAAGATACTAGGTGAATATGACTTCTTAGCAACAACTGCATATCGTGAGAAGTCGATTTCTCTGCCCTTTTAAGAAACTCGGACATATCAACATGCCCAATTTTTGTGTCCTTGATCTCATCTATGTTTGAGACCACATGAGATGGAGAAATCTCATTCTAATACTTATCAAATTTGTATTTCATCTTTTGGTTCGCTGGAGAAGTCGGTTCGTCTGTTATTGAGCAAGAATCTGCAAGGTTGCGGTGAAAACCCCATAGGGTTAGAACATCATCAGCATCAACGTGTGAAGACATGGTAGCCATTAATAACAAAACTCAAACCCTAGGGCAATGAAACTGCTTTCTGAATGATGATGGAGAATGAATGGTAAAGACCAATTTGGATCTTGGTGGAGTGATTGCGACTGAAAACAATTTTTTGTCCTTTCGGAACAGCAAGTCAAAAAAAAGGTTTTCTAACTTGAAATTGAAGTCAAGTCAAAAAGTTCAATTTTTGGGCTTTTTAGAGCATTTCGGGTTTTTGAGTGTTTTCAGCAGCTTTATAAAGTGCAATTGGGATTTTTGGCCACTTAAACAATTTTATTTTTTGCAACTTTTACAATTGCAATTCTCATGACAAACCCTGACTTGCTATTTGATATCAAAAATCCGAATTTGAGTCCAGGCATATTTTTGCGGAAAATGGTAATGAAGATTTGAGGAAAATGAATGTGAATAAATGGGGTGAATAAAATGGTGTGAGGCGAACTTGGTGAAGGAAAACGGAAATGGAAAATGGAGAATGAAGAAGTAAGAAAAACGCATTTTTGCTAAAAGGAAAGATGCTTAGCGAAAATGGATTTTGTGACAATGACATTTTCAGATGCAATGTATGTGATATGTTTTGACAAAAACGGCTGAAACAAATTTCCAAAAACGCGTTTTCAAAAAAACGAGAGATGATCTCATAAAATCAAACATGGGCAATGACAATACCAAAACGCAAATAAGCAAGGAGAAGACACGTTATTTACAAAGACACGAAAAGAGTAAAAGGAGGAGGCCAAACAAAACGTGAAAACTACTCAGCAAAACGCGTGTTTTTGAAGTAAAATGGCAAAAGACAAAACGTTTTCCTTAATTCTTTCAGTTTTGACAGATCATGCAACCACGTTTTGACTAAGAAGAGACGTTATAGACAAAGAGACTCAAAAAAGACTTTAAACAGTAAAATAAAGAAAAACGCCTTCACCTTTCAATACGCAATTTGCAAAGACAAGAAAATAATAAAAGATAAGGAAAAAGAAACCATACCTGGAAGAAAAAGCCGAAACACAAAATGAAAAAGAAGAACCCTAGATAACTCGCATTCTCTTCAATAAGATGAGAACTTAAATATCCAAGCTGGGGGCGCAATTCTAGTTGCAGAATTTATGAAAGCTCCCAAAGAAAGAGGAAAGCAATCAAATTGGAACACAAACTCTTCTCCAAATCTGGGCGAATTCACAAATCGGGGTTTCAAGAGCCAAGCAACAACAAAAACAACCAAAATCGGGTTTTCTAGCCTCACTCAGCACTTTTTCTTTACTCATGAGTAAAATAGGAACTTTTTATCACTTCAATAATTTTATTTTTGTCAAATAGATAAAATCGGACCTTTTTAGCTCTTTTGACAATTTTCACTTTGACAAAAATCGGAACTTTTAGGCCACTTAAGCAATTTCGGAATTTTTCATCACTTAAGCAATTTCGGAATTTTTCATCACTTAAGCCATTTTGCTTTTAGGCTTGAAATTCCCTATTCTGCTGAGTTGCCTAAAAAACCCGAATTTGACCAAAAAGACAAGAAAAAAGACTCAAAATTTGACAAAAACGGAAAGGGAAGCTGATGAAAGGATGCCCAAGGGGATCATCAATTGAAACCTGAAGTTTTCTGACCTCAACACCTCATAAAACGTGCCTTAGACAAAAAAACTTCAAATTTTTGGGTAGGTTGCTCCAATTTTTGTCATGTCAAAAATTGAGAACAACACGTCTCAGAGGGGATTTTCGACGAGATGAAAATGCTGGGAAAATGGCCAACTCTGGAGCAAAAGCGCAACTGTGAGCCAAGGGCACCCTTGATTCTGGGGGTCTAGATCAACTTTTTGAGGCTTGTCACTTCCAAGATGACTTCTCTGGAATCTTGTTAGCTTCGCAACAAGTCGACCAGCCAATCCAACAGATCTGTCTAGCACCTGAAAATGAAGATTGAACAAGAAACGAGAGAAATGAAAAAATGACCAACACTGGAGTGAAAAGTGTGCCTCTTAGGCAGGGGCGCCCATCTTTTTGAACTACCAGATGATGTTTTATGATCAAGTGGCACCTAGGAGGTTTGTTTCAGTCTTGATCTGGCTTTGCAACGCATCCGTCAGCGGGTGAATCAGAGTTGTTGAGTTGCCGGTATCAAAAGTCAAACTTAGGGTTTTAGTCATGATCAGAAATGTTCAAAAGTGGCAAAAGCGCCCCTGGAGGCCAGGGGCGCCCAAGGTTTTGGAGCCTTTAACTCAGTTGTTTTGGTCATCTCAGATGCTCATCCTGTCCGTGTTGGTTCCAACTTTCAGTTTCATACCTTAGCCGAGTCGGAGGATTTGTCAACAGCCTGCAGCCGGAGGTTTAGTGGTTTTTAGCTAGTTTGGAAAATGACTAAGCTTGGGAGGAAAAGCGCCCCTAGAGGCTAGGGGCACCCATTTTTTTAAGTTGTCAAATGATGTTTTTATGAGAAGTGCTCTCCAAGAGCTCTTGTTCATAATCCAGCCAGCTCCGTAGTGAGCCTATTTGCTAATTCTGAAGTTTTGCCGAATACCAGGAAACATGAAGTGAAGTGAGGTCAAAATCACTATGAAAATGATGGAAAATGCATTGAAAATTTTTCGAGTCTAAGGGAAAAAGCACCCCTGAAGGCCAGGACCGCCTTGCATTTTGAGGCCTCAGATGGATGAATTAGGGTTTGCCACCTCAAGGAGACTTTTGTTAGATCTGATCTTGCTCTTCAACGAAACTGCCAGCCAGTCAATCCGACGTGTCAGTCAGTTAGAATCAGTGGTCAAATGTGAGGTCTGGCGAGGTTTTCAAATCCAAATTTTTGAGAAATTGGTTAAGTTTGGAAAGAGGTGCCTAAAGTCAAAGGTTGACCTTTGAACTCAAAGAGAAGTGGTGCGCATGAAAGGTGGATTCAATTAACTAAGAATAACTCTTCAGTTAGCTCTTTTCAAGGTCAACTTCTTTTGGGCCTATTTTTAGTTTGTAACTAGGCGAGTTCTCTTTGCATGCGCCAGTTAACTGAACTGTTGAAGATGGCACCCTAATTAGGGCATATTTTTCATTCAGTTAACTGATTTTAGAGCCATTACAAGCCATGCATGGGTTTTGAAGGTCCAATTAGAGTTCAAGCACAATTTCCAAGATTTGGCATGCATTTGAAACGCCTTTGATAATAAATTCTTATTTATTATGCTTATGGCATCCATTATTTCTCATTATGAGTTGATCAAACATGCCTTTCTTGAGCATAAAATAATCTGAAGGTGCTATAGTTGTCAGAATTCAATGTTCTTCATAGCTACAAATTCAAAGTGTTCAGAGGAAGAATATTTCAGACTTTGTTTTCCATTTGCATGCAAGTTTCATCGAATCCATTTCAAGCATAGGCAAAATTCTACAGAAGAAAAGAAAACAAACAAACAAAAACTTCTACCTTTTGTCTTATTTTCCTATATTCTCGTCTTAGGTATTCTTCACATGTCAAAGAAAACAGCAGAATTTTTAGAAACGCATCATCTGGGTTTGTGTATTTCAGCATCAATGACAATACCCATGTATTAGAATTTTTTGTGAAAATTGCCTTACTGCCTCTATTCTAGAGCACTCTATTTTTTTCCAGAATTCTCTTTGCATGTGGGCCTAAAACACATTTTTTCCGAAATTCGTCGATTAGGGTTGTCTTAGAATTCAGTTCTGCACAAAACACATATTCCAGATTTTTTCGAAAAAAATTGCCCTCACAGCCCCTCAAATCTCGACTGAAAACCTTTTGCATGCGGGCCTAAATCTCACTTTTTCACAATTTTGTTGATTTGGGTTGTCTTAGAATTCGATTCTACATAAAACCCATATCTCATCATTTTTCCGAAAAAATTCACCTCAACTTGCTATTTTTAGCCTATCTCAAAGCTTTTCCAGCCTTTTCTGAAATTTGTCCGAACATACCCAACTTTAAAGTCAATAATCTAGTTTTTCAGAATGCAGTTCAACCCCATAGATTACAAGGCCAACCAGGTCTTTGTTCATGATTTTCTGAAAACTACCGATACAAAGTTGGGTCATGTTTATCCTGTCGTCAATCTGAACACATTGGAAGGTATTAGCAGTACCACAATCAAGAACCTTGAGCATTCCAGTTTGCTTGCAGCGCCATCCATTCCCATCACGGTCTTCGATCTCAAGTTCGTACTTGCTTGCATTAACCATTATGACTCGTCTACCAGACAAATCAAGTCGACCGATGGGAGGATCATTTGTAGCCTCAAACCGAGGGGATTTGGAGAAGTGTTTTTCTATCCCTCTATGCTCGGATATATTTGTTGTATCCATTCCAGATTGCGAGAAGATATGGGAAGAGGATAAGGACAGATCGCAGAAGAAGGTTGTTGAGCGATGGTTGAAGATTCAAAAAACTAATATGCCGAAGAAGGTTGGGCGTGGTGAGTTCAAGGACGAGATTGTCGTCTTGATAACTTTGCTTAACCGGGTATCTGGTCAGGAAGGACATATTTTCCGACCATGGATGTTCTACCTCATCTCTCGGGTTATCGACAAGAAAGAGACTTTTGACTGGACGATGTTTATCAGTGAATGTTTTCACCAACAGATTACAGATTTCCTTAAGATGCATGAACTTCATATGGTAACTTTTCTGGTTTACCTGGTTGCATGTCAAGGCAACTTTAGACCATTTTCTTAGTGTTCAACGAAGTCACGAATTCCATTCTTAGTTGGAGTTTTCTAAATCTGAACAGGGCTTTAAGGCAGTGAATAACCATTTTCTTATGAAGACAGTTAGGGATCTAACGAGATGCATGTCAAAATTTCCCCAAAGGCGAAATCAGCGATGGAGAGTTGGGCGGATTGGTTTATCCAATTCCCTACTTTCATATATATTCGGGTGTATGGTTACACCGGAGAGCCTCTGATGCTACCGAGGTACCCATCAGACAGAGTCCTTTTCATGGAGTTCATGAGACAAGCACAAGAGGTTCACTCTTTTCTTCGCAATCGGCATAAGTCAGCTTTCACCTTTCCTTTCGGATTGGGCATTTACAAGTGTAAGACAACTGCAGATTGCAAGTTAATGACAAACGAGCTTGAGAAACTCTAGCTTCAGTGTTTTCCTCAGAGGCATACTTATGACCCTTTGGGTTATTATTCGGCACGGTTGGAGTGAGGCAATTCACATAAGGCCGTGCTTGAGGACTTTTGGGTCAACTGCGAGGATGAGTTTGAGGTGCGTTGACATCATTACTGCAAGCTTACTCTCCCACAGATTACTGATTTCTTGTCAGAAGATGTGGAGGGTTTGTCCAATGATGACGGAGAGGTGCTTCTCAATTCATACATTCGAGACCAAGTCGCTCACCAACCGCTTCGCCAACCTGATTGGCACATCAAGGAGAATACTTCAATCAAGGACTTGTCTAAATCAATTATTAAGACGAGCATGTATTTCTTGGAAAGCAAGCAGAAGCAAAGGGTAGTTCCAGCCACAGAGCCGCCAACAGAGATTTCTTCACTACCTTCCACTTCTAGGGCAAGGCCTCGAGTTAAAACTATCTTGAAGCCACCTGAAGGAGTCAAAATTGGTGTGAATTCGAAAGGAAAGAGCATCACAAAGCGGAAACAGGTTGAGAAAGCAACTGAAGTCCCAATGGAACCAGTAGTACAGGTTGAGGCCAATTCATCTCCAGGTTCACCATTTTCTCCGCGATCGTCTCCTATCGACATTGATTCAGAGCTTGAGTCTCTAGTTCATGAGACTTTCATGTCAGCTGATCCATCAATGATTGACACATCAGGAGCAGCTTCTCGTCGAGAGGGTGGCGTTGATTATTCAACTTGGATCGAGAGGTCGTTGGGAAGAGAAAGGCATAAGCCCTCTTATCAGCTTGACTTGTCTGAGTTTGGCAATCCTTATCAGGATAGGTTGAGCAAGAGGGTCAAGAAACAGGTGAACATTGAAAAGACTCCTGAAGCGGAGATCATCATTGAAGTTGCTACACCTCCAGCAGACAAGAACCTGGATGATGTTGGTGACTTTAACTTCGTCAAAGCGAATCTAGGCAAGAGTACTCGACACATGGACGTGAGCCTGTTCAAGGTCGTTGTGAGTAATCTGGAGGAACATGTCATGAAGGACGGAGAAGATAAGGCAGCCCTCAAGGCTGAGATCAGGCAACTTCGACAATATATCTCGAGTCTACTTCATGGAGACGTAGAACAAGCACCTTTACTCCCACAACTCCGAGAGACAGCAGCAAATCAGCAAAGACTTGGCCATTTGGTCAATCGAGGGAAGCTTTTGGACACTTGGATTGAGGACTCCATTGTTGCCGGTCGACACCTTATCACAGAGTTGTATCAGTTGAGGGTCGACGCACATAGTCTTTGTCAGAGGATTCAGGAGCTCGAGATTTTCATAGCAGAGCATAGGCCAAAAGATCTGATTCTCATCTCTCAGCTAGAAGTTGCTTATGATGCCATTGAAGCAAAAGAAGATAAAAAAAAGGTTTTCACTTGGAGAGAATTGCATCTTTGTAAAGTGAAAACATATGACAGAATTTCTGCTAAGATGGCCATACTTCAGGAGAAGGTTGTTTCAGCTCTCCGACTTATCAGAGAGTTCATCGCTCAAATCTCATGCCATTATCGGTGGAAGGATGGTACATGCGCAGAGCTAGAGGCAGTTCAAGTTGAGTTCGAAGAGTTGGTTCGTGGTAACCTAGGTGGAGATCTTGAGGCGTCCAAGTTGGAGGAGTTCTCAATGTTGACTTCCAGTTTCAAGAAGGTGACTACAGAGGTCAGAGACAGTCAAAGGACGATCCAGGACGGAGACAAGGAGTTGGACAGGCAGTTCATCATCGTAGATAGCATCAAAATGTCAGATGATGATACAATCGATAAATTCCTGGACGAGATGATAAACAGAGAGGGCTCGTAATAGACGCCCAGTTGGATCCTGTAGTTGTTTACGAGGATGAGTCAGTAGCAGCAGTTAACTCAACATTATCTCTTGAGTTTTCATTTTTGATATCAGGCACACCTATCTCATTCTTGGAGATATCTTCGTAGGAGGATGGACTTTTAGTTAGGATTAGTTAACTGATGGTAGTTATCAGTTAGCTCTTTTTCAATAAGGACGTGCATGTTGCACATGTCCAATTAGTCTTGTTTGTATCAGTTAACTAATGGTAGCTTTCTAGTTAACTAGATAGTTTCTTTTATTTAGACTTAGAGAATAAAATCTTGCATGCTTGCGAGACTGTAGTTGACTCAAGGTGATTTTAGGGTTCCCTACACCTTTGATGTCTATAAATAAGAGCTTTCAGCTCATTTGTAAATAACTTTTGCACGCTATAGCAATATATGTTGAGCCTACCTTGCCTGTAATATTGTTATTCTATATCTATTCATGAGTGATTATTGTATTAATGAATAGTTGTGCCACCTTGCCTTCATGTTATTACTATGGTGTTTATTCGAATCTTGGTTAAATGGGGTTGCTAGTTTGATCGTTTATTGTATGCGTGTCTCGTCTATGCAATTTACTGTCTTTGTTGCTTACCTTCTGTTATGTTAATAATAAGCCTATTCAGATGAGCAAATTGCTGAGCCACCTTGCCCTCATGTTGCAAATCCATACTTAAAGCTTATCGTTTTATGTGTGTGTTAATAAACTTCTTCCCAGCCAAGCAAATAGTTGTGCCACCTTGCCTTCACGTTGTGAATCTGTATCTGAAGTTTATCGTGTAATCACATTCCTGCTCCTTTTCCTCATGCTCTGTTTCCTTGAGGACATTGGATAGTTTAAAGCTTTTAGTTTTTAGTTGTAGTTAAGATCTGTGAAACCAGAGAAAATCCTTAGCTGCAATGTCCTTGGTTTTCTTAACCTTGTGCCTCTTCCAGCTGAGTCAAAAAGATAGGACTTAGAATACTTTACTTTTTCACGCATATTAGCAAACGAGGGAGCTTCCCCTCCTAATTTGAAGAGCAGTCACTGCGTACTGTGCCTAGCTGTCCGTACCAATTCGCACTCTAGAGGTGCTAATTGTTATGCCAACAAACTCACTAAGAGTGTAATAGTCTACCATCAATATGCTTTGAAGAGGTGAAGAACTAAATCCAGAATCCCTAAATAAGAATATCTCAAAGATGTTTCCTCAATAGTTTTTAACAGTTTTGGCATGTTGGAAAATGAAGGGCGAAAGGAAGCAAGATGCTGTAGTATTCTAACTGCATACAATCTAAAACAACACATCAGGCAAATAATCTGGAAAAGCTGCCCAGCTCAAGTGATTCCTTCATTCCATGATAGAAAATTTCCCATCAACTAGAAATGCAAGACTTACAGACTATAGATCCCATAGACTTGACCGGAAAAAAAAACAGAAAGATTTTGTTTAAAAAAGATGTATTGATGTCAACAAGTGACCAATATAAGACAACAGGACTTGAAAATATAACCACTTATGATTTAGAACTATTGAGAACTAGAAGAAGAGGACCCTAGGCTGTGAAAGTAACTAAAGCAAAAGATACAATAAATAACAAAGCAAGAGAGGGTAAGTAAAAAAGGTTAAAACTTTGAACCATCAGATCTATACATGAATGTCCATGGGAGGGGATGATCAATCAAACATGGAGATGCATAAAGGTTGAAGTGAAACAAACCAACAACGTCATTGTCAGCCACAGCAAAATTGCCATGTAGAAAGTTAGGCATCATAACATGTATTTAGATAACATTGTGTAGCATTTCTAATTCTGAAATTTCAAGGCTCCTTCAAGACCCCTCTTACGAGAAATTACGGGATAAATAATTCAGACATGATGATTTCCATCTCAGAATGGCTAGGCCTAATGGGGTCTTAGCTGGAAAAGCCTAGAAAGAAGCAAGATACTGTCCCTTCATAACTCACCTAACAGATAAATCCAAGGAATACCAATTGCATAAAAGAAACTGGTAATTAGAACCAACCATCACAAACTTTACTGTCGACTGGGGAATTAGAATTAGAATATTCTTATTGTCAATTAAAGTAAAAATTATGGCTTTTAGAATGAGAACAAGCAACTTAGGGTGCCTAAGTGACGGGTCTGAAAGGAAGAGTGTTGTTTCATCGATTTGTCTTCATAGAAGTCAGAAACATCTAAAGAGCACTTGGTGCCTGCAACTGCTCTAATAATAAGCTATAAGGGGGTAATAAACCTAGTAGATCTAGGACTACCCTGTAAGAACCTAAAACAGAAAATGAAAACCTCTTGAATAAAGAGCCTCAATCATCTCTGATAAGACTAGTGGAAGAAGGTTGATCAAGAACCACTACAGTCTATAAATAAATCCCCTAGATCTCATACTAGATGGAACACTTGAAAATGAAGTGCTAGACCTCCATCTTCTACGGGAATAGAGACATTGACATTTCACCTCATAGAATATGGTAATCTATCCTAAATCCATGTGACCAACTATGTTGGAGATGGTTGGACTGAATGATGGTGAATCCATGCTTGTAAGATAGGGAAGCCCTTGAGTTAAGGTTGCAAAGGAGAGAGTCCAAGTGACCTAGATTTAATAGCATTATATGTCTTCTTTAACAGATCTATTGATGGCCTCTTTACAATAAGTAAAGATGTGGAGATGCAATCAAGGACTTACTAAAAAGGAGGGAGTCAATAAATACCGATTAATCATAACAAATTGTTCACAACATTCCAGCTACATTGATGCGGTGTGAGAAACAAGGAAACAACTTGATCTAAGGAGCAAAAGGCCATAGACAGAATCACCTGATGTATTTGCATTTGTGAACATATGAGAGCTTAAAGATACACTTGAGGCAAAGAGGTTTAACTACAAACTTGACATGGCCAATGCATTAGGAACTGTTTGTTTGCGATGAACCATATGTTGCAGTGTCACACCCTAAAGTTTAAACCATCTTGATACAATCTATAGTGTCCCCATTTTTAGCAATGTTGATTTGTGAGCATTTGTCTAGTTTCCAAGTTTTCCCATATGCAGTTTGGTGTATGCTGGGGAGAAATCCAAACTTCTTGGAGTGCTCAAGGTTGGTTAGCAATGACTTTAGTTTGTGGAAATGAGCTCAGTTGGCAGTATAGATCATCATGTAACTTTCAGAAGTGATTTTTGACCTTTTTTGTGCTCTCCAAACTTCTTGGAGTAGTCTATTTCTAGTAAGTCACCCAATTGGCTCCGATCATCATTCCAAGTCTTCAGAATCATGTTAGTATTATTAGAGTTTGGTTCCGGTGTAGTCTCGGTGATTTCTGCAATTGGGGTAAGCTATTGAGTTATTATATAATGAATTCACTTAAGCTGTCTAATGTTGGAAAATATTAAAAGGGCAACTTAGTGTAATAGCTCGTTGGAGAGGTGTTAAGTTGTATTTTAAGTTGGATGCCTAGACTTAGGGGTATTTTCTCATGAAAAGTAATATTAATTTTCCTAAAAGGTCTTTGTGAGGGAACAAAGAGAAATATTATATTTTTAAATTGAATATTTCCCTCCAAAAAGCTATATGAGGATGTGGGCTCATTTGAAGAAAAGATTGGAGAATATGATATTGCTATGCTGCTAGAATGAACCTGAGATCTTCCAAGGCTTCTTGAGGACAAAATACCCTCTTAGAGTAACTGGTTTGATGGACAAAACCCCCCTAGCTAGTCTTGGTAATTCCATTCAGGGATTATAGTTGTGCTTCAAATTAGAGTTTCAGTTTGGCATTGCAGAGATGGAGATTTTTGATGTATTTTGAGTGCAGATATTGGGGTGATTTATTGTCAAGTTTATAGAGTTGTTTGTGTTGATTTTTTGGTACCTTTGTTGGATGAACCATCATGCTTGGCCATGCAACTCTCATTGCAGGTATAAGGGTTTATTGATAGAATAACATTTGTTGCTTGGGTGCCATATGTGGGTGTGATTGCAGGACATACTTGTTGTGAAGGTGCTGAAACAAACTTAAGGAGGCCATACCATTTTATCCTTGCTGAGTTGTACCACCATGGAGGGCATTGGAAGTTTGGGCTGAAGCACCTATTTGTGAGTGCCCTTTCCTTTTTGCTTAGGGTCGTCTTGACCATGCATCAAGTTTTCATAATGTTTTGGGGTGGAGAAAAGAGTTGGTGATGAGTTATGTTGGTTTTCATAGTGCTGTTCTGTTAAACCAGCAACCATTGTTATTGTTTTCAGACTTGTTACTGATTAATAACTCACAACAAATTGATATCTATAAGATTGACAATGTTGTAATGTTTGGGGAGCATTTGGATTTGTATTCAAGCATAGTTTCATGTCAGAAGTGCATTTCATTGTGTTGGTGCGATTTGAAGTGGATTATTAAGCTGGTTAGAGATTGCCAGTGCTGCAAGATTCAAATCAGACCTGCATAATCAGTTTACCAGCAAGGAAAGAAGTATTTTCAGACCAGCCCCAGCCTCCTTACTCATCCTTCCAAGGTATTATGTTATTATTTGCAAGTTGGCTGAATTAGTTCATGCTACTTGGCATCTTTTGGGGCTGTAACAGAAGTTTGTTTACATCAGCAACTAATCCCTTTTAATGCTGTTTATGATGCAAATCTATTAACAAAGTAATGCTTTGGATGGTCATACCGCCAAAAGCTATCTTTCCACAAATTCTAAATTGTAAACACTAGATGGTAGTACTGCCAATGTATTTGGCATAAGAACTTGTTTATTGTATTCACACCACTGATTAAGTGGTAGTTGTATGGATTCCCACTAAATAAATGGATGGCTCAGTTTTACTCACCCCACTGAACAAGTGGTTTTCATTGTAATTTTCCTTCCCACTCAATAAGTGGAAGTGTTATTATTTCATTGTTTTAAACACTTTGTTGAATAAGCGTGAAGTGTATTTCCTTCAGTATTGTATATGCACCCCATTGAATAAGTGGTATTGATTGGCTTGCCACCTAGCGCTTCATTTTCAGCTGCTGCAATTGACTTGTTTACTGATTCTTTCACCATATGCTCTCACCTTTCCCATCTTGAGAATTGGGTCATTAGAAAGTGGAATGGATACTGCATTGTTATATCATTTCCAATTGTAATGATTTTCAAAAAAAAAATCTAGGGTGATTATTACACAATCCCACTCAATGGATCCCGAAATAAGTCTCCAAAGCGATAACCCATAAGGAACTATAGGTTTTATGATAGAAACTATGTTATTGGGTTCGTGGGTACCTAGTAGGGTGTGCTTAGGGTGTATCCTAAGTGCTTGGGGCATACCCAAAAAACTCATATGCTTTGTATATTTTCTTTTCATAAATGTTTTTGAGTTCTTTTATTGTGAAATACTCCACTTTTACCTTGTTGGCGTTTCAATTCACACCTCCGGAATGCGGATTAGAAACGAACAGCTATGCATAGATAAACTGCTCTTCAAATCAGGAGGGGAAGCTCCTTCTTCACTGATGATGCTTAAAGAAAGTAAACTAAACTATTGCCAATCTTTTTTTCTTCATAGCTAAGAGCACAAGGTTATAAAACTCTTTGCGTCATAGCTGAGGTTTTCTCTTTTAGAAATTCAATTACAACTAGGCCTACTCTAATGACGCTTCTAGCTACTCAAGTAAATTCAAAGCTTGAGAGTTAGAAGTAAACAAGGAATGATTCAACACAGAAACTTAAATAAACTCATTTCCAATGCACACCTGTAGACTCATTGTACTTTTCGATGCAAGCTGAAATAAAAATTATATAAGAAAACACATAAAACAAAACTTGAGATAGTAGATCAGAGCAGCAAACCAGGCATAGGATTTCCTTTCTCAAATTTCTAACAACGATTACACTTTTGGGACAGCAGGTTTGTAGCAATAACAAGCTTACAGTTTAGCAATCAAACTAGAATACACTTGACCCAAATTACACATGAACTGAACAATAACTTGCAACAAAAGGCAAGCATGCAAGCTTTCTCTTACACTAAGTGAATAAATACTGAATAACAACTTGCAGGCAAAAGTAGGCTCAACAATTTGCTATCACAATAACGGTTAAGAAACTAATGGGCAAGGCTGCCCTTATTTATACACAAACAAGGAGTAGCGAACCCTTAGATCTCCTTGCTTTTACAACGAGACTTTCAAACTTGCAAGCTTTATTTATAAAACTAAAACATGACAACTAACTAACAACCTGCTGAAAACAAAAAGCAGGGAAAGTGTAATGTCCCTTTTTTTGCTCGTCCCAATTTCTTGATGGTTTAGCCTATTAGCTGACCCTCGTAGGCTAATGTAGATGGGTAGAAGGTCATGTTGGGCAGATATCAAAGTGTTCTCTTCTCCAGAGATTTGGTCGGTTCAGGTTTGGCCTTCGTTTGGTGTTTCAGGACTCAGTTGTGCACACTTACTATTTATAGTAAGTCATCAAGTCATGAGAGTCCAGTGTTTCCATTTATAGTAAGGCACCTGGACATGTTGTGGAAGCAATGTTGATCCCAGTTTTCAATTGGCCTAGCGAAATAAGGATCAATGTGCAAGTTATATCATTTAATTATTATTAAAGGTGACTTTAATAATAATTAATCATCAAAAGCATATTATAAAGTTATATTACAACTTTATGTCTTAAGGGGGCCATTTAATGACTTAAAGCACATTAAATGGTTAATTAAAAGGGGTGCCCACTTTGAAGAAATATTTTATTGTTATAAGTGCACATTTAATATTATTTAAAATGATTGAAAAGAAGCTTCTAGAGGGTCAACTTCTTCTTCTTGATATATTATAAAAGGGATCAACAGAGGCTATTGTGATTCATCTAGGATTTTGATATTTGGATTTCAAAGTGTTTCGTTGTGGAGAAGAAGAAACCTAGGGTTTCTGCAATTTCTAGAATTCTTGATCATTGAGAACGAAACCTCTCATTGATTGTGCATACCTGAGGTTGTGAAAGATCTTTCGAAGGATTTGCCTATGAGTTTGGCTTCATCCAGGAGTCAACACTGAGCTTCATTGGTGAAAGTTACAGAAGTTTGTGAATGTCATGTCCCCAAAACTATAACCTCGAAACATAAGTATTTAAATACAAATAAAATAAATATCAAAAACTTAAATATAGATAATTGCAATTTAAATATTATTATAAGTATAATTACCAGAGATAATATTATTATTATGACTATGGAATACAATATTATAAATATTAAAATATGAATGTTAATAAATTAAATATTAATAAATAAATGTAAGTATACATGAATATAAAATCTGTTATTACTATTATAGTAACTAAAGACTAATATAAAAGAAAAGAAACAAAACAAATTAATAAATCCAAAAGTCAAAAATACCACGATTGTAGGACAGCGATGGTATTTCATAACCCTTGGATTAGTTCCCAAAAGGCAGCAATATAAAAGACATGACTATTCAATGGCTGCCAACGTGGAAGGGATGCAACCCTTCATCCAAGCAAACGAGTATCTAAATCCACAAGCAGCCAAAAGAAAGGCATCAAATGGGAAATAGGAAGGAAAAGGGAGAGAGCAGTCAAATAAGACAAAACTTGTCTTACTCAAAAAGGAGATACTTGTCTTACTTACGTAAAAGGAAGAAAGGCGTCAATAAAAGGAAGTTCTAGAGATCGATGGCTGGATAGAGATAAGAAATGGTGGCTAGAAATAAGTAAACATGGCTGGGAATAAAGGAACTACTGCAGATTGTAAATGGAAATCAGTTGGAAATAATAATATATATATATACAGGGAGAGAGAGAGAGAGAGATGATATATGTATGGTATAAGGTTGAAGGAGGCAAGTAGGGAATCAGAAAACGTGAAGAAATACAACAACTCGGGTGATGTACTCACTTAGCAATAATATTTAGCATATTTTGAATATAAGAAACAGATATTGCTAATCTGATTATTGGTGTAGTGTTTTCTTTAGTATTATCATGGTGATAATGATGTTGATATTAACTTAAAGAATCAGTAATAAATGCAAATGTATTTGATTGCTAAAAGATTGTCTTCTAAGTGTTTGCAAGCCTACTTGGGAGGAAGAGCCTGAGAAAAGTGGTGCCTAAAAACCCCACTTAACAATCCACTGCGGCCATGGAGGGGTGGGGGTCCCACTTAACAATCCACTGCGGCCATGGAGGGGTGGTAGACTCGAAACCACTTATAAGCTCCGTTGGCTTCCCCCAATAGGTTAAGTGTCTTCTAAGGTGATGGCACGGGTAGAAGCAGGTACAAGTGTTTTCTCTAAGCATGCCACTCTAAGACGTTCATGCCGCTCGGGGCCAAGGAGTGGGTTGTCCTGATAGGACGCTTGTATTCTTGGGCTTAGATGGATAGTTTCAAGCGGATCTACCCATGCCACTCCTCATATGTCTTTATTATTGATTTGTGATTATATTTATATTTGGATATCCAAATATTAATGCTAACAAATATATGTACATGTGGAAATATTAAATGCGGATTTCAATCCAAGACTACTTAGTCAAAGAGAACATTCATTTGAAAAAAAAAAAGAAACCCTAAATCTAATCAACAAGCGAATTCTAGGGCAAAGTCGAGTAAGGGACGTTACAGTGGTATCAAAGCATCTTTTATGCCATCCTATGTATGTTTGAGCTAATTGCCTATCTACTTAAGCTACTTGCCTACTTGCTTGAGCTGGATGCTTGCATGCTTGAGCTACTTGCTTGTCTACTTAAGCTAGTTGCCTACTTGCTTGAGCTAGTTGCTTGCATGCTTGAGCTACCTTCTTGTCTACTTGAGTTGGTTGCCTATTTGATTGAGCTAGTTGTTTGCATGTTTTAGCTGTCTACTTGTCTACTTGAGCTAGTTGCCTGTGTACTTGAGCTACTTTCTTGTGTGCTTGAGCTACTTGTCTGAGTGCTTGAGCTACTTGTTTGCCTACTTGAGCTACTTTTTTGTGTGCTTGAGCTACTGGCCTATGTGCTTGAGCTACCTGCCTGTGTGTTTGAGCTACTTGCTTGTGTGCTTGAGCTACCTGCCTATGTGCTTGAGCTACTTACTTGTGTGCTTGAGCTAGCTACTTGCTTGCTTGAGCTAGCTACTTGCTTGCTTGAGCTACTTGTTTGCCTACTTGGGCTACTTGTTCGCCTACTCGAGCTACTTGTCTGCCTAGTTGAGCTACTTGCTTGCTTGGGTGAGCCACTTGGGTGTTTGCTTTAATTTTTGATTCATGTGGTTTTAAGTTGTACTAAGTCACAAACTCTAACTCGTTAGTTTTGGGAGTTATGGAGAAATAGTAGAACTTCCAACTCCTATCAAAGCCAATATAATCACCTTAGGGAAAGAACACCTTAAATCACGATTGCTCGAGGGCAAGCAATCTTGGGTGGGGAGGACTGTCATGTCCCCAAAACTGTAACCTTGAAACATAAGTATTTAAATACAAATAAAATAAATATCAGAAACTTAAATATAAATAATTGCAATTTAAATATTATTGTAAGTATAATTACCGGAGATAATATTATTATTATCACTATGGAACACAATATTATAAATATTAAAATATGAATGTTAATAAATTAAATATTAATAAATAAATGTAGGTATACATGAATATAAAATCTGTTATTACTATTACAGTAAGTAAAGACTTATAAAAGAAAAGAAACAAAACAAATATATAAATCCAAAAGTCAAAAATACCACGATTGTAGGACAGCGATGGTGTTTCATAACCCTTGGATTAGTTCCCAAAAGGCAGCGATACAAAAGACATGACTATTCAATGGCTGCCAACGTGGAAGGGATGCAATGCTTCATCCAAGAAAACGGGTATTTAAATGCACAAGCAGCCAAAAGAAAGGCATCAAATGGGAAATAGGAAGGAAAAGGGAGAGAGCAGTCAAATAAGACAAAACTTGTCTTACTCAAAAAGGAGATACTTGTCTTACTTACATAAAAGGAAGAAAGGCATCAATAAAAGGAAGTTCTATAGATCGATGGCTGGATAGAGATAAGAAATGGTGGCTAGAAATAAGTAAACATGGCTGGGAATAAAGGAACTACAGCAGATTGTAAATGGAAATCAGTTGGAAATAATAATATATATATATATATATATAGAATATATAAATTATGAAATCATATGTATATATATATAGGGAGAGACAGAGAGAGAGATGATATATGTATGGTATAAGGTTGAAGGAGGCAAGTAGGGAATCAGAAAACATGGAGAGATACAACAACGCAGGAGATGTACTCACTTAGCAATAATATTTAGCATATTTTGAATATAAGAAACAAATATTGCTAATCTGATTATTGGTGTAGTGCTTTATTTAGTATTATCATGGTGATAATGATGTTGATATTAACTTAAAAAATCAGTAATAAATGCAAATGCATTTGATTGCTAAAATATTGTCTTCTGAGTGTTTGCAAGCCTACTTGGGAGGAAGGGCCTGAGAAAAGTGGTGCCTAAAAACCCCACTTAACAATCCGTTGCGGCCATGGAGGGGTGGGGCCCCCACTTAAAAATCCGCTACGGCCATGGAGGGGTGGTAGGCTCGAAACCACTTATAAGCTCCGCTGGCTTCCCCTAGTAGGTTAAGTACCTTATGAGGTGATGGCACGGGTAGAAGCAGGTACAAGTGTTTCCTCTAAGCATGCCACTCGGGGCCAAGGGGTGGGTTGTCCTGATAGGACGCTTGTGTTCTTGGGATTAGATGGATAGCTTCAGACGGATCTACCCATGCCACTCCTCATATGTCTTTATTATTGATTTGTGATTATATTTATATTTGGATATCAAGATATTAATGCTAACAAATGTATGTACATGTGGAAATATTAAATGCAGATTTCAATCCAAGATTACTTAGTCAAAGAGAACATTCATTTGAAAAAGAAAAAACCCTAAATCTAATCAACAAGCGAATTCTAGGGCAAAGTCGGGTAAGGGACGTTATAGTGAAGGGTTTAAAAAAAATCTTTGTAGCTATTTGTGCCTACTCTCTGTGGCACGTGGGAGTCATATTGTGCATATATGTGGTGATTTATCTCAAGGGTTATTAAGGGTTTGATGAGAATATCAATGAAAATTTGAAGACACAATTTATTCTTGCAATTATTGGAGTTTGCAAGATGCTGTAAGGCCATACAGTCCTAATAGAGAGACGTCTTGATCCCAAGCTGAAGTGCCTTCCTTATTAGCAAATAATCTCTTCCTTTGGGGACGGCCAAGTCATAGAAATCAACTGCAGCAATCTTTGGCATGGGAGATTGATTATCCTATGTTGAACGTGGATTATATCGGAGCATCAGGTAGCGAGTAGATAGTTCCAGAACTGCAGATAAAGAACTTCAGACCTGCTTGCAATGTTTGTTGTGTATGGGTATGATTGTGCTTTTGACATTTAGGTTAGGATTGCATTGATAGGAGGTCTGATCACTGCCCTTGACAGCCACATTGATGTAATTGAATATCAATATTTGTAATCAGTCAATATACTCAATAAAGGAGGAATAAGGTTGCATGGTAATTGTTTGTCAAATTGTCATATGCTGTAGATGAAGATTTCAGTCAATAATATGCATGCCAAATGTTTGTAGTAATGTCTCTTTTTGTTGTAGGTGCATATTCAATGTCATTATAGTCATAAACTTGCATCGAGATGTCATAAATTAGTAGTTGCATTAAATATTGATTTTTTATATCAGTTTTGCATATCTTAGATCGAGTTTATGAATGCATATGCTCTCTAACAACATCAAGAACACGCCAAAAATACAAAAATCAGAAAACTATCACCGGAAAGTGTTGAGTTTCAGTTTGAGGAGAACTAGGGTTCTTACAGTGGTATCAGAGCTTTGATCCTACCATCCTAGAGGGTTAAAGTTTCTTATGCAGACACAAAAGGGTGGTACACACAAGTACTATACTCGTAGAAGGGCAAAGCAACAGGAAAATCCAACTGCAGATATACTACAGGACATGATGGGTGATAGAAGGGGTGGCAATCCACCAAGAAATGAAGGGAATAATGAGGAAAGGGAAGCAAGAGAAATCATGAGAGGTCTTGCAACAGGGTAGCAACATGTAGCCGATGTTTTGCAGCAACTTACAGTTGCTATACAATAGATGAATACTCCTAAAAAATAGAATCACGAGCAAGATGACAATAGAAGTGTTGTTGGGACTCCCAAAGAGCACCTACTCGTACCACCGATAGACCTTCGCGTCCCACTTTTTTGAGGAATGAACCAAAAGAAGAGAATGTTGAAGAAGATGGAGGTGCACTCTTCGTAGATAATGTCATGACACTGCACGATGAATGGGATTTGCTCACATGTCAAGTAAAGGAGCATTTGACCTTTGACCAATTCATGAGTCAAAGGAGGAGCACAAGAGAGCAAGGCAAGACGGGAGACCAAGGAACCAAAGCAGGAACCTAAAACATACTACGAGCAAGCTCACACTTCCAACATTTGATGGTAGCAAGAAGGTTACAACACGAGCTTGGATTCACGAGTTGGATACCTTCTTGGCCCTTCGGCCTATGGCAGAAGAGGATGCAATCAAGTTTGCAGCCTTGCACTTGGATGGGTTAGCTCATGATTGGTGGCACCATGGGATGGTCACTATTAAGGATCGATCAAAGTCAATCAAGTCTGAAGATCTTCGGTTAGAGATTCAATCTAAAAGAGTAAAACTTATATATTTCGATGTTTCTCTTTGTGGATCGGATCTGTATTAAATATAAAAGGATGAGACACATCCCATGAGCGGACATGTCTCCACAAAGTGGAGGCATGTCCGTTCATGAGGTGTCTCATGAATCGTGCCTTTTCATCTTAACTAAACACCCGATCTCTAATCGGGGTTAGTAACTTAATAAACATAAATGCTTACCAAGTTCGATTTGTATTTATCTTGCACAAGATAATATCCAATCTGGAAATGATCACCGATGATGATGCTCGATCGAGATCCTATATGAAACATGAAATATCAAATAATCTGTAAGTAATAACCTCTAAATACAGATCGATAATATACTTGGAATATATAGTAAATTCGATCAGTTATATCTGACCGAAGCTACCATATTTCAACAGTCACCTTGCAGCATCACCTCATCACCTCTTACCAAGAATTCACTGATAAGTTGATTGAGCGCTTTGACAGGAAAGACCCAAAGTTATATTTCAGAGACCTTGCTCAACTCAAGCAAGTGGGAAGTTTGAAGGTGTATATTAGTGATTTCCAAAGGCTTTCAGTTATGATTCCTTGCATATTTGAAAGGAGGTTGGTCATTTTGTTTACTGAAGGCTTATCTGAACCATTGAGAGGATGGATCAAAGCTTTTGATCCCCCTTCACTTCAAGAAGCTATGAGAAAGGCCAGAAGTATGGAGCTTGCCACCCCAAAAAGAAAGTTCACTCCTAGAGATGTTACTTCTTCCGGCAATGAGAATCCTCAACAACCTATTGATAAAAAAAAGAAATCAGCAACTATGGTGGACGAGGAGTCACGGGAGGAATTAAGGAAGAAGAAATTGTGTTATTGGTGCAAGGAACCTTACAGCAGAAAACATGACTATCCTTTGAAGCCTAACGGCAAGGCCAATTGTATAATGTGGGCGTATTATGAGGATTTTATTGGTGTTTCAATTAGCACCTCTGGAGTGCTTATTGGAAACGGACAGCTATTGCAAGTGTGTTAGTACATGCTCTTCGGATTATAGAGAGGAAAATCTCTCTTTGCTGATTTTCTACTGTAAAAAAGGGGTGTACAAAGATTCCTATCTTTTTTACTCAGCGGTAGGACACAAGGGTGCATAAACCAATGCGCCGTAGCTAAGCCTTTTCTCTAGTTTCCGCAAATCTTAACTACGACTAACTAAGCTTCTAAACTATCCTACCTCCACAAGATAAACAGAGCATGAGGGTGTAGGAGCGAAATGGATTGGGTTGGATCACTTGAATCCTTCGTCTCAATGGAATATGGCCAAGGCTCTGAACCTTCGGATATATACCAAGATAGGGCTCGATACAAGCAAACACTCTCTTACGGTAAACTGGATCTGAGACTTGCCAAGGAGGAGGAACCCCTATCTAAGGTGTAGGCTTGGAAACAATTTACTGGAAACAACATAGAACGATGGCCTCTCTAACAGGATTCCCGAGGAGGTGACGACACCTGTCCAAAGTGTAGGCTGCAAGATAGATCATTAAACAACATCAAACGATAATAATTGATGACAAAATATCCAAGGAGGCGACGAAACCTGTCCAAGGAGGAGATTGAAACAACACACTATTTAAAAACAAGACTTTGAATAACTCAAATAATTAGATCAAGCGAGCTTGCACCATCTGATTTATTTCTTCAAGGTTCTTCAAAGAATTACAAAGGTCGGGACAGCAAAGGCACGAAATCATGGACAATTGCGATCAACCAACGAAACTCTCATCCAAGAGTGAACAGATATAAACAAGTGAACTCTGGCAGCAATGGCGCAGCAATTTTGCTAGCAAATAAAGGTTAAACAAATAAAGAACCTAAGGCTCTTATTTATAGAAACTCAAAGGAGTAGGCAACCCTAAAATCTCCTTGAGTTAACAATCAGTTCTTGCCAATCAACAAGATTTATTCCTATGTCTAAAACTAGGTGAGCAAGCAGTTAACTGGAAATCTACTTCAGTTAACTGAAACTAAACAAAAGTCAAATTGGAAGTCTACCTCAGTTGACTGGCACCTAACTAAAAGTGAACTTATGTTACAAATATGTCTCCAAATAGACATCCACCTTTAGAGGAGATCTGAGATCCACAAATCGTGCGAGTCAATTAGACATCCTAGATTAGTGGGATCTGACATGCATGATCTGTGGAGATCTGGAGTCAACTTGGAAAGGGGGCATCAAGTTGACTTTAGTTGTATTTATTGCTACTTTGGAGGGTAGGACGTCCTTCTTGAGGTGTTTGACACCTCATCACCATTGGCAACGGTGCTTTTGTCCATTCGTTGACTTCTTCATACGGAGATCATTTACGTGTCTGGCGATCGTCAGCTTATCACTTGTCAGCAACTTGATGTATGCATCTCCTTTATTCTACTTCCCTTAGGAGGGTTACTCCTTTTCTTTTTGTCTGTGTTTCCACTTTGACGTAGAAGGTAGTGTAGTATTAACCGATGGCGGCTTTGTGTTGGGAATGACTACCTTCCACGTTCTTTTGCAGCTTTGACGTTTTCCTTGATCTTTCTCAATGGAAGAATGTCGTATGATGAAACCGCGAAGCTTGATGATGAAATTGCGAAGTTTGACCACGATCATTCCAACCCTGAGAAATGCACATAAACTTGTTGCATGTGTAAAATTCCAACGGTTACAATCCTCTAAACTGGCCTTGGAAGGCAATCAGATATACGAGGTGAAACCATTATGGAACCTATGGACTTGTTTCTATGCTTGTCAATCTTGCTAGATTGACCTCTGGGTGTGCCCGACGCAGATCAATGCCAGTCGTTTTCAGAAAATCATGGAGTAAGACCATTTTGGTCTTGTATTCATCTTGGGAGAACTGCGTCTGAAAACCTTGAAGATTGACTGTGCACACGATGCTGCTCAGACAACTTTTTCTGGAACTACTAAAAATAGCCTTGCCGGGGTAATTTTTACGAATAAATCTAAGACATGGGTTTTGTTGAGAATAATTCTCTAAACAAACCCAGATTGTCAGAAATTTGGAAAAATGAGTTTTTCTATGACATGCAAGAGCCCTTCGGTGGCAAAGGCAGCGAGGCACCAAAAAGTGATTTTTCTCGGAAAAATCCAACACATGGGTTTTGTTCATGCTTCAGAGCTGAACAAACCCAGTTTGTTTGATTTTCAAAATTATGAATTTTTCCGAAAACCCTAAAAAATAGGGGGTAGCAGGGCTACTTTTTCTGGAAAAATCCAACATGTGGGTTTTGTTGAAAAAGCTGTGCTGATCATACCCAGTTGGCCAGATCTGTGATTATCTATCGTTTCCTATGACATGCAAAGAAATATAGACAGAAATAGAGGAAGTAGACAGAAGGTGGATTGGAAGTTATCGGCTGCCAATCTGAAAGAATTATGCCTTTAAATGCAAACTTTGATAAATAGTCCCTCTATGCAACAGATCTTCAAAAATATGAAGAACGGTGTAAACCCCTCTGTCAGATCTTCGAAAATGTTGGAGAAGAAAAATATTTGTTCTTGAGCTCCTCAACCTGCAAAGAAATAATGAATAATGGATGCCTAGATGCTTTGATATGTCAATTTGGAGTTGCAAGCATCAATTGGGCATCCAACTCATGATTGAGCCTGATTTGGAGTTCAAAAAGGTGATTTCCACTGATTGTGGAGTGTTTGCCCTCTTTTTGCCTCCAAAATTTGTTAACTTAAGTCAACATTTGCTTTTGACTTTCTTAGGCTTCCTTTTTGGATTTTTGATCATTTTTGCAAGCTGAAGTGCCTCTGTTTGATCTTTGATCCTGGCTACTCAGTTGATCTTCAGCAGTTGCTGACGGATTCGTTGTCGAGATGGGATCAGGTTGACGAGATATGCCTGGGAGAGATTAACTCAGAAAACTGAGTTTGAGCCTCGAGAATGAAGGGCGGCTTTCTTCAAGAGGGGCGCTTTTGGCTGTGCCTTAGTCAATTTTCATTGACTGTTCTTCGTTTTGGCCTTTTCAGACCCTCCATGCTTTGATCTGATGTACCCGTTTATGGATGAGTTAGATGACTCTACTTGACGATGCATCGGGTAGCTAGCTTGGTCTTTCTCAGGATGACTGACTTCTCAGTTGAAGCTGGCAGGTTTAGGTCCTTCAAACTAAAGGGCGCCCCTGGCCAGCAGGGGCGCTTTTAGCTTTTGATTGAATTTCTTCATGCTGTGAACCGCCTGACTTTGACCTCCTTCATCAGATGTTTGATTTGTCAAAAGTTATTGTTGATAGTCTCACTGACGAGACATGTCATAGCTGAGGAGGTCATCCTGGGAGGCAGTGAAGATTCTGACTGAATCTGGATGCCCTCAAGAAAGGGCGCCTTTCCTCAAGAGGGGCGCTTTTAGCCATGCCTTAGCCATTTTCTAGCTTATCTTTCCAGTTCTTCAGTTTTGGCTTTTTCTGCTTGATCTCAACTCGTGATCGTTTGGTGTGTCTCATGGACCTACTGTTAGATTGATCACGTAGCTGGGAGGAAGTTGGAAAGATATCATGTATAGGGCTGCTGCTTATGGATTCATCTGGTGCCTGCAACTGAGGGGCGCCCCTGCTGAAGCTCTTTGATTTGGCATCTTTGTCGTTGATGGATCCTCCATACTTTGCTGACGGTTGGTCAATGATACCTGAATCAGATGATTTTGCTGATTGTTTCATTGTTGAGCCAGCATGAGAGTGAAGAGGATGACTGGGTTGAAGATGCCAAATGATTTTATTTGCCCTCTGAGATCCAAGGGCGCCTTTCTTCAAGAGGGGCGCCTTTTCACCTTGTAGACTGTGTTTTGCCTTGGTAGACAAAACGTGCACCTTCCAGACAGCCAAATTTTGGCCTTTTCCATTTTGAGAATCTCCTTCGTTGAAACGGCATCTTTTCATCCTTTTTCGCCATAACTTCTTGGTTGAAGCTTTTGAGGTTTAGCTTTCAACACCTGGTACTAGCCAATCTACCATTAATGGCTACGGAGCTCCTAACTTTGTTCCTAAAAAATAGAAATTGACCCACCAGAGTAAAACATGTATTTTGATAATTCTGACTTGATCAGTGTGATCATGAAGGCAATTAACCCTATCAAAATTATTTTCAATCATTTCCGAGAAGGTCCTATTTTTAAGGGTTTCCTTAAAAATAGGGGCGTAAAACCCTAATTTTCATTTTTTCAGAATTTTAACCATAGGTTCCTTGACAGAAACCCACAAAGACTTCATGTTTGTTTTGACCTAAAACATACTTTCGATGGCATTTTTACATTGTTTAGCTCAATTTAAGCAGAATGCCAAAAATTTCATTTTGGGTATAACAGATTCTAATTCTAAAAATTCAGATCAGCAAGCAGCTCCAAAGGAGGATGAGGTCGGAAAAGCCTCTACAGAGTTTGGACCTGATGCAAATTTGTCTCCCTTGGCCCTATTTGCTAATATACAGGAAGGGACTTCATTCAGAAGCAGGGGAACGGTTAATGGACAGCGTTGCATTGCTATGTTTGATACTGGGGCAACGCATAATTTTATCGATGAGGGGTTTGTGGCCAGCTGTAGACTCCAAGCAGAGGACTTCGTTGGGTTCAGAGTTCGAGTTGCAGATGGATATACCCTCACGTGCACCAGGCAGATATGTAACCTCACCTTGTTGTTGAATGACTATGAGTTACAGGCTGACTTCTATGTGGTCAACATGGGTGAGATGAATATAGTGTTGGGTATGAAATGGCTCCAATAAATTGGAGAATTTACCCTCAACGTACCAAAGATGGAAATGAAATTTGACTTGCATAACAGGAGATATGTGCTGAGATGGTTTATGATAATCCACTTTTCGAGCTGGATGTTGATCTTCCTCCAGGTACCAATACAGAGTTGGTCGTTAATTGCAGTGTTTGGGACCCTCCTAGTGCATCAAGATACCAGGCATAGCTCACTAAGGAGTTTTATAGTGTGTACATGGTGAGGAGTGCCTACAGTTTTTCTTTTGATTCACCTATACACGATTTGTTTCAGATGCATAGTTCAAATGCACATGGGGTGGATAGTTTGTATGATATCTTACCTTGCATAGTTATGGGAAGCAAACTTTGTCAGCATTCTAAGTCGCTTCTCCTTGAGATTCATGCTCCTGAGACATCTGATAGTGAGGTAGACGTGGTTCACAGTAATCTATCAGTTGTTCTGATGCGGGTGGTGCAGGAGATGGTTGGTGATATCAGGGACATTTCACAGTTCTTCCCTTGGGACCCAGGTAGACTGATCTTCAGAGAATTCTTCTTTTGGCAGTTGAGATTGCTTGAGGACAAGCAATTTCAGGGAGGGCGGACTGTAATGTCCCTTTTTTAGCTCGTCCTAGTTTCTTGATGGTTTAGCCTATTAGCTAACCCTCGTAGGCTAATGCAGATGGGTAGAGGGTCCTGTTGGGCAGATATCAAAGTGTTCTCTTCTCCAAAGCTTTGGGTGGTTCAGGTTTGGCCTTCATTTAATGTTTTAGGGCTCATTTGTGCACACTTACTATTTATAGTAAGTCATCAAGTCATGAGAGTCCAATGTTTCCATTTATAGTAAGGCACCTGGACGTGTTGTGAAAGCAGTGTTGATCCCAGTTTTCAATTGGCCTGGTGAAATAAGGATTAATGTGCAAGTTATATCATTTAATTATTATTAAAGGTGACTTTAATAATAATTAATCATTAAAAGCATATTATAAAGTTATATTACAACTTTATGTCTAAAGAGGGCCATTTAATGACTTAAAGCACATTAAATGATTAATTAAAAGGGGCGCCCACTTTGAGGAATTATTTTATTAAGTTATAAGTGCACATTTAATATTATTTAAAATGATTGAAAAGAAGCTTCTAGAGGGTCAACTTCTTCTTCTTGAGAGATTATAAAAGGGATCAATGGGGGCTATTGTGAATCGTGATTCATCCAGGATTTTGATATTTGGCTTTCAATGTGTTTCTGTGGAGAAGAAGAAACCTAGGGTTTCTACAATTTCTACAATTCTTCATCATTGAGAACAAAACCTCTCATTGATTGTGCATACTAAGGGTTGTGAAAGATCTTCCAAAGGATTTTCCTGTGAGTTTGGCTTCATCCAAAAGTCAACACTGAGCTTCATTGGTGAAAGTTACAGAAGTTTGTGAAGGGTTTAAATAAAATCTTTGTAGCTATTTGTGCCTACTCTCTATGGCACGTGGGAGTCATATTGTGCATATATGTGGTGATTTATCTCAATGGTTATTAAGGGTTTGATGAGAATATCAATGAAAATGTGAAGACACCATTTATTCTTGCAATTATTGGAGTTTGCAAGCTGCTGTGAGGCCGTATAGTCTTGATAGAGAGACATCTTGATCCCAGGCTGAAGCGCCTTCCTTATTAGCAAATAATCTCTTCCTTTGGGGGAGGCCAAGTCATAGAAATCAACTGCAGCAATCTTTGGCGTGGCAAATTGATTATCCTATGCTGGACGTGGATTATATTGGAGCATCAGGTAGCGGGTAGACATTCCAGAACTGCAAATAAAGAACTTCAGACTTGCTTGCAATGTTTGTTGTGTAGAGGTATGATTGTGCTTTTGACATTTAGGTTAGGATTGCATTGATAGGAGGTCTGATCGCTGTCCTTGACAGCCACATTGATGTTATTGAATATCAATATTTGTAATCAATCAATATACTCAATAAAGGAGGAATAAGGTTGCATGGTAATTGTTTGTCAAATTGTCATATGCTGTAGATGGAGATTTCGGTCAATAATATGCATGCCAAATGTTTGTAGTAATGTCTCTTTTGCTGTAGGTGCATATTCAATGTCATTACAGTCATACACTTGCATCGAGAAGTCATAAATTAGTAGTTGCATTGCATATTCATTTTTTATATCAGTTTTGCATATCTTAGATCAAGTTTATGAATGCATATGCTCTCTAACAACATCAAGAACACACCAAAAATACAAATATCAGAAAACTATCACCAGAAAGTGCTGAGTTTCAGTTTGAGAACTACGGTTCTTACAAAAGGTTCCAACCATGAAAACTTGATTTTTCCTCTTTCTCAAAGAATAGATAAGCATGAATGAGAATAGCAAGTTTAACTTGGAAAAGGCATCAAGTTAACTGCTGCATTTTGAGTTATATTCTTGGAAAACATCGCTGCCCCAAAAGGTGACTCAATCTTCGCCAAAAAATTGATGTGTTCCTGATTTCAGTTGGAGAATACTATATGTTTAAAAACTTGAACTTTGACTGTGAACACGCCTATGTTCAAAAAAAATTTGCGTAGACTGTTGAAAATAAGTTGTTGATTTTTCTCCAAAAAGCAAAGTCCCGAAAAAAGAGCTAAGGTCTAGGTTTTGTAGACAATCATGTTCTGAAGAGACCCAGTTCGTCAAATTTTGAAAAAGCTAAGGGCTTCCCGAAAAAGCATATTTTCATAAATATAAAATTTCCCAATCTTCAAGAGGAGTAAAAAGCAAGTGGACCCAGACTCGCTGAAAACTAAAAATCCCGACCACCTGTTTCTGAAATGTGATGCCCTAGAAGATTGGACCATGAAAAAGTGTGCCTTTGTGCTTCCCAATCCCGAATCTACGAAGAACACTGAAAAAGAACTCCGTTTGAGCCTCCAAATCTTGATGAAAAGAAAAAGTTACTTTTCTTCTTTTGGATACCAACCTGCAAAATATGAAGAATAAATGCCAAAATCCTTCTTAAATGGAGTTTGAAGACGAAAAAGCACTTTATTCTCCAAGCTTTAAAACTTCGAAGTCAATCCGGAATCTAAAACGTTGAATGTAGACACCTTTCGAATGATGAATGACAGAAACTGAAAAATGGCTAAGGCATGAACACTTGGGAGTGCTAACTGGACAAGGGCGCCTAGGCTGCTTAGTGTTAGAAAATTTTCAAGATTTTCAACTTTTCCTTGATAAAATGCCTCTGTTTGATCTTCAATTTCGGACGTCTGATGAATCTTGTGAACTGATTGATGGACTCATCTTGAAGCTTGATCAAATCTGGAAAGAATGTTTTGGAGGCTGCAACTTTTAAAAACCATTTTTAGGCTCTCAAAATCTTGGGCACCCCTGGGTAGCTAGGGCGCACAACTCCTCCAGAGTTAGTCATTTTTTTGTGATTTTCATCCTTTTTTTGATCTTTTTCATTTTACACATATTTTTGCACATGGGCTCATCGTGAAGCTTGATCGAATCTGGAAAGGATGTTCTGGAGGCTGCAACTTTTAAAAACCATTTCTAGGCTCTCAAAATCTTGGGTGCCCCTGGCTAGCTAGGGCGCCCAACTGCTCCAAAGTTAGTCATTTTTTTGTGTTTTTCATCCTTTCTTTTCATCTTTTTCATTTTACACATATTTCTACCTCCGTTCAATCTGTAATATCTGGCGTTTGACAAATCTTCTGAGCTCACTGATGAATCCGTTGAAGAGCCTGTTCAAATCTGAAAGAAATTTCTTGGAGGTACAAACCATAAATGCAGCTTTTAAGTGCTCAAAACCTTGGGTGCCCTTAGCTAGCTAGGGCGCCCATCCTTGCCAGACTTAACCATTTTCAGATTGTTGGCATAACAATTAGCACCTCTGGGGTGCGAGTTGGTACGGACAGCTATGCACAGTGCGTAATGAGTACTCTTCAAATTAGGAGGGGAAGCTCCCTCTTTTGTTGATATGCATGAAAAAGTAAAGTATTTTAAATCCTATCTTTTTGACTCAGCTGGAAGAGGCACAAGGTTAAGGAAACCAAGAACGTTGCAGCTAAGGATTTTCTCTGGTTTTGCAGATCTTAACTACAACTAAAAACTAAAATGCTTCTAATCTATCCTATTCCCTCAAGAGAAACAAAGCATGAGGAATTAGGAGCAGGAATGTGTTTATACGATAAACTCTACAATAGGATTTCCAAGGAGGAGGAACCCCTTTCCGAGGTGTAGGCTGCTATGAAGTTTATTAGGCACGACATCAAACGATAAGCTTAATCACTAAATTTCCAAGGAGGAGGAACCCCTTTCCAAGGCGTAGATATGCAGCCAGCTTATTGATAACGACACATAGACGATAATTCTTCTCACTAAATTTCCAAGGAGGGACCCCTTTCCAAGGCGTAGATCGAAAGAACAATTATTAACACAACACAAGGTAAGTAAACTAGGACAACAAATCACATTGGCGAGACACGCATACAATAAACGATCAAACTAGCAACCCCATCTAACTAAGATGAACAAACACCATAATAATAACATTCAAGCAACGTGGCTCAGCTATTTACTATAACAGTAAAAGCTCGTGAACAAATATAAGAACAACAATATTTCAGGCAAGGTGGGCTCAGCATATATTACTATCACGTGCAAAAGTTATTTACAAATGAGTTGAAAACTCTTATTTATAGACATCAAAGGTGTAGGGAACCCTAAAATCACCTAGAGTCAACTACAGTCTCGCAAGCATGCAAGATTTTATTCTCTAAGTCTAAATAAATGAAACTATACAGTTAATTGGAAAGCTACCATCAGTTAACCGATACAAACAAGACTAAATGGACATGTGCAACATGCATGTCCTTATTGAAAAGAGAGTTAACTGATAACTACCATCAGTCAACTGATTTTAACTAAAAGTCCATCCTCCTACAAAGATATCTCCAAGAATGAGATAGGCATCCATGAGATCAACAATAAGAACTTAAGAAATGACATTGAGTTAATTGCCACTTTTGACTCATCCTCGTAAATAACTGCAGGTCCTAACTGGCTGTCTTCTACAAGCCTTCTATGTTTATCACCTCATCCAGGAAATTGTTGATCATATCATCCTCTGGCACTTTGACGCTATCCACAACGATGAACTACCTGTCCACCTCTTTTCCTCCATCACTGATCGCCCTTTGACTGTCTCTGATTTCTGAAGTCGCCTTGTTGAAACTGGTAGTCATCACTAAGAATTCATCCAATTTGGACACCTTTGGCTCTCCTCCTAGGTTATCACGAACCAGTTTCTCGAACTCAGCCTGAACTACCTCTAACTCAGCATATGTACCCTCCTCACGCCGATAATGGCATGGGATTTGAGTGATGAACTCGCTGATAAGTTTGAGAGTTGTAACAACCTTCTCCTAAAGCACGACCATCTTTGCAGAGATCCTATCATATGTTTGCACTTTGAATAGATGTTGTTCTCTCCAAGCGAAAACCTTCTTTTGATCTTCCTCTGTTTCCATGGCATCATGAGCAACTGCTAGCTGAGATATGAGAATCAATTCTTTCAGCTTGTGTTCGGCTATGAACATCTCGAGCTACTAAATCTTCTGACAAAGTTCATGTGCATCGAACCTCAACTGATATATCTCTGTGAAGAGGTGTCGACCTGCAATAATGAAGTCTTCAATCCAATTATCCAGAAGCTTCCCATGATTGACCAAATGACCAAGTCTCTGCTGATTTGTGGCTGCCTGTGGAAGCTGTGGGAGTAAAGGTACCTGTCATGCATTTCCATGAAGTAGATCAGAGATATACTATCGGAGTTGCCTGTTCTTAGCCTTGAGGGTTGCCTTATCTTCTCCGTCCTTCATGACACACTCCTCCAAATTGCTCGCGATGACCTTGAAAAGGATCACGTCCACATGCCAAGTACTCCTACCTAGATTTGCCTTGACGAAGGTGAAATCACCAACTTCAATCTCATCCAGGTTCTTGCCTTCTGGAGGTGTAGCAACTTCAATGATTATCTTCGCTCCAGGAGTCTTCTCAATGTTCACCTGCTTCTTGACTCTCTTGCTCAACCTATCCTGATAAGGATTGCCTAACTCAGAAAAGTCAAGTTGATATGAAGGCCTACGCCTTTCTCTTCCCAACGACCTCTCAAGCCAAGACGAATGATCAATGCTATTCTCTCGAGGAGAAGTTTCTCCTGATGTGTCAACCATCGGCGGATCAATTGGCATGAAAGTCTCATGAACTAGAGACTCAGGTTCTGAATCAGTGTCAATAGGAGACGATCATGGAGAAAACAGTGGACCTGGAGATGAGTTGGCCTCAGCCTGTACCACTGGTTCCACTGGGGCTTCAATCGTTTTCTCAACCTACTTCCGCTTTGTGATGCTTTTCCCCTTCGAGTTTCCACTAACTTTGACTCCTTCAGGCGGCTTCAAGATAGTTTTAACTCAAGGCCTCGACCTAGAAGTAGAAGGTAATGAAGAAAACCCTACTGGAGGCTCTGTAACTAGAACTGCCCTTCGCTTTCGCTTGCTTTCCAAGAAATACATGCTTGTCTTAATAATTGATTTTGACAAGTCCTTGATTGAAGTATTCTCCTTGACATACCAATCAGGTTGACAAAGTGGCTGGTGAGTGACTTGGTCTTTAATGAATGAATTGAGAAGCACCTCTTCGTCATCATCGAACAAACCCTCCACATCTTCTGACAGGAAATCAGCAATCTGTGGGAGAGTAAGCCTGTAGTAATGATGTCGACGCACCTCAAACTCATCCTCGCAGTTGACCCAGAAGTCCTCAAATGCTACCCTATGTGAATTGCTTCGCTCTAACCGTGCTGAATAATGACCCAAGATCATAAGTACGCCTCTGAGGAAAATATTTGAGATGAAGTTTCTCAAGCTCATTCGTCATTAACTTGCAATCTGCAGTAGCCTTACACTTGTAAATACCCAATCCGAACAAAAAGGTGAATGTCGGCTTATGTCAATTGCGAAGAAAAGAGTGAACCTCTTGTGCTTGTCTCATGAACTCCATGAAAAGGACTCTGTCTGACAGGTACCTCGATAGCATAAGAGGCTCTCCAGTGTAACCATACACTCAGATATATGTGAAAGTAGGGAATTGTATAAACCAATCCACCCAACTTTCCATCGCTGATTTCGCCTCTGGAGAAATTCTGATATGCATCTCGTTATCAAGATCCCTAACTGTCTTCATAAGGAAGTAGTCATTCACTGCCTTAAAGTCCTGTTCAGCCTTCGAAAACTCCAACTGTGAGTAGTATTCATGAACGCGCTAAACGCCAAGAGCTCCATTGGTCTTCAAAAGTTTAAAGTTGCCTTGGAATTCAACCAAGTAAACCAGAAAAGTCACCATATGAAATTTGTGAATCTTGAAGAACTCTGTAATTTGTTGGTGAAGACACTCACTGATAAACATTGCCCAGTCAAAGTTTTCCTTCTTGTCGATAACCCGAGAGATGATATAGAACATCCACGGTCAGAAAATGTTTGCTTCTTCCTGACCTGATACCCGGTTGAGCAAAGTTATTAAGATGGAAATCTTATCCTTGAACTCACCATGCCCAACTTTCTTCGACATGTTGGTCTTCTGAATTTTCAACCATCGTTGAGCAACTTTCTTCTATGATCTGTCTCTGCCCTCTTCCCATATCTTCTAGCAATCCGGAATGGATACAGCAAAATTATCTGAGTGAGGAGGAATAGAAAAACATTTCTCCGCATCCCTCGGCTTGAGGCTACAAACGACCCTCCCATCGACTGACCTGATTTGTCTAGTAGACGAGTCATAATGCTTAATGCAAGTGATTACAAACTCGAGGTCGAAGATCGTGATGGGAATGCATGTCGCTGCCAGCAACCCGGAACGCTCAAGATTTCTGATGATGGTGCTACTAGTACCCTCCAATGTGTTCAGATTGACGAGAGGAAAAACATGACCCAAGTCTGTATCGGTAGTTTTCAGAAAATCATGCACAAAGACCGTTTTGGTCTTGTAATCTATGGGGTTGAATTGCATTCTGAAAAACTAGATTATTGACTGTAAAGTTGGGTATGTTTGGACAACTTTCAGAAAAAGGTTGAAAAAGCTCTAGGATAGGCTAAAAATAGCTCGTTGAGGTGAATTTTTTCGGAAAAACTCTAAGATATGGGTTTTGTGTAGAATTGAATTCTGAGACAACCTGCACCGACAAAACCTTGAAAAAGTGAGTTTTAGGCCTACATGCAAAAGTTTTTCAGCTGAGATCTACAAGGGCTGTAGGGCACTAGGGGCACTAGGGGCAATTTTTTCCAAGAAAATCTGGAACATGGGTTTTGTGCAGAAGTGATTCCTAAGACAACCAAGATCGATAGATTTTGGAAAAAATATGTTTTAGGCCCACATGCAAAGAGATTTTCGGAAAAAAGCACAGTGCTCTAGAATAGAGGCAGAGGGGCAATTTTCACGAAAAATTCTAAGACATGGGTATTGTTGTTGATGCTGAAATAGATGAACCCAGATGATCCGTTTCTGAAAAATTCACCGTTTTCTTTGACATGCAAAGAATACCTAAGACGAGAATAGATGAAATTAAGATAGAAGATAGAAGTTTTTGTTTGTTTTTTTGCTTCTATAGAAATCGCCTATGCTTGAATTAGATTCGATGTAACTTGCATGCAAACGGAAAATGAAGTCTGTAATATCCTCCCTCTGAACATTCTGGATCTGATGCTACGAAGAACACTGAATTATGACAATTGTAGCACCTTCAGATCATTATTTGCTCAAGAAAGGCATGTTTTATCTCTCACAATGAAGAATAATGGACGCCATAGCCTTAATAAATAAGAAATTATCATTAAAGGCGTCATAAATGCATGCAAAGTCTTGGAAATGGCACTTGTCCTCTGATTGGACCTTCAAAACACACGCCTAGCTTGTAATTGGTCTTCAAAACAGTTAACTGAATGAAAAATATGCCCTAATTAGGGCACCACCTCAAATACTTCAGTTAACAGGCACATGCAAAAAGAACTCGCCTAGTTAGAAGCTTAAAATATGCCAAGAAGAAGTCGACTTGAAAAGAGTTGAACTGAAGATCTATTTCAGTTAACTGTCTCTACCTTTAAAGGGCGCCACTTCTCTTGAGTTCAAAATTCAACCTTTGACTTTTGGTGCCTCTTTCCAGATAGCCATTTACTCGAAAATCTAGATTTGAAAACATCACCGGAGCTCACATTAGCTCGCTGATTCTAATTGACTGACATGTCGGATTAACTGGTTGACAATTTCATTAAAGAGCAAGATCAAATTTGACAAAAATCTCCTGGAGGCTGCAAACCCTAATTCATCCATCTGAGGCTTCAAAATGCAAGGTGCACCTAGCCTTCAAGGGCACTTTTGACCTCAGACTAAGAAAAAATTTCAATGCATTTTCATCATTTTCAAGGTGATTCTGACCTAACTTCACTTCACGTTTCCCGGTGTACGGAAAAACTTCAAAACTAGCTAACAAGCACACTCAAGAGCTGGCTAGATTCTGAACAAGAGCTCCAAGAGAGCACTTCTCATAAAAACATCATCTGACAACTTAAAAACATGGGCGCCCCTGATTTCTTCCCAGACTTTAAGACATTTTTCAAACTAGCTAAAAATCACTTAAACTCCCGCTACAGGCTACTGACAAGTCTTCTGACCCAACTGAGGTGTGCAATGGAAAGCTAGAACCAACACAGACAGGATGAGTATCTAAGTAGATCAAAAAGACTGACTTTGAGGCTCAAAAACCTTGGGCGCCCCTGGCCTCTAGGGGCACTTTTGCCAGATCTGTACATTTCTAAACATGACTAAAACCTTAAGTTTGACTCCTGATACCGACAACTCAACAACTTTGATTTACCCGCTGACGGATGCATTGCGAACCCAAATCAAGTCTGAGACAAACATCCTAGGTGTTATTTGATCAGAAAACTTCATCTAGTACTTCAAAAAGATGGGCACCCCTGGCTAAGAGGCGTGCTTTTCACTCCAATGTTAGTCATTTTTTCATCTCCCTCGTTTTGCATTCAATCTCCAGTTTCAGGTGCTAGACATATTTGTTGGACTGGTTGGATGGCTCATCACGAAACTAATAGGATTCTGGAGTTCTCTTGGAAGTAACAAGTCTCAAAAATTTGATCCAAGCCTCCAAAATCAAGGGCGCCCCTGGCTCACAAGTGCACTTTTGCTCCGAAGTTAGAAAAAATTTCAACATTTACACCTCGACAAAAATCCCCTCCAAGACGAAGCATCAATTTAGACATATCTCGCCATAGAATCTTCAACGAAGCGTTTCAAGCTTAGATTTTGACACCTAGCACCTGGCCATCTACCATTGTTGACCTCGGAGATCCTAACTTTTCACTTGAAAAAATGAAAACTATCCACCAGGCTTAAACTGAGTTTTAACTGAATTTGATTCACCATTGTGATCGTGAAGCAAAATAAGCCAATCAAAACAATTTTCAGTCAATTCTGACAAGTTTCAATTTTTAGGGTTTTTTGACCTAAAAACAGGAGTCCATAAACCCTAATTTCCATTTTTTTCAATTTTTGCCAATATCTTCCTGACATCACACTGACTCAAAGTCCATACTTTATTTTCCCAAAAACTATGCTTTGACATCATTTTAAAAAGGTTTAGACCATTTTAAGCAAAATGCCTTAATGAAGCAAAAAATTTGGTTTGGGTACAACACAGATGTTTTTTCAATTTATCAAATTTGTCTCCCATGCTTTGTCCTCCATTTGATCTGAAATATCTGGTGACTAATGAATTTGATGATTTGGCTGAGACATCCAATGGAAAGCTTGAAGAATTCTGAAAAAGATGAGCATCTTGGCAAACCCTCGAAGCTGATTTTGACCTCCCAAAACCATAAGGCAAAGATAGCTAGGCGCCTTGACTGGACAAGGGCGCCTAGCATCTCCAATGTTAGACAAATTTTCATCATTTTCAAGATTTTTAGATTCCCCTCCCTCTTTCTTCTTTTCTCGAGCATCTTTCGCCCTTTCTTGATCTGTGCAACGTTTGAGACCTTGAATCTAACACCTTGCAGTTGAGCATCCTCCATTGAAGACCTTGGAGCTCCTATTTTGCTTTTGAAAAAGAAGAATAGACCCACCAGAGAAAAGTTGACCTTTTGACGATTTTAACTGGACCAGTCGGATCAGGAAGTATTTTAAACCAATCAAAATCAATTTGAATTTTGGAAGCAGAAATTCTATTTTTAGAAAATTTCGCCAGTATCCATTTGAGAAGAAACCCAAAAAAAGTCTATTTTTACAAACTTTTTATTTTTAGAAAATCTCCTAAAAAGTAGGGCCGAAAAACTGAGATCTGGATATTGTAAATAAGGTCGTTCTAAAGAGACCCAGATCGTCAGATTTTGAAAATTATGAGTTTTTGACCAACATGCGTGATATGCAAATTTTCATTTTTGACCTTTTTTCGACAATTTTTACTACTCTTTACAAAATGTGCCTTAATGAAGCAAAAAATTTAATTTGGGGTACAACATACCTCACAGTCAGATGCATAGTAGAGAGCATATGTAGAGTTCGATAGTAATGTCCCCATTTTTATGCCATGTTGTTCTGTGAGTTTTGGTTAGTTTTCGGGGTTTCTTTGTAAGCTCAAGGTGAGTTGGGGGAACTACAAAGTTCTTGGAGGATGCAGTTTCGGTGATACATGGTTTCTAAGTATGGCAATGAGCTCAGTGGGTTGTACTGGCCCGAATGACACTCTTTGAAGTGTTTTTAGACTTTTGGGTGTTCTCCAAACTTCTTGGAGAGCACGTCTATTTATAGTAAGTCACTAAACTAACTTCTATCATTCACCTAATGCCTCAACATCATATTGGCGCAGTCAAAATTGAATTCCAATGTGCGTAGTACTTTATGCAACATTTGGGGTGAAATATTTTAATTATTCACTTAAGTTATAGTGTTTTATTATTATTTTTCATAACTTAAGTGTAATATCTTTTTGGAAAGGTATTTTAATTCAAATGGATTCCTAGGATAAATAAGGGGGTCTCGCACATGAAAAAGGTTTTATTTTATTTCAAAAGGGAATTTGATGGAAAAGGTGATTAAACGTTTCCATATAATGAATTATTTAAAGAAAAAGTGTTTTTTCGGAAAAAGCAATGAAAAAGCAAATACCTTTTTTTGAAAAAGCAAAAATCGTTTTTTTCAAAAAAAGTAGTGAAAAAACAAAATGTTATTTTTCGAAAAAAACAACGAAAAAACTATTAAAAGAGGTGTTGGGGGCTCATTGTTATTATGTTGAAGAATGATATTATTATGTTGCTGGATTGGCTCTGGATTCTCCAAGTCTTTAAGGACGGAAACCCTCATGGATTTTTTAGTTTGGAATTGAAAGAAATTCCCTAGCTAGATTAGTCTGGTTCCATACAAGGGTCACCATTGGTGCTGATTGCAACTTTCAGTTTTGGCTTTATCATTTGAAGTGCTTTGATGGTGTTTTGGTTTGCATTTTGAGTAGATTGATTGCAGTTTGGAGGAGTTGTTTCAGGTTTCTTATGTGGGGCGATTGGACAAACTTAAGGCTGGTTGTACATATTTTTCCTGTAGGCCGTACCATTCCTTGGTAATGCTGGTCGAGTGATTTTCTGAGTTTGTGACAGACCTGTAGCTGCTGTTCAAACATTATCGATCCATCATAATCCATTACGGGGAAGTGATAAGTTGATTACAGTGAGCTGGAAACATTGTTGTATGTTTACATTGGTCATTGGGTGCATTTGGGGGTGAATCATTGAAGATTTCTGAGTCTTCATCTCATTGTCCAACCTACTGCAGTGAAGTTTCAGACCTGTTCTAGTCACTTATTTGCCATTTAATTGAGGTATACTTGCTATTTCAATGATGGGTGGTTACTTTCTTGAGTGGTGATACTTTGGGGGTGTTCTAGTTAGTTTCATTCCATAGCATTGTCTTGTATTTGAATGATTTCAAAGAGCTGATATTGTAACATTGAGTGATAGTACCACTAGTGATCTGTTCATTTTATTTTGTGATACTCACCCCACTGAACAAGTGGATTTGGCACTCACTCACCACTGCAAATTGGAAGAGTTGTTTTTATTTTTGGTACTCATTCACCACTGAAAAAAGGAAGAGTTGTTCATTTCTTGAACTTACTCACCACTGAAAAGTGGAAGAGATAGCTTTCATTTCCTTTATTGTATAAGAAGTGGAAGTACCGAGCTAACCCCATTGAACGAGTGGATCAACTTCAGCTGCTTTAATTGCAAAGTATTATTGTAATCCTTACACCGTATGCTCTCACCTCGCCCATACCAGGAACTTGGTGATCAGAAAGTGGAAAGGAAAGTTGACTAGCAATTTCTATTATTGAGCTAACAAGAATTTTCGAAAAATTAAGGGTGGTTATTACATCGATTGTATTTATCTCCTCCATCGAGAAAAGAATTGATTTGCATGGAAAACTATTGTGTCTTCTTAGGCCGCTATCACTATTTCCAATGACAATCTTCCTCTCCTTCTCAATTTGATAGGAATAGGTGGGTTACTTGTCTAAGAGGAGTTGAGTTTTGACTCTTCGTGCTTGAATTCCAAGTATACCCTATTCTTCCTTCAATTCCCTAGAAAAAAAAAGCTCATTTGTAAGTATGAAGCATGGCTAATAGTCGAGGAAATGCCTATTATAGAAACCAACATTGCAAAAATAGCTTCATCAAAGGCTTCCTAAAGCCATTACGTATTAGAAATTATAAATAATATATAGATTAATTTAATTTTCTATAGATACATATTATTTATAAAATTATAAATTATTTATTTATTGTAATTCATTTTATATTTATATTTTAATTTTTTTGTTAATATGTTAAATAATTTATGTTTTTATTTTTATTCTGATTGTTTTTATATTCTTGTTCAAGGGGTTCCTAGCATTAAACATAGCTCAATCTGAGATCTTTGATTGTTTGGTGCCTTCAATTCTTAAGTGTCTTGAAAATCAATTTTGATGGGACTTCCTAAGGGATCCTAGTAGATCAAGGGCAAGATGTATGGTGAGCGATCACAAGGGAAATTTCATCATATTTGCATCAAAAAAACTATAGGAAGGCACAAACAATGAGGTTGAGGCCAAAGCAGCTATCCTCACCATTCAAATAACCACACTCAATTTAGCCTCCATAATTTGTCTAGAGGGCAACTCTCAGATATTAGTCAATGCACAAAACAAATATTAAGTCCCAATTGGTAGATAAACAACATCTTTTGTGAATCCTAGAGCATTCTTGATCACTTCAAAAGAAGTATCCATTCAAGATTGCTTTCAAGATATCAACCTCATTGTGAACTATCTAGGAAAAGAGGAGATCAAAAAAACAATTCAATTGATGGAAAGGACTACCTAATGTGTTGTCTCAAGGATGGGGCAATCTCTCCCAACTTGGCAAGGATCCTCATGTACCAACAAGTGTGTGAGTTGACACCCCACAATATATATCAATAGACAACCATCCATTTCCTACTTCGACGAAATAAATGATCTTTGCAAGGCTGTTATGTGGAATGGGCTCCTCACATGCTTAGTAGGTTTTATATTCCTTCCATTCTAAAGCCCACCAACAACATCTTGCATTTCCATCAAAGTTCTGCAACTATTTCAAGGGAAGTGTATGCAGCTATGGAGCTCTTGTTCTATCTATATGCCCTTCATTAGAACATGGCCTTTAGAGGCCCAATCCACAATAATCACCTTAGTATCATCTTCAGCTTGATGTCAAATTGCATTGTTGGAGCCACCAAAGAAGTCATTGGGATAGATACATGGATTTTGACATGTGGAACGAAGTAAATTTGGAGGTGGCATCCTATTTCCTATCAATTTTCTTGAGATTGACCTACTTGATGGAAGCCATGGTTAGGGTGGAAAAAACTTTAGTTAGGCCCCAATGTAGAATCGGCCTAGATGAGGTGGCAACCATGGATTGGAACTTGCGGCTTGACATTCTTTTTGTAATTGGTGTAAAATTCTAGGGACTTGCCTCTCTAGGAACTCTCCATTAATTGCAATAGCACCTCATGCACTTGGCTGAAAATATTAATGTAATTTGGGAGGTTTCAAAGACTAGTGATGTTGGAAATATTGTCATTGATGTCAAAGGAGAGACGAGAATAATTGCTGCTACAATATTGCTGCTGTCAAAGAAGGAAATCGTATGCCCTAATAAATTGCTTCCTTATGTAGCAATGGGGAATTAAAATTATGAAGGCCAAAGGCCACTAATCGTAGTCAATATATTAATGACTAAAACCTGTTTCAAATACCCAAATCAGTTTCACTTATTCAGGATAGATTACACCATTCCAATAAAAACATGAAGATCATTAAGGCAGAGCTGGAATTAAATTAAAATAAAAAGATGGCCAACCCTCATGTTAATTATAATATTCAAGAGACTTCTCCTTTGAGAAATTGCCTCCCTTGGAGAAGTCGTCCCTCTTCATGAAGAGGCATCAAGGTCAAGGTATAAAAAGAGAATATGAAATGTGGATGGTGAGGCTGTGAGGAATAAAGTTTTATCATCAAAACACAAGCATATTTTTATAGGAGAGCAAAATAAATGTTTAACCATTCAAATGCAAAGAAGATTTTATGAAGGAGATTTAAATAATTGTCTTCCATTGAAGAAGCAATAATCAAGAAGGCGAAAATTTTGTTTATTTGAGGTCGGTGCCTCCTAATAGAAGAGATTGGTGTCTCTTGCTAGATTGGTGCTTAGTAGTGGGGATCGGTGTCTCCAATGGGTTGGTGCCTACAAAATTTTGTAAGAGAATTTATTTTGTGGCTGGATTTGGACTATAGATCCAAGTAGTCTTTCTTTGTGGTTTTCTCCCAAAAGGGCTTCCACGTAAATATTGTGTTCATAATTGTTAGATCTTGCATGATTGCTACTATTGTGCTTGTTAAATTTGAAATAAGAAAAAGATTAGCTTATACCGATTCACCCTCCCTCTTAGTATAAGTGTGTTCTCATCAATTGGTATCAAAGTTGGTTCCTTCATAAACAGTCTAATCACTAGAAGGTAGATCTTGAGAGCATACATGGCTGCTCAAGAAGGTTTCTCCTCAAATAGAGCTTTGTTGTTTGACAGAAAAAACTATGCATTTTGGAGCATAAGGATGCAAACTTATGCAATGGCTCTTGGTTTTGATATTTGGCAATCAGTAGTGAAGGGTTATAAAGCTCTAACATATCCATTGACAGATTAGGCTGAAAAGAAGGATAGTGAAAATAATGCAAAAGCCATGAATGCTATCTTGTATGGTCTATCAAAATTTGAGTTTGTCAAGGTAGTGCATTGTGAATTGGAAAAAGATATTTGGGACAAAATTAAAAACATCTATTAAGGTGATGTCAAATTTAAGAAGGCTAAGCTCCAAACTTGTAGAAGACAATTCGAGAGCTTAAAGGTAAAAGATGAAGAAAATATTGCTGCCTATCTTCTTCATGTGGATGAAACCGTTACCATCAGAGGACTTGGTGAAAAAGTTGAAGAATCAATGATCGTGAAAAAGGTGCTAAAGTCACTCCCCTTAAGATTTGATGCAAAATTTTCCACCATTGAAGAAACTAAGGACCTAGAATTATTAGCAATGGATGAGTTGCATGGGATCCTCACGAAATATGAAATGAGGATTGAAAAGGAGAAGCCATAAAAATGAGAAGAAGCCTTCAAAGCTTCAAAGAAGTTAAAGAATAAAGAGCCTAAATCAAGCTATAGCACTGGTAATGAATCAAATGTAAAGGAAGCTCATTTTGTTAGAAATCTCAAGAAAGGATCTGGCAAATACAAAGGTAAAATAGCTTTCAAATGCTTTAACTATGGAAAAATAGGATATTTTTCTACTAGTGTCCACATGTAGAAAATAGTGATGATGAAGAATATCATAACAAGAAGAAAGGGAGCAGACATCATCAATATAAAAAGAGCTACAAACAAAGTAGATATGAGAAGAAGAAGAACTTCAATAAGCACAAGAAAAGCTTCTAGCTTCTATTCCAAATGGGATAGTAGCTCATCTGAAGAGAGCGATGAAAGTATCTTAGATAGTGATAGAGAAGAAACTCTCTTCATGGCAAATGAAGACAAACTTGTGAGGAAAGAAAAAGAAAAGATAGATTTAGAAGAGGAAGAAAATGTTGAAATTGAAGGAGAAGTGGATCTTGAGGAAGAACTCATTTGTGGCTTAAGCGAGATCAAGATGCTTAAGAAGAAGAATTTGAAACAAAAGTTGCAGCTTCAAAAATATGAAAAAGAAGATTGTAATTCAAAAAAAAAATGTCACAAAATCTTGAACAATCAGAAAAGAGTATCATCAGCCTAAAGATCCAACTAGAAGAGGCAGAAAAGATAGAAGAGGAGGTGAGAACCTAGCTGAAGACAAAGGAAGATAACTGCGAGAAGCTAGAATCTGAAATTGTTTCCTTGAGGAAGGAACTAGACAAAACAGCTACTTAGCTGAACATAAGCTTAAAGTTTGAGAAGAGTACCGGAATTCTTGATGATATTATAAATTTCCAAAGGTCAAAATTCATTAAGACTGATCTTGGCTACAAAGAAAATAAGATAAATACTAAAGAAGATCAGAATCCAAAGACTACAGAACCACCAAATAAGATAAATGCAGAAAAGTCTAGAAGCTATGCAGATGCACTCAAGGGGTCCATCAAAAATGAAAGAAACAAGAAGAAAGAAAATAATATTCCTCAGAAAACTAGGACTCCTCTCAAAGACAAGAAGGATAAAAATATATTTAGAAGGTCATTCCATCCAAAACAGTCTCATATGACCAGGTTCCGAAATTCTTTCTTTGGTTATGGTTTTTTCTATTATCATTTTGGTCATAAACCAACGGAGTGTAGAGCACGTGCAAGAAATAATTATGTATGGGACAAAACAAAATTTGTTATGGGTTCTTAAATAGAAACTACAATTCATTAGCTCCTTTATTAGATTACAATATTATATGTTATAAGTGCAACAACTATAGTCACATAGCATGTTTTTGTAGAAGTGGTTTTGTAGAATCTCCTAGACAAAACAAGAAAGTTGATACCCTTTCTAAACAAAAGAAAGAATCTACAAAAGTTTGGAAAAAGAAGCAAGAGAAAGAAAAATCTATCCTAGTGCAAACTGTTTTTCATGCCCAAAATGAAGGAAGCCAATGGTACATTGACAGTGGATGCTCAAGCCACATGACAGGGGAAAAGAACAAGTTTCTCACTATGGAAGAAGTAAATGGAGGCATTGTAAAATTTGGAGTCAATGGTACAACAAGGATAACTGGAAAAGGTACTCTTAGTCTTGATAATGGAAAGAAAAAAACAAAAAATGTGTTGTATGTTGAAGGTTTGAAGCATAGTCTTCTTAGTGTTAGTCAAATGTGTGATCAAGGACATACCCTCACATTTCATGCTCAAGGTTGTGAGATAAGAAAGGCAAGAATAGGAAAATTAGTTGCAAATGCAAATAGAACAGCAAACAACCTATATATCCTTAGTGAGATCAAGGGAGGAAAATACTATATGGGACAAATAGATGTAAGTTGGTTATGGCATAGAAGAATGGGCCATATGAACTTTGATGATCTAGTGAAAATAAGATCCAAACAAGTTGTAAGAGATATTCCAAAGATTGCTAAACCTTCAAACACTCTTTGCAAGCAATGTCAACATGGGAAAAAAACAAGAGAAAGCTTCAAGTCAAAGGAGTACTCAACAACAAAGCCATTGGAACTTATTCATACAAAATTCTGTGGGCCTACAAGGACACAAATATTGCAAGGTGAAAGCTACTTTATGTTGTTTATTGATGATTATTATAGAATGACATGGGTTACTTTCTTGAGGGAAAAATTTGAGGCATTTGAGAAGTTTAAAGCTTTTAAATGCTTGTTTGAATTTAAACTAGTTTAAAAATCAAGTGTTTGAGATTAGATCAAGGAGTTGAGTTTACCACAAGTGAATTTGAAGATTTTTGTGAGCATCAAGGAATAAAGAGACATTTTTCAACTGCAAGGAATCACAACAAAATGGAATAGTAGAAAGAAAGAATCAGACCATATAGGAAATGGCTAGAACAATGTTGAATGAATCTAAGCTATCATACATGTTTTGGAGAGAAGTAGTTAACATATTAGTCTGTATTTTGAACAAAGGGTGAATCAGAGTAAACAACAACAAAACACCTTATGAATTATGGAAGGGTAGACCAACAACAGTCAAATACTTCAAAGTGTTTGGATGTAAGTGCTACATAAGAAGAGATGATGAGGACTTGGGAAAGTTCAATTCCATATCTGATGAAGGCATCTTCCTTGGTTACTCCTCAAGGAGCAAGATTGATAGATGTTACAATAAAAGATTGGGAAAAATCATAGAGAGTGCCAATGTAAAAGTGGATGAAGCAAGGCATCAAAAATATAAAGCATAAGCAAATAATCACCCAGAGGAGTCAAACTGTTAAGGAAGAAGAACAAGAAGAACAAGAAGAAAAAGCATAAATAGAACAAGAAGATCAAAATGCACCATCTAGATTTGTCTAGAAGGATCATTTAGAAAGTCTAATTCTTGGTGACAAAGATATTGGAATACATACTATAAGAAGATTAGCAAGTATATCTGAACAAGAAAACTTCTCCTTGCTATCTAAAATAGAGCCTAAAGACTTTGTAGAAGCTAGTGAAGACAAGCATTGGATTAATTCTATGGAAGAAGAGTTGATTCAAATTGAAAAAAATGAGACATGGGAACTCGTTCCAAGACCAAAAAACAAGAATGTGATTGGCACCAAGTGGGTTTTCAGGAATTAGATGAATGAATATGGTCAAGTGATAAAAAACAAAGCAAGTTTAGTTTGTAAAGGTTATGCTCAAGTTGAAGGTATTGCCTTTGAAGAAAAAATTTCTCCTATGGCCATTTAAGTACCACCAATAGTGAGCATCCTTCCTACACTTGTCACAGAGAGTAGAAACACTTTGGCCAATGGAGGTTACAAAATCAGCACACTCATAATTGCATCCTCCATATAAAGATCAGGGAAGAATTTAGTAAGTTCCAATACCCATAGCTAGCTTTTGAATCATAGTATAGTGACACATTTTTTGGCATAGCAAGGATCTCTTTGCTATAATAGTTGGTAATCAATGCAAAGGTAAGAAGATGGAATGGGGTGGTCATTTTTTCTACTGCTCAACACAAATTGAGTGCACTTTTTTGAAGAAAGCTTCTCTAGCATTTTGTTCATTTTCATTTATGATAGAATTCATCTTCTCAATCATTGAATTGATGCCATCGTAAACCTCTCCCAAATAGGGCTTATCCATGTTTGTAAAGAAAAATATACTCATGAGGGGTTCGGAAAAACTAAGAAAATATTCCACGTGATCCCACCTAGTGTCATCTAGAATCATTTGCTTTATATTTGTTGCCATATCACTATTGGATTGCCTCCATATGGACCAAGATTGGTTAATGACCATGCTACAAAACACCTCTCACACCTTCTCCAGTTGTCAGTAAGACGCTTGTGTTGGATACAAATCTAATTAAAGCTACCTATTTAAAAAAAAATTAAATACAAAGAAGAATGCATATTTAAATTTGTAAAAATAAATTACTAAAGTGAAACATAAATTTTAAAATTGCATTGTTTCAACCACCTTCAGCAGCTCTAATCACAAGAACAATCGAAAAATGACATGTGAGATTTAGTGGTTTTTGATGAACATTTGGATCTCTTTAGACTTAACATAAAATTGTTTGATCCAATCTATTTTCCTACCCAAATTTTTTGGCATGAGGTTGACTGAGTGGAAAACCTAAGGTGTTTAAAATATATGTGAGAATCATGTCTCAATCAACATGCCAGCCACTTTGTAATCCTTTGTGTTGTTTGTAATGACTTTGACAATATTTTGAGGACTCACTTCCTGAATGCATTGTATAAGAACATGCCCCTCACAATCCATGGATTTCAAAAACATTTCCCTTTTAAGGCACACTACAATCACATTGATTAACGACCTATTTCTTGATCTTTCCATCCATAAAAAACAATGAACACCTCTATTTGTTTCCACGAGGCCCTAGTAGGAGCCAATGGAGTATCTATATTTTTACGTTCTTTGACGATAAGGTGTTGTGCACGTTCTCATAATTCATATCTCGTGATTGAATCATATAGTTGGTCGTCTCTCGTAAGTTTTGTTCTTTCACTCAGCAACACCATTCTGCTGAGGGGTGTATGGAATTGTAATATGATGCTATAGACCATGCTCAGTACAAAAGTTCCTGAAAGCCTGATTGACATACTCCCCCCATTGCCTATGAGTATCCGTTCAATAGAAAGACCACATTGCTTCTCCACGAATGCCTTAAAGATCCTGAAAGAATCAAAAACATCACTCTTGTACTTAAGAAAGTACACCCATATACATCTAGAGAAGTCATTAATAAATGTGAGCACATATTTGGCCCCTAAAAATGAAGAAGTCAAAAATGATATGAGGTCACTATGTACCAACTCTAAGGGTGCCTTAGCATGTGTGGCTCTCCCTTTGGGAAAAGAATCCTGATGATGTTTATCAAGGGCACAAACTCGATAAACACCATGAGTACAAGAAATCTTAGGGAGAGGTAACACCAATGCCTGTGTACTCATTTGTTGGAGATATCTATAATTGACATGACCAAAACGTTCATGCCAAAGCTTATTCACAATGTCTACATGTGCTATGAAAGATGAACCTGAACCAACTAAACTCTCAACACCATCAAATTAGTATAAATGAGAGGAAGAATCAACACTCCCACTAGCCACAATAATATCAGGATTATGAAGGTCACAAATAACTACACCATGTGGGGTAAATTCAATTGTCCTACTAGTGCCAGATTGGAAAATATGATACACTGAAAAAAGGTTGGTGGAGATATCAAAACAACAAGAACATCCTGAAGAAAACCACCCTTAATTGGAACAGAACCTGATCCCAAAAATGAAAATTGTGTAGAATCCCCTATTGCAATCTGTGTAATACTGCAATCTGAAACGGATGAGACAAAATCCTAAGAATGAGTCATGTGATATGTTGCATCGAAATCAAGTATTCATGGAGTTGCAAAAGGTAAGGCCCATGTAGAAAGAGCATGACCTTTACATATATGTGAGGAAGAAGACTTAGGGGCTGATATGTTATGTTGTTGCATGGATTCCTCTAAAGCCTTTAATCTCTTCCAACATATAGTGACTAGATGTCCTTTCCCACAAAACTGCAAGGTTCACCTAATTTCTTCTTCGTCTTGGAGGAAGACTCACCAAACTTAGAAGATTTATCATTTTGAGGAGTGGTTTGAGGTTTATGATCTGAATTCTAAGATGGTTTAGAGGAACGCTCACTACCTAATGAAGTATTTGTCTTGGGCATTTGTTTCTTCTTGTCTTTCCCTTTGGATTTTTGTGCTACTAATGCTTGGGTTTTGGAACTGGAAAGAAAATCAAATTGAGTCAACTTTTCCTATTCACGAGTCAAATGCACACAAAAAACCTCGAAAGATTGCATGGTAAATGCATTACCCAACACATCCATAGTAGAGTAGAAAGCAGAAGAGAAGACCTGAAATGGCCCTTGAAGCTCAGACAGGATCAGGAAAACAGATTCTTTGTAAGATTTATTTGAGTAACTTAAACTTCATCAAGAAGTCCTCAATGGAGGGGAAACGATCATGTACAAGTGAAGTCAATTCTACCTTAATCCGAAGTGCTCGAAACTCATTAATGGTGCCAAAAGGGTTTGAACTTTTCCCACATATCCCTAGGAGAGGTGCAAGACTCAATATGAAACAAGAGATTGTCTAAAAAATTGTAGTGAAATCAGTCCCATAGACTCATCCATCTTGTTCCTATGTTGAAGTATTGAAATATCCCAGCCAATTTTTTCATTTTATTACACAGCTAAATTCACCCATTAGCATTAGTGCAAACATAAACCAGCTGAATGTAACCCTCTCCTCTGATCAACCCAGATCCCAATGCGGGCAAGATTGAGAGCATACACGAAAGGGGGTCGTTAGAATAACAAAGCTTGCTGAATGTAACAGAAAGGAGGTGCAATCACTCTACCACTTATTCAGCGGGAGGACTGGAATTAGAAATTACAATGCTGAAAGTAAATATGCAACTCGACCACTTTTCAGCAGGAGTGTGTTGACGGCTCAGTCAATCAGCAATATGTAAATGCAATACCAAAGTAACTAGGCGGCATGCCAACCTCTTCCACTTTTCAGCGGGTGGTACATGAAAGTAAATACTGAAATGAAAGACTAAGGCAATGCCAGTCTCTTCCACAAACGTGGGAAACTATGAAATTGCAAGAATTAAAATGGCTGAACAGTACTACTGTAGCAACGTTACAATATGAGTTTCTCTTGCAAATATCACTGTATTTGAAATGCCTCAGTGCTGCAATGAAGTATTATATCTCTCCTATCATCAAAAGACTCGATCCACACTAAACCCAACCCCAAAGGCAAACTTTTACAATCTGATTTTGACAGACCAGCAACTGAAAATGCACAAACCAGCAACTAGACAACCCTCTAAAATGCTCTGCACAAACCAGCAACTAGACAACCCTCTAAAATGCTCATAACTCTCTCATAACTACTCCGAATGACATGGGACCAAGTGCAATGAACTCCTAGGAAGATGGCGACCAATTTATGACCAAGAAATAGCTGCAACAACTACTCAATGAATTATCTAAACATTTGCCAGGCATGACAAAGTAGAATGACCTCAAGAGGGGGGCGACTTTTGCAAAATAAAATCCAAATCTGCATATTAAAATCTGAAAATCACCAGAGAGGGGCGCCCAAGGCTGCAAAACACAATGATCAAATACCCATAACCAGATAAAAATCGTTCAAAGACATATGAGTGAAAAACCAGTTCAGCCAGAGCCAATACAGCAACTGTAGAAAGACTAAAAATACAATAACTTAATTGCAAAATGCAAAACAACTCAATATGAAACTAATCTCAACTAGTTGCTATCTTTCAAGCAAGAAGTTAAGCCGACTAGGAGGTATGCATCCCTCGAAGCAATCTTGTTACCATTCCGGCAGCATAACAATATTGTAAAATATAACATGCTGAAAGAGAGAGCAAAGCCTCTTATTTATAACTTTCTCCAACCTCAATTTCAAATTCCTTTTCCCTCCAATTAGGTCGCCCCCATGAGATTCACATTCAAATTCAATTTGGCATTTGCCTTTCATTTCAAACTTCATTCTCCAATACTTGGCGTCCAAACATAAGGAGGATGAAACTTTATTTAAAATGTCAATAAAGTATATTTTGGCGTCCAAAATAATAATAAAGTGAAACACTTTATTAAAGTGAAATATAAATATAATTGACCACTTATTTCTCCAAGGCGTCCAAACATGCCTTTTAAATATTTCACTTAAAATGATATTCTCATCAAATATCAATTTTGCCAAAACAATCACCTCAAATGCTGGAGACCAACTGACTATTCTACCCTGCCCGAAATAGCCATAATACCAAGTTGTTAAAACACTGCCAAAAATAGCATCAAGGGTGTTGGAGACCAAACTACTCCAATTGACTTGCCAGATATAACCACTGAACTGAACTACAGAAACCCTACTAAAAATAGTATGGCTAAAAATAGTAAGTTGTTCCAAACTCATTTTAACCACAATCCGAGCAGCCGCCGTACTTACTAAAAATAGTAAGTCCAGAAAATTTCTTGAATTTAGTTGCATGTCATGCTGTCGCGAAGCTCTCTGAAAACCCAAGAGGAATCCAGAATCCGAACTGTAAAACTCCAATATGTAGCCGTCGTAACTTACTAAAAATAGTAAGTTTGGAAAAGTTCTCTAATTCAGTTGCATGTCATACCACTGCAAAGCTCTCTGAAAACCCAAAAGGAATCTAGAATCCGAACTGTAAAACTCCAACATGCAGCCGTCGTAACTTACTAAAAATAGTAAGTCCGGAAAAGTTATCTGATTTAGTTGTATGTCATACCACTGCGAAGCTCTCTGAAAACCCAGAAGGAATCCAGAATCCGAACTGTAAAACTCCAACATGCAGATCCCTGAATCCTCAAGGAAAACCTCCAAGTAGCTGGAAACCCTAATTCTGCCTCTGACTAGCCTACGAGCATCCAAGAATAGGCTAACAGTCACTGGAAAATGTAGTGATAAAAATGGGGACATTACAAGTATCTCAAATTGACAAGTCAATGCTAGTTGCACTTCATTTAAAGGGAAACATGTAATGTCCCCGTTTTTAGCACTACACTTTCTAGAAATTGATAGCCTATCCCCAGATGCCCGTAGGCTAGTCAGATGCAAAATTAGGGTTTCCTATTTTATAGGAGGATACTTTGGCAGTTTGGAGGCTTGCATGTTGGAGTTTTGCAATTTGGATTTTGGATTCCTTCTGGGTTTTCAGAGAGCTTCGTAGTGGTGTGACATGCAACTGAAACAAAGGACTTTTCTGAACTTACTATTTTTAATAAGTCACGACGGTTGCCTAGTTTGTGCTCAAAATGAGTTTGGAACAACTTACTATTTTTAGTAGTATGCTATTTTTAGTAAGTGTTATTTTTGGCAGTACTATCTTTAGCAGCAGTTCAATGCAGTGGCTATTTTTGGCTAGGTAGTCTAAGCAGTTTGGTCTCCAACAATCTTGGAGCTTGATTTGGCAGATTTGGTGACTTAAGTGATTTTATATTCTAATGAAAAATATTTCCTATGCTAAAATGGACGACTTTATAGGGGAAATATTTAAGTTGCAAATATTTTATTAAGTGAAATTTTAATAAGGCTTCATGGACGCCTTAAGGGAGAAATAAGTGATATTTTAATAAAGTATTCCACTTTATGACTTGGGACGCCTAACTTGATGACTATTTGCATTTTGATAAAGTAAATTACCTTCATGAAAAATGGAGAAGTGTTTAAATGAAATACAAATTATAGATTATTGAAGGTAAATGTGGATTTCACCTTGGGCACCCTAATTGGAGGGAAAAGTGGATTTGAAATTGAGGAGAAAAGTTATAAATAAGAGATTTGGCCTTCAATTGCAGTTATCTATGAAGAAAATATAACGAAGTACTGCCGAAATGGTGTTGGAATTGCTTCAAGGAATGCATACCTCCTAGCTTATACTTAGTTTCTTGCTTGAAAGATAGCAACTAACTAAGTGAGAAGGTTGTTCTTTACATTGAAGAACAAATAGAGCTTTGTAATGAAGTTGTTTGAAGTTTTCTGATATCTTTGGGGTGTTTTGTCAGTTTACAGGTTGCTGGTTGACAGTGGAGCTGAAAGTGATTTTCAATCATAAATCTAAGAGGGATTTTTGTTTTCTTTTGGGTAGTTGTTCAATCATTTCCTAGTCCCTAGGCGCCCCTATTTGTTGAGCTTGGGATTTTTTGGTGAAGTCTTGGATTTTATAATGTTAGTCGCCCCTCTTGGGAGGTCGTACCATGCCTGGGAACTGCCTTGGTAAGCATGCTTAAAATAATAGTTCATGTTTGCAGTGGTTTCTTGGTCTTAGCTTGGTCGCCTACTCCTGAGGCATCATTTGCATTTTGTTTCAGGTGTTTTGGTGGAGTTTTGAGAGAGTTATAAACATTTTGGTGTGTCTCATGTTGCTGATCTGAGTTTTGTACTTGCTGGTTTGTCATATCAGATTTTAGTAGTTGGAGTTTTTGGGCTTGTTTTTCATAGTTGGGAGTCTTTTGGAGTTGGAGAGGCATTTTATATCATTTGCAGCACTTGGGGCATCTATAATACTTGGCTCTTGCAGATTCTATTTCACATTGAATACTGATTCAATAGTACTGATCAACTCTTTAATGTTTCTATAATTATCTATTGTATTCCCACTATTAATGGAAGAGGGCAAGCCTCGCCGCTCTATTTACTTTCTACATAAGCATCTTTCATTCCCACCATTTGGTGGAAGAGACAAACCTCGCCATCTTTACTTTTCATGTACTTGCATTATTCATCATGTTGATCGGCTGAGCCGTCAACCTACTCCCGCTGAATAAGTGGTCAAGTTGCATAATTTGTAATTCCAGTATTTAAATTTACAATCTAACGATCCTCGACGCCATATGCTCACACCTCGCCCGTCATTGAGATCTTGGTGTACATTCTTGGTGTAAGGTTACATTTCAGTACTGGTTTTGGGTTTGCTAACATTGACGGGTGATATTGTTGATGGAAAAATTGGAAAAATTGTAAAGGGGTCATTTCATACCATAAACCCTTAGACATGAGCAATCTGGTCATATGAGCTTTCCAAATATGATAGTTGTGTGGCATAAGAAGTTCAACTGAAGAGGTATCCACCATAGTGTTTGAGGTTTTCAAAACAATGTGTGGGAAAGAGTTTTTGTTCTCTAATGTATATAGATATTGAAATCGAAAAAATATACCCCCCCACAACAAGAAAAGCCAAACCCTAATGCAAATTTGAGATCAAAAAAGCTTTAAAAAAGAAAAATCACATCAGATAAATCTGTGTACCTAGTGATTTTTTTGGAAAAAATGGATTGTATATCTGCGTAGAGAACTAAAACACCTTTCCAACAACTATTCGTTTGCAAAAAAGGGAGTTTGTATGCCCAAGTTATGACCCTTTGACTTCAATAGCCTGTAGAATATTTTTGGAGCAAAATATAGAAAAATTAGCTGCACCACTAGAATGAGCTTGAAACCAACTTTCCGACAGTATTTCGTTTGCAAAAAACGAACAAGTGAGATAAAATTTATACCTGATTCCATGAAAGTTTCTCAATTTACCCTGTAGGCCAACCTAGGGGCTAAAACAAATAAGCCCTTGGTCCTGTGGGCAACCAGGCGTTGGCACAAGAGGTTGGAAATAAGGTCGTAGTCCTCAATGTAATTGGTGTTTTGGCGGCAATGGCCCGCGAGGGCTTAGGCGGAGTGGGTGGTCATAGATGTGAGGCCTGTGGGGGCTGTATGGTGGTTGTGGGTGCTCAAGCGCAACCCAATAGGGCACCACCCCAAGCAGAGCACCTATTAATAGCATCAAGAGCTATTTATAAAGCATGAGGCACTTTTTATATATATATATATATATTTTTATTTTTATTTTTTAAAAACCTAAAAGAAAAACAATTTTAAAACAGTTTCTTTGATTAAAAAAACGTCGTACATAGGGTCATACAAACCCTGTACCAAATTATTTTTTGCCTCAAAAGCTCTTCACGTTGACTATAGACAAATTTATAGTCAAAATTTGTCTATTTACCATCCTAAATGGAATGGTGAGCTCTATTTTGCTCTTGCACGAACCCAAAAATGTCCAAGTCCAAAACTTACAAAAAAATATGAAGATTCCAGATTTGATGCCCTTGTAACCCTAGTTGAAGAAAAACCTCAAAATTTGAGAAGGGGTTTGTTGAATCCATGCTTTGATACCATGTTAGAATTGTAAAAACACACACAAAGCAAGATCAAACAACATACAAGAACATCTTCCACACACAAGAGTTGCAAATAATGATTTGCTATTTCCTCAAAAAGAAAAACTTACAAAATGAAATAATACAATGAAGGAGAGTGCTTATAAGAGCATCTTCCACACACAAGAGTTGCAAATAATGATTTGCTATTTCCTCAAAAAGAAAAACTTACAAAATGAAATAATACAATGAAGGAGAGTGCTTATAAGAGCAAACCTTAAATGAGAAAGGGATTAGATCATGATAAGTTTTGTCATCCTTGATGAAACAAAATGATCTAATAATAGCTCAATCTAATAAAAGAAAAGAGCACTCCTAAGTTTAGCTTAAGTGCATAAAGTGAATTATCCTAATAATCAATTGAAGATTAATTAATTATTAGCTAATAAAATGATTACTCTAACACCTATGACTCGCTTGTAAATAAGCTTATCATTGCTCTAGCATGATAGGGAGCAAGCTCTGTCAAAAGAAGTTTTCAGCCATATCATAGGGTTAGCCGGCTTTCACTAGTGGCATGCTGGTGATGGATGCCTATGCTACCCAAGAGGCATAGATGGTTTCCACTAGTGGCATGCAAGCAATGGATGCACATACTACTCTAGATGCATGGACTATTTCTTCTAGTAACGTGTAGGTGATGGATGCCAAGAGCTACCTGGTTTTATAGGGTTTATATAGGCTTTCACCAGTGGCATGCAAGAGATGGTAGCTTGTGCTAATTTAGAGGCATGAAGGCAATGGATGCCCATGCTACTCTAGAGGCATGGATGATTTCCACCAATAGCATGTAGGCAATGGATGCCAAGATCTACTCGTCTCAAGAGTTCAGTATTGGCATTGGTGTATTGGGAGAATTGTGTGTTTTTACTACGTAGTGTTTTCCTAAGGTTGGATTTTCTAGTTTGATTATTAAATTCAGTCTGTGCAATAAGTAGTATGGTGGATTGGAGTCCTCTTTCCCGTCACATCCTTGAGAAACCAGATTCCACTCCCTCATCATGCCTTAGTCCTTGACACTGATACTTCAGGATAACTTGCTAAGTCCACTTGTTGGGGCGGATGGGGTAGTTGTCCACATGGTTGGGTGTGTTGCACTCTTGGGGCTGAGAACAAGAATCCAAGCAATCGGATGCTATGCATGAAAACCCAAGCTCTTGCACCACTATAGGTACTATTACTGTTTGAGCATTGCATTTGATCTTTGCTTACTCAATTGTATTCATGATTTTGATAATGACCTAAATCCATATGGTTCTAGTTAAGTGAATTCTTATTCTTTGTTGCTATTTGTGTAAAAAAAAATTCTATTATGGACCAAAGGGAGATTGTTACAAAATGGTGGCACTGACCGCTGATTCCCTCAATCATAGGCAGCTAACTGAACAGCAACTCCCTCAAATTGCTGGAAACTAACTTCCTCAATACAATTTAAGAAAATTCTCCCTAACTGAAGACATAGGCACTTGTTCCATTGACAAACTCAACTACCTTAATCCAAATAAAAGACACAAAGAACTAGAATTGACTTATCCTAATATGTGACACTTCCTCTTATCCAGTCTTATGCTTTTGCTGATAGGGGACAAACTCAGTGCTGTGGATGAAAAAAGGGGATACTACATCTCTACAAGTCCCCCATTATGGACTAACTGAAATATGGAAAGAGCATCCCTAGAGGTGTTGAAGAGTGTAACCTTAGTCTAAGGTTAACACAAAAAGTCAAAAAAATCATTTCAAAATAAAATCTTCTAGAATCTTGTCAAAGATCTGCAAAGTCTCTTGGTATCCATACAGCAGTAAACAGATTCAAATAAAAAATCTTGCTGTACAATGATGGTTCTTAAATCCTATGCCACATATTCACATGGAATCCGTTATACACAAACTACTAACTCTTCTCAGCTCTTCCATTTCATCAGTCCTTATAGTTTATGTGGTACATCCATTTTTAACCAACAACTGATTTTCACAATCTTTAAATTAGAGATCCTGCTTCTTTATCAGATAAAGCACTATGACCCCAGAAAGGATGGTTGTAGTCTGTCCCTAAGGAACTTAATGTGACTTAAATTGAATCTACCAAGAAGAATAAATTAGTCAAAAATTTAATGTCTAGATAGCTGCTGCCTTTTGTTTTCTTCCTACTAAATGACTAAAAAAAGTTCTCTTTTATAAGACGCTATTCTATCCTTTATTGAAAACAATCTGCATAGACAACCCAGTCACTATTGATTAAATCTGTCTGCTAATAAAGCGCTGGGCTCATTTGTTATGTTTTTTTAGCAACATAGATCTAAAAGTTGAGTTATAACATAGATGTAAAGGGTGAGCTATAACACATAGATGTAAAGGATGAGTTATCAACAAAAACAAAGCCAGGTTCATTAATCTGGCAGCAAAGAATCTGAAAGAGAGCAGTAGTGTGGATAGAGTGCCAGTATTCTTCATCTTGAAACTCCTCAATTTGTAAACAATTCACTTCTAATTTCAAGCCAGCCAATTTTGTTAATTATGTTGTACGTTTTTCTCAAGATCTGAGACATCTATCTTGTCAGATTCTCTTCCTTCTTGTTCCAAAGGAATAAATGCAGACCTCTAATAACATCGTTAATTAGGAAAATGATACTTCTGAAGAAGAGATTATCAATTGTTAAATTTAAAGTCCCTTAAAATGGGATTACACTATAAAATTTATTTCAGTTCAGAAATCTAGTATTGGAAAAGCAATTGAGATTGTTAAAACTTAAATCCATTACGAACCATAGAAAATTGTCTGCTTTGTCTGCTTTAATTAAGAACTATAGCACCAATATTAAAAATAAAAAAGGTGAAAAAAAGCAGGAAATGTGAATGCTTTGAAGCATTTTCTGACAAGCACTCTTCTGTTGAAAACATCATTCAATGAATACCAATATGATGCATACTTGTAGATGCACAACCTCCTATGGGTATAGTTTGTTCTCTATTCATTTTTAACCATAAAGGTATCAGAGTAATTTTCAGAAAGGTATTATTCCCCATTCAATACATTGTATTTAACCACTTATTTGTGCCATTTTCCCAAGAGGCCAAACAAACTAACTCTTGGGATGTTTGAGATCCCAACCCCAAACATGTGACTAACATTTGTTTTGACAATGGACTTTGCAAACGAATTTTCAAAAACTAATTTTGAAAAATGCATATTCAAACCATGAAGGAATCCTTACATAATTTGATATCGGGGAAGCTACTAGCAAATATAATAATGCCAGATTGGAATCCAATTTCTCTTGTAACTGCTACCAACTAGTCAAGATTTCAATGGCAAGGAATCAATAGGTTTCATTCTAATTGTATTTTTTGTTGTACCATGCATTATATACTTTTAAGTTGAGCATCAAATACCAATAATTTCAACGTTTGATAAAGCATTGTAAATATACTTCAATGCATAGTTGGAAAGCTGACACTGACTTGCCATGACTCAATGTGACTTGTGAGTCTGAATCTGTGATGCATTGATCCTCCAAGACTCATGCACCTAGTTTGTTTCATATACTCACCATGACTTGACCATGTTTCATCAAAAAACGCACTTGAGTTTCCCCATTGGACTAGCAAGTTTTCTAGTTGAACTCAATTGCATGAAAAACATAAAGCCACACACCTAGATAGTCAAATGATTCACTTTTTTTGCTAATTTGGTCCTCCAAACGTATATAATGAGCTAAGAGGAGTGATTGGAAAGCGTATTTGAAGATTAAATTGAGTTTTTACTGCATTTGACAAAGGTATGTATCTATTTTTTTCATTTTTTTTTAATTGCAAATGTCAAATGCTGAAAGCCTAGGTGTAATGCTGCCCTAGTTTTTCCCCATTTCCTAACCCTTATTTTGTGTTGCATTCTCTTTATCTTTTAAATGTTTTTCCTTTCATTTTTTTCTTAAATTTCAATAATTTAAAATGCTACTGATTTTTAACATTTTCCTATGTACAAAACCAGCAATGGCATGTTTATTACAAGGCAACAATGGGAAAGACCTTGCATGGAAGCATGGCCCAGCAGATGAGACAAAGGGAAATGTGACCTATGCTTTTTGTAGGCATCCTATGATAGAAAGAATCAATAAGTTAAAATACCACCTTGCTCGGATAGTGAGACATGATGTGAAAGCACATCCTAATGTACCCAATTGTAAGTGAGAGAAATGGATTCCCTAGTTACTAGTTTTGGTATGAAGGAAACACAAAGGAAGAGGACAATAGAAGTAGTAGCAGTGGTGACGAGTCCCAATCCTGATTCATCTGTAAATTCTTTTATTGTCCCATGCATTTAACATCCACTTTCCTCCATTGCTAAGACTCATGAGAGTTCTAGTAATTTTCCTTCTTCAAGAAATTTCTTTATTCCTCACAATGTTCCAAGGGTACAACCTCTACTTAAAGGTAAAACTTAGAATAAAGAGAAACAACATGAGGCTAGGATGGCAACAACAAACTTTTGGTAGTACAATAATATACCATTCAATGTAATTGAGAAAAGCTGGTAAATGCATTGACAATTGTTGGTAAGGGGTTGAAGACCTAAACAATTAAGGATTTGAGTTCCATTGCTAGAGGAAACCATAAAAAATATACAGCTTATAGTTGATGATCAAAGGAAAGTATAGCAAAGAATAGGCTACAACATTTTATTAGATAGATAGACAAATGACAAGAATAAAACTCTCTTTAATTTTTTAGTAGCTTAAAGTGGATCATTTGTGTTCTTGAAGTCCATAGATGCATCACATGAAGTCAAAGATGTTAAGACTTTGTGAAATTTGTTGGAGGGGGTGATCCAGGTAGTTGGTTGAAAATGTTGGCCAAATTGTCACAAATAAGGGAACATTATATTTAGCAATGGGGAGAATTACTATAAAGATGCGTCTCACTACTATTTAAATCCTTGTGTAGCACATTGCTTGGGTTTGATGCTTAAAGACAATGGCAAGGTTCTTGTGCAATCGAGGTGATACAATTTACCACCAACTTCCTCACTTTGTAGGGCATTCCAACCTCAATTCCTTCACTCAAGCAAATATTTGTGTGCATTGCCTAGATGGAATCTTCATATTCCAAGAAAACGAAAGAGGAGAAGGCCACAAAAACTATCTTTGATGAGTTGATTGTAAAAAATGAAAAAGAGATACTTAGGGTATGTAACAATTAAAAACATAAATTTTATAAGGAACTATCTGGTTCTGTTTTGTGGTTTTTAGTTATAGTTTTTTTTTTTTTTAATAATTTAAATTGTATTTAAAATTTTTTAGGTGATAGAACGTTTGGTCAAAATTTTGCATTTGATTGATGGGAATGGTGTTACACCCCAAATTGTAAGCTACTACGTATTAGTACTGCATAGGGTTGAATGATTGTAATGAGAATTCTATGATTGAATAAAATATGTTGTACCTTGTTATCAATATGAGTGTTTTTACATTTGATGATTGTCTCATTTTAATGTAGTTCTATTGATGTCATTCTTGGTGAATTAATGCATACAAAGTTATTGAGTTGTTAATATTCTAACTTATGAGATGTTATGTATACTGCTTATGTTGATGATTGTCTCATTTTAATGTAGTTCTATTGATGTCATTCTTGGTGAATTAATGCATTCAAAGTTATTGAGTTGTTAATATTCTAACTTATGAGATGTTATGTATACTGCTTATGTTGTGAACATTTGACTTCCGTGAACGTATGTCAGTGGATGCAGGTATATGTACCATTCCTCCAGGTGGAGGGGAAATATCACTCGGGAGAGGAGCTTGGTCGGTTAACCGGTAATGTGAACTATCTGAACATACACACACATCACTATAGAGTGAGTAAATTGAGTCAGTTATGTTAGTTCTAGATAAGTCATCTATAGCTCGTATATTGGCATTAGGAGTCGTGTCTACTTCTTTACACTCTATGAGTGATGTTTATCTGTTTATCTATCTTGTTGTATTACGATCATTATGATGGTAACGTGTATGAATGTAAGTGAATAGGAAGTGAACATATATACATGTATATAGTATATACATGTATCCATATGTATATACATATCAATACAAGCATATGATTGGCAAATGGATATGCTCATCGGTTGCATCGATATGGTATACTTACACACGTGTACGAAATTACATAGTTGGCTCACTAGCCAAAACTCGCGAGTTTTTTTGAAGAGTTTTTACGAGTTTTACTCGCAGAAGGTACAGTCCGTACTTTTTGCAAAAACTCGCCGGAAAAACTCGCGAGTTTTTGCAAAAACTCGGCGAGTTTTTAAAAAAAACCCGCGCGGCCTGTGTCTTATGTCGCGGCCGGCCAAAATGTCATTGTCATTTCATTTTTTCACTTGTTTTCACTTTTAGCAGAGGAAAAAACTTGCCCAAAGCATTTTGCACTATTTATCTGTGATTTGGCATCGAGGGGACGAGATTCGAAGGGGATTTTCATCAGATTTCGAAGGCAAATTGGATTTCCAGGTAGGTTTTCTAATTTTTCTTGTTCTTTCTTTTTTTTCATTTTTTCTTCTTTTTTGTTGATTGTATGTTTAAAAAACATCATGAATGAACTATAAAACAAATTCAAATACATTTATATGTTTAAAAGAAGATTTAGATTCAACAAAACAAGAATTTGTGACACTTTTTATGATTTTTTAATATATTTTGCAGTTTTTTTCATTTTTTTCAAATTTTCTTCAAATTCTAGTTATTTTTTGTAATTTTGATTCTTCTTGTTTGTTGAAAACATGTTTAAATTTATATATTAGCTTAATTTGTTACTAATTTAAAGTAGTTTTCTGATTTTTACATTTTTTTGTAACCCTAGTTTATTATTTTCTTTTTTTAATCCATTTTTTTTTGATGAAAAATTGAAAATGTTTAGAGTTTAGACTTTAGAATCTTAAATTAGTTTACTATTTAGAATCTTAGATTAGTTTAGAATCTATTTTGAAATTTTCAATTTTGATTTAATCTAATTTAGCTTGTTTTTAAAATTTCTATCAAAAAACTAACAAGTTGTGATTTCACTTTGTGTGTGTACTGTGTAGGTAACAGGTTAATTGATCATGGCTTCTGAATCCGCTTCTACCCCTACCTCAGCCCCATCTGTGCCTGGGAGTGGGGAATATGTAGGCACTCGTCCAAAAGGAGCTAGAGATCCCGCTTGGAGATATGCATATGAAGGACCAGAACCTGGATCAGTGTATTGCATTAGATGTAAAGAAATTTACCGTGGAGGCATCAATCGCCTCAAATACCACCTTGCAGGCATCCCTAGACGTGATGCTAAGGCTTGCATAAACACCAATGAGGAAATCAAAAGACAAATGAATGCAATACTTTCCGCTGCAGAAGAAAAAAAGATGCAAAAAGCGAAGGCAAAAGCAGCAATGCAAGCTGCCATAGCTTCTTCTCAAGGTGTTGCAAGTGCAGACAACCTTCACTCACTGTCAATGATGATGATGTAGTAGCCAACATAGCGGGCTCTCTTCGTGGTCCACGTGTGCGAAGGCAACCCACCACCACCACCATGCCTTCATCTTCCTCTACTAGAGTACCAGTGGCAGGATCAACACAGACACCTAGAGCCACAGGTTCACACATTGGTGATTTTTTTGTGCCTAGAAACACACCTGGTGCACAACCTTCTTTAGAGGCAACTGGGTGGAATAAGGAGGTGCGTGAGCATGCAGATGTTGCTTGTGCCGATTTTTGGTACTTCAACAACATCCCTTTCAATGTGGCAAGCTCACCTTATTGGGACAATTTGGTGACCGCATTGACAGTTGCAGGGAAAGGCTACAAGGCGCCTTCGCGCAAAGAATTGAGTGGAAGGTTAGAAATTAGTTTATGTTCTTTAATTTAATTTTATGTTTCTTAAGTTTAATTTATGATTAATTTAAGTTATTTTTTTGTTTACAAATTAAAATTGTGTACTTAATTTCACTTTGTACTTGTAGGTTGCTTTCTAATGCTACTGAAAGAGCAAAGGCAGTGATACAAGAACAAAAAGAAGAATGGCAACAATATGGCTGCACTATTCTTTCTGATGGGTGGACGGATGGAAAAAACCGTACCATCATAAATTTTTTGGTTTCTTGCAAAAATGAGGTGGTGTTCTTGAAATCCGTAGATGCCTCCAACATAGTAAAAAATGCAGAAAATTTGGCTAGAATGTTGGAGCAAGTGTGCATGGAGGTTGGGCTTAAAAATGTCGTGCAAATCATAACTGACAATGCAGCGGCATATGTGGCAGCAGGAAGAATCCTCCAAGATAGACACCAGACAATTTTTTGGACACCATGTGCTGCCCATGTCCTTGACCTTCTTTTGGAGGACATAGGAAAATTACATTGGGTCACACCGATTGTAGAGGATGGAAGAAGGATCACTAAATACATCTACAATCACCCTTGGGTTCTGAGCTTGATGAGGGAGCACACCAATGGGAGAGACTTGGTGAGACCTGGTGTGACAAGGTTTGCAACGGTTTTCTTAACGTTGCAAAGCATTCTTGGCGCATTGACGGCTTTGAAACAAATGTTTGTGAGTCAAGCATGGATAGACTCACCTTATTCAAAGAAGCCGGAAGGAGAAAGAGTTGCAAGCATTGTCTTCGAGCCCCTCTTTGCACAAAAAGCAACAGAGATTGTGAAGGTAACTTCAAAACTTTGAGTTTGAATCTAAATTCAAATTGAACATTTTCTTAAAGTTAATGTCCTTCATTGTAAATTTGTAAATTACTAAATTGTAACTCTAATAGTTTTTTGCATTTTTAAATTTATATTGTAGGTGTCAGAGCCCTTGGTTAGAGTGCTCCGTTTGGTGGATGGGGATCAAACCCCAATGGGTTATCTTTATGAGGCCATGGATAGGGCCAAGGAGGCTATTAGAAATTATTATAAGGGGGACAGCCTCAAGTTTGATCCCATTTGGGAGATTATTGACAGGAGGTGGAACAATCAACTCCACCAACCTATCCATGCAACAGGGTACTTCTTGAACCCCCGTTTCATCCATTCAGGCACCTATACAGATCCTACTGGAGAGGTTATGGAGGGCCTCACTACTTGCATTCAGCGGATGACATCCACGCCTGATGAGGCAGACTGCATTGTTAATGAATTGCAAAGTTACAGGGAAAAAAGGGGTGTACTCTTCTCTTCAGACTTGGCAAAGAGAGCAGTATCTAGGCTGCCACCAGGTATAAAATTTGAAATTTACAAGTTACAAAAATGAAAATTTGATAGTTACAAGTTACAAGTTACAATTTTCTAACTTTTTCTTCTTTTTTTTGTAGATGTTTGGTGGACACATTGGGGTGGAAAAACCCCACATCTTCAAAACTTTGCCCTCCGTGTTTTGAGCCAGCCTTGTAGTTCATCCAATTGTGAGCGCAATTGGAGTTTGTTTGAGGCCATCCACACAAAGAAGAGGAACAAACTCGCTCAAAAACGCCTCAATGACCTTGTCTATGTGCAATATAATCTTCGATTGCGCATAAAAAAGGTAGAGGAGATATCATATGATGATCCAATTGATTTGGAGGAGATAGATCCATACAGTGATTGGACAGGGCGAGGGGAGCAACCTCCATTGTTTACCGAGGATGAGATTTATGATTTAGAGCGACAGGCAATGGAGGAGGGTGGATTTACATTCTCATTGGATGACCTTGAGGATGATCCTGAGGAGGAGTCATTGCCAGTGCCACCACCAACAGCTGCAGGAGGATCTACATCTAGGATGGAGGTTGAGGAGCCACAGGCACAGCAGGAGCGGAGTCCTATGATTACACGGACACCCTCTTCCGGTCCCATATTGAGATCTAGACATGGGAAGAGGAAGATGTGATTCATGTGAATTTGTAAAAACTGAAATATATTAATGTTTATGACATATGTAGTATTTACTTTCAGTTTTACAAAAACAAATTGCTATTTCATTTTGTTTCAGACTATTATCATATCAGCACATTGAGCATTCCACATGAGGATGCCATTTTGTATCCAATTTCTTTCAAATCAATCAAATATAGCTTGTTTCTTATATGTACTCATTTATTGACTCATTGGATGCATCTTATCTTTGAATTTTGCAAAAAAAATGAGTTTTTAGTGAAGTTTAAGCAATTTTTTAAGTTCCCGAGTTTTTTGCCGAGTTTTTTCCGAGTTTTTGCCGAGTTTTTGCCGAGCCGAGTTTTTCGGGCTTGCCGAGTACTTGAAAATGCCGAGTTTTCCAACTATGTCGAGGTATATACAGACGTATATACATGTATACATGCACACAACCTATTGTAAGTGGATATTAATAATATTATATTACTATTGCCTAACAATTTACATATACATGTATATATATATATTTACACATATCGGATATGTTGACTGGCTTACAATATGTTTGCAGAATTATATATATATATGTACATGTAAATATATATTAATATTATATATAAATATATATATTAAGGTAAGATAATAATACATAAATATATATATTACATAAAGTAATTAAATATATATATATATATATATTTATATAAATTATTTATTACCTTAATACATATATAATATATATATATTCATTTAATATTTAATGAAAATCAATCATTGATTTAAATATCATCTCACAATTTGAAAGATCAAATTATTTTTCAAATATTGTCTTCAACATAGGAAATCGACTAGATTCCTATTTAATCTGAATATGCAATTAAACTTGGAAAATCGCATGGAATTTTACCAGCCGACTTAATGAAAATGAGAATCGTTATTTTATCTTTGGCTTTGGAAAAATACGCCAAACTCTGGGAAATATTTCGCTGAAACTATAGTTTCGAACTTTTGAAAAAATAGAAGAATGTGAAGCACTGGAAGAAAACACGCGCAAGTGCGCGGGATTGTGACCAAGTCATAGAGGTTGCTAACTCATCTGTTTTAATGTCGATGGAAGCCTGAATTGTAGGCTACGAGTTTACAAACAAATTATGGACTTTTTCCTTTGATTAAACACCCGCCAGATTTCACTATTGGCGCCATTTTTGGAAGACGCCTGTAGGTGTCGATTCCTTTCAATTCATCATATGCGAGTTGAAATATTCTTCAATTGTTGTCAATAAACTAGGTCGACTCACCACTGGAAGTGCTGAGTAGGGAATTGTAAACCTGCCACTTGTTTAATGGACTTTTTCAAAAAACAGTTATGTCATTTAACATGCCTTTTGGAGTGGAATTTGATGGGCAAGGAAGCTCTATAAATAGTTGCCATTCTTCTTGATTATTTACTCTTCATCATCATTATTTTATTTTGACTTATCATTGTTTTCACTAGACGCATTATTCTGTTTTGTACATTCATTCTGAGAAAAGAGCGATTTCATCATTTCATATGAGTCGAATCTAATCAGGAAGTTGAGCCTTTGCATGAATTTTATTTGAGAGGTTCATATCTTCTATCAAACTGAAACCATTAATCAGTTTGGTTCATCATTTTCTAAAGAGATAAATTTAGAGAGAGATAGAGAGCCTTGAAAGGAAATTGACGATTGCTAGCAACACTGAGAAATAAATTGAGAATTCACCAGTTGGAGAAAAATTGAAAACCAGGCATGGGATATTCTTCTACCATCAATCTCATTAACCATCAATCTCATTAAGAATCTTTAAATTTTTTTGGAATTATGTTTATTGTCTGTGCTTAGATAGGGGCTTGTTTTATAAACTGTTGTTGTTTGTTGAAAAAGGTATTGCTCAATAATATGTACATTAGCTTGCATATAGTGAATATGTTTTTAAAGAAAGGTTAATAGATGCATACTTACTGTGAAAAGTATAATAGGCATATACTTGTCTTGAAAGGTTAAAAGATGCATTCTTGTGTTATTGCATTAATTGTATGATCTCCATATAGGGAGATTACTCGTTACCTTAGTTATTAATACTAGGACTGTGATGAAGGCTTGTGTCAAGTACAGTTCATCCAACTAAGTTATTAGGTTAACTCAGAAGAGCTAGCTAAACTAATAGGATAATCATTCCAGTGTAGGAGGGAACATGAGAAGTACTTGTGATGCTGGTTCATTCCAATAGGATTATTTGATGTAGGATGTCTGAGGTACGGGTTACCCATTAGAAGACAAAGACATATGTGTAGTGTAAGATAGCCCTAAGTCAAATCGACCTTGAAAAGTGTATGTGACAGTTGACCCTCAGTAGAAATACTGTATGAACACTTTGGCCAAAGTAGTGTAATGTACAAACATCCTCTTAGACTAGGCGATGATTACACAATCAGTTCACCGTGATCCCGTATTACATACTAGATCGAGAGTTTTTCGGATGCATAGGTTCTAGTTATGTAGGACACACCACTATGCTCAGTTGGTAAATAGTATTGGTTACCCTACCAATCTCTTCGTCAAAGGGAGGGCCATCTATTGAATAATAGATGTGCGGGGGACCGCATTATAAGTCCATGGTTGGCAGAAAAGCGCCAAAGTGATGTTTTTCCTCCATACCAGGCTACTGAAGCACCGAGATTTGAAAGGCGGATTCTTGGACCTTCTTACTACTATTTGTTCAAAAGCTCAACGAGCTATGTATGTTCATGTATGTATTCTTACTCTAATGTTCATTTGAAAAGAAGTATTCTTGTTGAAATATAGTCTTGTTCAATTGAAAAGGAAAAGATTTCTTGTTGGTATATATAATGTATCTTGTTTTGATTTATCAAATGAAAGAAAAGAAATGTTTTATAGTACATTCTTTATTACTCGTTATCTGTATTTAATGATGTAAATTAAGAAAAAAAAATTACGTAAGGGTCGGGTCGTTACAAATGGCATGCCAATGGGCTAGCTCTATGAATCCATGGATAGGGCCAAAGAGGTCATTTCTATGAATATAGTGGTCAAATGCAAATATGAGATCATTTCATGCATCCTTGATCATAAATGGAAAAACCAACTCCATCAGCCAGTAAATGTCGTGACATACTATCTAAACCCGAAACTTTACTTCTCTAATACATTTAAGGCTAATGAAGAGGTCATGGTAGGCCTTACTTCACACATAGAGAGGATGGCAACAAATGAATACATTATAGACAAAATTCTTGATGAGTTGGATGTCTACAAAGGTGTGGAGAGGAGGCTCTTTTCTTCAACTCAAGCCATTTGATGGAGGAAAAACCAATAGCCAAGTAAAAAAAATCCTCATTTTTTAGCTTAATGCTAGAAAGTAAAAACTTGGAAGTTTTAACTTTAATTTATAATTTTTTTACTTAATTTTTGTGGTGGGAGAATTATGGTGCTGACACATCACATTTTCAGAGGCTAGCTATTCATGTTTTGTCCCAGCCCTATAATGCTCTTCAATATGAATGTAGTTGAAGCCTATTTGAGAGCATTCACATCAAGAAGAGAAACAAGTTCATGTAGGAGTGCCTAAATGACTTTGTCTTTGTCCAATAAAAACTTCACCTTCAAACAAAAAAAAATGAGGTCCTTCTCATGACACCATCAATTTGGATGAGATTGATCCATTTGTTGATTAGACTGCCAGAAAAAAACATAATAATATTATGCTCCCTAATGAAGATCTTGCTGAATTGGAGAGTAGAGATGGATGCACTGGAGGAAGATGAATACATACTTGATCATTTTGATATCAACTTACCTTCTAGTTCGAGGTTCAAAAGTTTAAGTTACACTAAGAGGGGGAAGAGGAGGATGTAGATTGTATTTGGCAATTTTTTAACATATGTCAACAGTATAGTACTGTTATACAATTAATATCTATAATTATACAATAATACAATGTATGGTTTTACTTTGGAATTCCAAATTTTGAGCATTTGAGAGTCATATGACATGTAATCTTTGAATTATGACAAAATGTTAACCAGAATAAACTTATGTGCTCTCTAAATTTATTAATTTCTGTGTTTCTTGCCAAGTTTTTGCTAAGTCCCAAGTCCAAGTCAAAATTTTGGGCTGCCAATTTTCCAACTATGGATAATCTAATGTGGTATTCCAATCACGTTTACTCCTTGTGCTTAAATTTGAGTTAATTTGGTATTTTACACATTACAAGATGACCAATATACTGCAGACCCCTTAGCATTCCCTTGGTGATATTTCAAGGCATTTGTGGACTTATTCTATTGATTGCTTCTGGCTGTTTGCAGGTATTTGTATAAATTCCTTATTTCTTTCCCCCTTGTTATTATCACTTCTTAACAAAATTTCTTTGGAAAGAAGAAAAAAACCTCATATGCACTTACTCTGTCTGCAAAAAAGTTCTCTTTTGCGGCACACCTAAACAATGCTAGCTGGAATTCTTCCTGAAGAAAAATCAAGAAGGATTTTAAAATGTATAAATCAAAGGAAATGTTCATTCAAAGATATTCAATGTAATCCCCTCCTTCAATATCTACAGAATACTAAACCCTGTATAAAAGTGTAGATAATTCAGACCACTGCCATACATATCATGCAGTAGTCTAAACTGATTACCTTCTATTTTACTTTCTAAAATTGACCATTGCAGATGTGATCCAAACGAATATACATTCATGTAAAATAAACATGTATGCTATACAAAATAGCACCTTGTGTATCAAGCCATCGTCAATTAAAGAGCTACTCAATTTCTTAAATAGCTCATACAAGGCCTCAACTTCATTTATGTTGACTACCTAGCAAAAAAAAAGGGATGGCATATAATGATTAGAAATATAGAAGGAACCCATGAAGAGAAAATATGTTTCTGTTATGAGACTGAAAATCTGTGAACTTGAAGATGAATAGGATGAGGAAAAACTTACAATAGAGAAGTAAATTAGATAATTACCATGTACCTAATATAAAAATGATTACATACGATAACAGCTAGCAAATGTAATTCCTATTATGACCTTCAAATTCCCTGGCACACTACACAAGCACCAAAGTAAATTGCAGCAATGTTTTTATAACATTGAATTTATTATTGAGAGAGCATATTCAAACTCAACTGAATTTACAACCCAACCAATTAATATAGAATCATTTTTCGATTTATTGATGTGATATTCTGGAAGTTCAAAATTATCGTGTTATGGATCAATTTGTAGTGGAAAGATGTGTTCAAATTTCTCCAATTTAATATTTGAAGAGAAAGCTGGGTGTAACCTTTTCCTATTATAAGTATCTGCATTTGCAGGTCTATAGAAAATCTTTTAAGAAACAAAAAGTCTAGCAAACCCGTTAATACATCCCTTGTTTGATTACAATTGACTAAGACCATACCAGTTTTTCAAGATCCATGATGTTGTACCCACATGATATTTTTTTTGTATTGTGTCAAGTTTCAATCTAAATTTTTTTCATTTCCTCAAACACAAGTAAAGTTTCAAATTTTGTCCTGTCTGTCCATATTATTTTTGTTGTTTATCATTTGAATCTTTGCAGATCAAAGTATATGGCTTTCAAATGCATTTTTTATGAAAAAGAACAAAGCTCAAATTGTAAATACATTGCTGAGTGTGCAATATAGTATACAGACCAGATTTTTGCCAATTATAAGTTGCATACCAATTCATAGTTGTGTGCCTTTGTATAAGGGCCGATTGAGTTGTATGTTTTAAACCTGTGCACCTACTAATAGGTGCACACCCCTTTATAAATATATAGGACTTAAAAAAAGAAGAACACTTGTATATAGGCACAATCAGTGCATAATGAACTCATTTTTAAATAGCAGAGAAGCTATATATAGGCGACCAGTAGCTGGAAATAGCAAAGGTTTTGTGGGTTCAAATAAAACTGCATCTTCGTTCATCCTTCAAATTGTTTTGCAGTGGGATTTTTTTATCAGCAGTGACCTTGTCATTCAAAGAGGGTTTTATGATAAAGCTCAAGTCATATTTCAAAGTGCAGTGGTTTCCATTGGGTATCAGCACCTAAACTCATCATTTCAGCAAGGGTGGCTGAATTTGAAAGGGCTTTTCATCAATTCTTGACAAGGATTCTCTCATTTTAGCAAGGCTTTCACTCTTTCATGTTATTTTCATTCATTTTTAAGCAGGTTTTCTTCTTGAATAGAGTTTTAACTTCTAAATAAACAAATTTACATCAGCTGCACCTACAGTTTTGGATTAATTTTAAATGCTTATTTTCATTGAAACCCTTGGCTGCTTTATCACATCAAATAGCCTGAATTTCAGTCATATCATTGGCCCAGTTTGTGAGCATATATCAGCCCCTGAATAGTGAACATATGGACCTTGCAAGAGGTATCTCTTCATGTTTTTGTGACAGATTTTTTAGAATCTTGAGTTGTTCATCATTATATCAATTTTAATTTTACAACAGCAATGTGAAAGTTTGTTCAACAATTTCATCAATCAAGATTCAAAACACACAAACCACAGCTTGCTTTCAAACCCAGCCTCCAAGATGAAGTATCATTTTCAATCTGTTAGGTTGTGTCAGTTTTGGTTAAAAAATTTCCTAAGATTAAAGAAACCAATTTGTGCCATGTGAATGTAAAGGAATTGAACTTGAATGAAAAAATCAAGAATGGGAACAAGATGGCACAAAAGTTAATAGATAGTGGTCTCATTCAAGTGGGTTCTTTCCCAATTTCATTGCAAAGTCATGAGTTCATCCTCACATGTATGAAGCATTACAATCCTAAAAAGTGGGAGATAAGATAGGTAAGTGATCAAATTCTCTGCATGCTTGATACTAAGTCAATAGATACTACATTCACCTAGCCACTCTATGATGAAACACTAGATGTCAATCTTGAGCAGTGTGAAAGAGTGTAGAATAACATTCTGAAGTGTCAAAAGCATATTGGCAATAAATGGCTTAAGGAAAAGAAATCCTGAGTGCTCAAATTATTGATGAGAGGTGAGCTCAAAGATGCCAAAGACAAAATCTCTATCATGATAACCTTGCTCAATTAGGTTATAGGGTAGGAGGAAGCAAGAACTTTCAAGCCATGGATGTTCTACTCATAGTAACGAGACTCGGACTCGGCTCGGACTCGGCTAGGGCGACTCGACTCGGGACTCGGGGACTCGGGACTTGAACTCAGCGCAGACTCGGCAAAATGAAAAAAAGTTGAAAAAAACTTAGAAATTTAGAGATTTTTAAGGATTTAAAACTTGTTTCAAGCACCCTTTATTGAATACAATACAAATAAAATAAAATTTAATCACATACACAAGTATACAACGATCACATAAGTATAAAGTACACAAATTGTAGTCGCGCCACTGAAGGAAATAGCATACTTAGATATATAAAATTAGTCAAATGTATACAAAACTCATGGAATATGAAATCCATAACATCAAATGTTCCATACAAATATGAAATATCAAAACAATAGCTATAAGTCTATGACTCTATGGCATAGTGGAGACAACATCCTTCCTACGAAGGCGTCTAAGGATCCTGGATGATGAAAAGTTACTTACATAAGTATTGTCAAATGAAAAGTTTTAACTTTTTAACTTTAAATTTGAATTCGATAATGAGATACATCTAGATTCTAAAATAATACAATTTAAATATAAATTTTAGAACAATTGAACGAAAAAGAATTACCTGGCTACATGGAAGGGAATGGTGCAATAGTACCAAAAGTCTACAGTTGTCTTTTTTGTTGCATCATGTGCGTCCTTGTTCCAACCCATGCTCTCAAGCGACGGTTGAGAACCAGGAGTAGTGTGTGGTACAAAATATGAGTCCACGACATCAAATGTTCCAAACAAATATGAAATATCAAAACAATAACTACAAGTCTATGGCTCAAAGGAATTTGCATCCTTCCTACGAAGGCATCTAAGGTGGGTCGTAGATGACGTAGCAATTGCAGCCATAGTCTCTGCTTGTGACTCCATGCCACCCTCACCAACATTAGTTTTGGATGTGTTTGCTCATGCTTTAGCCTCCTCCTCTGCCATGGCTATAGCCTCAACCTCTCTATCTACCCAGTCAACCCAATCAAGGTCCTCATCACTAGCACAAGTATACATCAATCATATAAGTATAACTATAAACACAAATTGTAGCTGAGTTGCTCAAGAAAATAACACACTTAGATATATAGTCAAAGACTCAAATGTATACAAAACTCATGGAATATGAAATCCATGACATCAAATGTTCCAAACAAATATGACAATAGCACACTTAGATATATAATCAAAGACTCAAATGTATACAAAACTCATGGAATATGAAATCCATGACATCAAATGTTCCAAACAAATATGACAATAGCACACTTAGATATATAGTCAAAGACTCAAATGTATACAAAACTCATGGAATATGAAATCTATGACATATCAAAAGATTCAAAACAATAACTAGAAGTCTATGGTTCAAAAGAGCCTGCATCTTTCCTATGAATGTGTCTAAGATAGGTCCTGGATGATGTAGTAGCCATAATCTCAAGTATCAGGGAAATTGCCCTAATGGGGTTGAGAGGTAGTGCCCTTTGTGGGGGTTTAGGCGCAGTGCCTCTAGTGGGGTCAAGGGTCAATGCCCCTCGTGGGGGTTTGGGTGCAGTCCCCCCAATGGGGTCAAGGGGCAACGCCCCTTGTGGGGGTTTGGGGGCAGCGCCCCTTGCGGGGATCTGGGAGCAGCGCCCCTAGTGGGGTCAAGGGGCAACGCCCCTTGCGAGTGTCTTAGGGCAGCGCCCCTAGTGGGGATCTGGGGGCAGCACCCCTTGCGGGGGTCTGGGGGCAGCACCCCCAACGGGGTCGAGGGGCAGCGCCCCTCGCAGGGTCCCGGGGCAGCGCCCTAGGCCACTCCCTGTCGCAATACAGGGCGAGGTCGAGGGGCAGCGCCCCCGCCACCAAGCCCAAATTAAGACCTCTAAAACCATACAAACCTCCATGGCATACATCATTTTGCATTCACAATAAGTAAATAAATTAAAAAAAAAAAATTCAAATTTCATGTATTTTTTTCACTTTCAAAACTTGCCTTTTGTCGAGTCCTGCTGATGGGACTCGCCTGGACTCGGCGAGTTTGGCGAGTCTACCAGACTCGGCGAGTCCAGCCAGGACTCGGCCGAGTCCGAGTCCGAGCCCCCAGGACTCGGCCAGGGTGACTCGACTCGGGACTTGCCCAGTCCTGGCGAGTCCGGGCGAGTCTCGTAACTATACTTCTACTATGTGAGGGACAAGTGTATATATGTATTTTGATTGGGCTATGTTGATTGGAAAGTGTTTGCATAAGCAATTGACAAAATTTGCGTGAACTTGTGAGTTCACATAACTTCAAATATAGTCTATCTCCTAGCACAAAGAGAAACAATTACACGATTGAACATAGTTGGGCCTCATTAAGAAACATGCATTTTCAAGTATTTTACACAATTAGAGTATGTTGAATCTCTAAAACACTTCATGAAGGTGAATTGGTATTTTCAGTTTCCAATGTTTAGATACAATAGGGTATTTGGCTTCTCCTCCTATCCTTATATGCTACTGAAGTATCCAAGTACTAATGTCATCACCGTGAAGTATCTTTGGCAGATTTCAATGGCTCACTTTCTCTTGAGAAGGCAACATAAGTTGGGGGTTGATGCAATGTCCCCGAAATAGCAATACCATAAAGACCAAGTGTTAAAATACAAATAAATTTTAATATTAAATATAAAATAAATGTGTACCATATCAATATATAAATATGAAATAACAAATATAGTAATAATATATAGGCAAATTATTGTTATTACATTCTAGTATTAAATAACTTAATATCAAAAAATAATAATAATAAATAAGTATTATAATCATTACACATCAAAGATTGTAATACATTAGAATAAAATGATAATAAGCAAATTGGTTTTATTATTATGTTTTAATATTAAAATATGTTCAATAAAATATCAAAATAAAATAATAAAATAAGTATATAATCTGAAATATCATAATTATTAGTAATAATATATTATTTTCAAAAAAGTAGATATTATTGTGATAATAAGCCTTTAAAGGCAGCAATTAAATCTAACAAAAGGATGTATTTTATGAAAAGTCACTTCTTTCACCAAACAATACATTCCTCCCCATGAGTCACCTACCTTGAATGGTATAAATAGAAGGAAGGAAAATAAGGAAGAGGGAAAAACATGGAGAAATACGATCTGCAATTCAGAACAGCAGCAACAATGATTGTTATGCATTGGAATATAGAGCCATTTAATATATACATATATATATAAATTATTTAATAGGCATACAAGTATATATGCATAGATATAGATAAATTTTATAATGAATAAAGAATATATATGAATAAGGAAAGAATAATTATATAAAAAAATGTATATGAATACTAGTGGATATAAGTAAAAGAATAATTATATATATATGTGTATGAAGTATATATATATAATACAGGATTATGCAATAATGATACTTATAAGTAATGATGACTCTTTAATATAAATATAAGTAGATTATGTATATTTATGAATTGTCCTCATCCTATGATCAATTCAATATAAGGTTGAAGGAGGCGAGTAAGGAAACATGGAGAGATATAGCAACTCAAGTGATGTACTCACTTAGCAATAATATTTAGCATATTTTGAATATAAGAAACAAATATTGCTAGTCTGATTATTGGCGTAATGCTTTATTTAATATTATCATGATGATAATGATGTTGATATTGACTTCAAGAATCAATAATAAAAGCAAATGTATTTGATTGCTAAAAGATTGTTTTCCTTCTGTTTGTAAGCTTATTGGGAGGAAAGGTGTGAGGGAAGTGGTGCCTAAAAACCCCACTTAAGTCCGCCCCTGGAACCCAAGGTAGGGATGGGCCCTAGAGGGGTGGAAATTCCACTCACAGTCCACCTAGTCCCAAGGCCTGGGTGGGCCATGTAGGAGTGGGGGTTCCACTCATAATCCGTTGCGGCCATGGAGGGGTGGTAGGCCCAGGCCACTTATTTGTTCCCCCGACTATCCCCAATAAGTCAAGTGTCTTCTGAGGTGCTGGCATGGGTAGAGAAAGCAGGTACCAGTGTTTCCACTAAGCACACCACTCCGAGTATGGAATGGTCTTAGTTTGGATGTTCAACTCAAAGCCAAGGGGTGGGTTGTCTTGAGGGGATGCTTGTGCCCTTGGGCTTAGATGGATAGCTTCGGGAGGATCTACCTATGCCACTCCTCTTTTGTCTTCATTATTACTTTTGTGATTATGCTTATATTTTGGATATCTAGATATTAATGCTAACAGATATGTTGTTAATATGGTGAATACAGGATTCCAATCTAGGGTTATTGCATTAGGAGAACATTCATTTGGAAAAAAAGAAACCTTAAACCTAATCTACAAGCGAATTTTAGGGCAAACCAGGTAAAGGACATTACAGTTGGTGCTCACTTTTTCTTGAGAAGGAACCATAAGTTGGAGGGTTTTTTTCCAATCCAACTTCAAATATGTGCAAAAATACCTTTCACTCAAAGTCATTAGTGGTGAAAAGGAAAGATTTAATTTCAAACCTTTCTATGGGAAGCACACATAAGATCCACAAGGTTTTTTGGTTGATATATTGGGAGGTAATTGCATAAATCTTCCAAAGATTGAGGATTATTGCACTAAATGAATTCAAGATCGTAAGAAGAGATTACAATCTCCTAACTCTTAAATAGTTTGTTGATATACTTCTGGAGGATGTGCTTGGAGACCTTTTGGATGATGACTTTGGAACTCTATCTCAATTTGTAACATCTAAGATTGATCAACAACCTCTACCTTCAATAAATTGGACAAATAAGGAAGCTCCTTTGAATCGAGAAAAAGCCAAAGTGGTCTTGAGTCAAAGTAGGTTTTTTCTACAATAAACAATGCCCAAAAGAGCTTCAAAGGAAGCAAAAGATAAGGTTCTGATTTCAAATCTTCCTCTAGCTAATGTGCCAACTTCATCTTCTTCAAAAAAAATGACATGGATAATAGTTGTAGAAGGCAAAGGTAGTGAAGAAAATGACACAGGAAGGGATGAAAAAGAAGGTGGTCAATGATATAGAGCCAGCCTCAAAATTAATAAGTTGAATTTGGCTAAGAAGATGTCATGTCCCCATCCTAGTCAGCACAGCTGGTGACGAGGTTAGCCTATCATTTGATCCTCGTAGGCTGACAGGAGTGTTTAGAGGATCCCTTTAGGCAGTTGCTCAGGGTTGGTTAGCTCTAGAATTGCAGTGTGTCAGGTTGGGCCTTCGCAGAATCTTCCAGAGAGCTTTTTCAAAGAACTTTCTATTTTTAGAAAGTTAGGTCAGACGGAAGCTGCTATTTCGGGCAGGGCACCTGGTGGAGTTATTCAGCTCAGATTCGACCCAGTTCAGTAGTTGATTGATTTGACAGAGAAATAAGGAGTAATTACTGAGTTATTAAATATTTAATAATTTGACTTTATAATAAAGTCACTTTATTGAAATATTAAAATATTTAATTATTTGGCTAAGTTATAAAGTATTTAATTATACTTTATATTATATTATTAAAATGTGACTTAATGAGTATTTAATGTTCATTAAATATGGACGCCAATAATTAAATCAATTCTCCTAAGTCCAAAGTGAAAATTAAATCATTTATTTAAATGATTATTTTAATGGAGAATTAGGTCGAACTTTTCAGTGGAGAATATATTGTTCTTCCCAAGGCAAAATCGAACCATCATGTTATTATTCAATTTTGTCTTAATTTTTGCTCTGAGCATTGGAGTTTGCAAACCCTAGGGTTTCCGGCAGACGATCGTTTCTGGAGAACGAAAACTCTTCAGGAATCAGGCAGACTGAGGCTGTGAAATATCAGTTGAAGCTGGCACTTGGTGATTTCATTCAGAGATCACAGTTTGAGAATATTGGATTATTTTAGCAGAGATTTACAGAGAATATCATCTGGCAGTTAAGGCGAATTCTTCAGAGATCTTACATTTGAGACTTGGCACAAATTTCAAGGCAGCCGTACCATTTATTAATTGCTACAGACTGGCCGTACTACTGTACCTGCAGGCCGTACTCTGGTCTTCTGAGATTATTCTCCTGTCTCGGATTCTGGTTCTCAGCTTGAGGCGTTGGCTTGGTCTTAAGCATTCATTGGAGTTTTGGCAGTGTATTCAGAGTCTGGAGGATTCTTTATTCCTGGCCGTACCCCAGCATTTATTGCTGCAGCCGCCACTTACAGAAAATCAGGTTTTTTTTATTAATAAATTCAATGTATTTTCATTGCAAGTTCAGATTTTAATATTGTATGTTCTGGAAAAGATGAAATAAAGGAACGCCCATCCATTCTAAGCAAAATCTATGCATTTTTAAGCTTGTATGAATTTTTATGAATTTTTATTCAATTTCTAGAGAAATCGTACTTTTTCATTTTGCCTGTGAAAAACCCCAAAAACACAAAAAAATCGAAAAACTAAAAAAATACAATACAAAAACCATTAGAGTTGAATCAGAGAATCACCAGGGTTCTGACAGTGGTATCAGAGCACAGATCTCCTGCCATCCTGTGCTTTTTCAGTGCTTTTTCAGAATACAGTGCATTTCTGGGTTGCCTTTATGAACCAAAATATTATTCAGTATACCCGAGGTGTAGGTACAGGCAAAGACGAGGATTGGACAGGTCCCCCAATCCCTGAAGGGCAGACAATATCAGGAGTGCTTGGTTGTCACAGATCCAGTTCAGACGGCAGTGAAAACAGTGTAGCCACCCTAATGGCAGAACGTGAGCTTTCCTCAGAGACTCGCAGGGATCTAGGGAAGACACATGCAGAGGGTGATATCACCGATGAGGAGTTCAGAAGGAGACACGATAATATGATGGATATGATGTCTCAGTTGATAGGTACTATTAGACAGTGCACACCCACACAGCCACATTTCATTCAGATTGGTCAGACGAGCGGGACTACACCCGTTGATCAGCCATTAGCATCAGTTCCTAGACAGCCATCTCCGATCTACCAGGAGCGTAGGCCAGGACAGCCTACTTTCTTACCCAGGGAGACTCCACCACAGACTCCAGGAGCAGAGCATCAGGGACAGCATCAGGAGTTTCAGCCACACAATGGCATGTCAGTGGCAGACTTGACGAGATTTCATGGCGAGTACATGTCTTTAGCGCCTGAGATCCGACAGGCACTTACATTTCATGAGTTTATAGATGTCTATAAACCCAGAGGAGGAGGTAGGTTTGATCGTAGACCCCCACAGTATCAGCAGCAGCAGCCACAGGTGAATAGAGACTTGCAGTATGCAGTGAGCAAGATTACGCTGCCATATTTTGATGGGTCAGAGAAGACATCAGCTAGGTCTTGGGTCCAGAAATTGGACAATTACTTGTCACTTAGGCCTATGCAGGAGGATGAGGCAATTAAATTTGCCACTTTACATCTGGACGGAGTAGCACACGATTGGTGGCACCATGGCATGTACACGTTAGGCCATCATGCGGTTAATACCTATCAGGAGTTCACCAGCAGACTGATAGAGAGGTTTGATAAGAAGGATCCGGAATTGTATTTCAGAGAATTGGCTCAGCTCAGACAGACAAGCAGTTTGGATGCATACATAGGCGAGTTTCAGAGAGTGGCCGTCATGGTGACAGGGATTTCGGAGAGGAGACTTATCATACTATTCGTTGAGGGTTTGACAGAACCCATGAGAGGTTGGGTCAAGGCTTTTGACCCTCCCACACTTCAGGAGGCCATGCGGAAGGCACGAAGCATGGAACTTGCAGTACCTCGCAGTAAGTTCAATTCAGGGTCCACTCCATACATGAGACCCAACAGGCCTTTCGATAGAAACAATGACAGAAATAGACCCTTTGACAGGAGGAAGGATCAACAGGATCCGAAGAGACTGAATGCACCACCGTTTGACAGAGAAACATTGAATGAATTACGTAAGAAAAAGTTGTGTTTTTGGTGCAAGGCACCCTATGATGAAAAACACATATGCCCACTTCGTCCGAAAGTCAAAAATAACCAAATGGAGTGGTTTTACGAGGGCGAAGAACAATCTGATCTGTCAGACCAGCAAGCTGATTCTGAGCATTCAGATGATGAGAGGTCCGAAAATGAAGATGAACATGAAGGTGGAAGGAAGCTACAGGAAGCCCATTTGACCAGCCTTCAGAGAGATGGATCATTTCGACTTCGTGGACTCTTAGCGGGACAGAAGGTGATTACTTTGTTGGATACGGGAGCTACACATAATTTTATTGATGCACGTTTAGTGGAGAGACGTGGTATCCAGACAGAGGCTTTCGAGGGTATCCGAGTCAAGGTAGCTGACGGATACACTCTCAGGTGCGACAGAAAGATTACTGATCTTCCGATGAGATTGAACAACTATGAATTCAAGACAGAATTCTATGTTGTTAATATGGGTGATACAGATGTGGTATTGGGGATGGCATGGTTACATGACTTGGGTGAGTTCACGCTCAACCTACGGGATATGGAGATGAAATTCAAGGTTGACGGAAGACCACATGTCATCAAGGCAATACGGGACAGTAATCTTAGGATGGTTTCATTCAGGCGGATGGAGAGGCTCATTCGTCATGATATGGTTGACTGGGCGGCTGAGTGCATGTTGATGCCAGCCCAGCAGGAGCCGTAGAAGGGTGAATACCACCCTGACATACAGATTCTGAGGACTAAACACTCCAAAGTGTTTAGTGACATTCCACCTGGTAGACCTCCAGACAGGGGTACGGAGCACATTATTGAGTTGGAGGAGGGCGATAAACGTGATGATCACTCCCTACCAACATCCGAAACGACTCAAGGATGAGATAGAGAAGACCATTAATGAGTTGTTGGCTATGGGTCATATCAGACCTAGCAAGTCTCCTTTTGCTTCATCGATTGTATTGGTGAAGAAGAAGGATGGCTCACTTCGGATGTGCATTGATTACAGGCAGCTCAACAAAAGAACCATCAAGAATAGGTACCCCATTCCGAGCATTGATGAGCTGATAGATGAGTTGCATGGAGCAGTCTTCTTTACGAAGATTGATTTGAGATCAGGGTACCATCAGATACAGATGAGGGAGCAGGATATTGAGAAAACCGCTTTCCGGTGTCATTGCGGTCACTTCGAGTTCTTGGTTATGCCCTTCGGGTTAACCAATGCACCTGCCACCTTTCAGGCGACTATGAACAAGGTTTTCAGTGCTCAGTTGAGGAGATTTGTGTTAGTCTTCTTCGACGACATTTTGGTTTATAGCAGGTCATGGGATGAGCATCTGGCTCATTTGGATACGGTCTTGGGTATCTTAGCAGACGAGTCTTTCTATGCTAAGGAATCCAAGTGTGAGCTTGGCATGGAGGAGTTATTATATCTAGGGCACATCATCAGTGCCAAGGGAGTGAGTATGGACCCTGAAAAGGTCCGAGCTATTGTTGACTGGCCAGTACCCGAGAACCTTACGCAGCTCAGAGGTTTCATTGGGTTGTGTGCATTCTATAGGAGATTTGTTAGCGGGTTCTCACGCCACGCCGCACCCCTTACAGACTTGACGAAGAAAGGGGCTTTTCTTTGGTCACCACAGGCGCAGGAGTGCTTTGACAGGTTCAAGGTGATCATGACTTCATGTCCGGTGCTAGCATTGCCTGATTTTTTGAAGTCATTTGATTTATTCTGTGATGCTTCAGGAGAGGGCATTGGTGCCGTTTTGATGCAGGAGCGTCATCCGATTGCATTTGAGAGCAGGAAACTCAGGGGTCCTGAGAGATTTTACAGTATATATGACAAGGAGATGTTAGCCATTATGCATGCATTGGCTAAGTTTAGGCAGTACCTGGTAGGCAGCAAATTCAGTGTTCGCACAGATCATAACAGCCTAAAACATTTCCTTGGACAGCGAGACTTGAATGAGAGGCAGCAAAAATGGGTCAGTAAACTGCAGTCATACGACTTCGATATTACTTTCATTAAGGGGAAGCAGAATATAGTAGCTGACGCCTTATCTCGTAGACCCCAGTTGAATGCCTTAGCACAGATCACGGAGGATTGGAGGCATCGGATTATAGCTGAGTATGCTAAGAACCCGTGGGCTTCTAGCATCATTGACAGGACAGAGCAGGACAACAGGTATACTGTTGTAGATGACTTGATCATTTACAAGGGGCGGATTCTTTTGGTTCCTGACTCTGAGTTACGGACTACAGTTTTGAGAGCCTTTCACGACCTTCCTATGGCGGGCCATCCTGGATACTACAAGACTTACAAAATGGTTCGGGAGCGGTTTACTTGGAAAGGGCTGAAAACTGATGTGTTGCAGTATGTCCGTGAGTGTTCTGTGTGCCAACAGAACAAGCAGGAGCACACTTATCCTGCTGGATTACTCCAGCCACTTCCGATACCTGACAGGAAGTGGGAGTGTTTATCGATGGACTTTATCACGGGTTTGCCGAAAGCCCAGGGTAAAGATTGCATTTACGTAGTGGTCGATCGGTTGACCAAGTACGCCCATTTTTTCCCGATTTCGACTACTGTCACAGCATCGCAGACTGCAGAGTTATTCTTCAGAGAGGTTTTCCGATTGCATGGATTGCCTCGGACGATAGTCAGCGATAGAGACAGCCGGTTCATGAGCAACTTTTGGCAGGAGTTGTTCAGGCTTTGTGGGACCGATCTGACACCGAGTACCAGCTACCATCCGCAGACTGATGGGCAGACAGAGATTGTCAATAAGTGGGTGGAAGGTTATTTGCGCAATTATATAGCTGGTCAGCAGAGAGCTTGGGTGAGATGGATTTACTTGTGCGAGTATTGTTATAACTCGACTCACCATATGACGATACAGATGACCCCATTCATGGCTTT